>JARGCV010000594.1:765000-772500 GCA_034064705.1 Bothrops alternatus
GATGGTGATGATGATGATGATGATGATGATAAAAAAAGTTGGAAGGGTGTAAAGATATGCAGACATTATCCCCTTTAGTTGAATACTGATTAATTATTATTCCAATATTAGAGGCCGTATTTTGGCTGCGGGAAATGTCGAAAGAATCCACCGGAGAGCATTCCGGAGATTTCAGGGAAAGGGAGAAGTGGGAACATGTCGAGACAGGGAGTGGCACATGGGTGTCTGGCCACATTCTGCCCCTGGCCTCGCCTCTCCTTGGTTTTCCAGCGATCGTTTCCAGATGTGGCCGTCGTCTCTGCTCGTTTTCATTTTCCCCTTCGCAAAGAATCATCAGATATCCCAGGCAGTCCTCGACCTTAACGACGGTCACCCCACGAACGGTCGCTAAGTCGAGGGCTGCCTGTGTCCCCTCCACCCACTGATGACCCATCCAGGGCGAGGTCTTCCCGCTGACCTCTCCCACTTTTCTTCTCCCGAAGGGTCCAGAAAACCTCCCGCTCGCCGGAGCCGAAACGCCGAGGCCCCTCCCGGACGAGGCGAGAAAACGACGCTGAACGGCACCCGGGACGGGAAGCCGGACGACAGCGCCACGCAATACGCGGTGCTGGCCATCGTCCCCGTCTTCTGCATTATGGGTTTGCTGGGCATCCTTTTCTGCAATCTGCTGATGAAGAAGGGGTACCACTGCACGGCCCAGAAGGAGACAGACGAAGAGGCCGCCAAATCGGACAGAACCGGTGAGGGGGGCGGGAATACCGCTGGATAGGTCTCTCGCCGTCCTTCGGGGCTCTGCACGTGCTTTTGAGCAGTGTTGTCGCTAGCGCGAGGTCGACTTAGTAGACCCTCCCAAGCTGGGTCTCCCCATTCTAGAGTCCCATAGAGTCCCAGGGCTGGAAGAGACCTTGGAGGTCTTCTAGTCCAGCCCCCTGCTCCAGGCACTTAGACCAGGAGTGTCCAACTTGCTCGACTTGCTATGCTGGCTGAAGAATTCTGGGAATTGAAGTCCACAAGTCTTAAAAGTGGCCCCATTTGGACTAGATAATGCCTAATTATGAGAGACAGAGCCATAGTTGGCTGAGGAATAGATAGAACATAGCTGGCTGGGGGATTCTGGGAGATGGAAGCCGACCGGTCCTAAAATTGCCGAAGTTGGACCTCTCTGCCTTATGCCGTAGACCAGCGGTTCTCAACCTGTGGGTCGCGACCCTATTTGGGGTCGAACGACCATTTCACGGGGGGGGGGGTCGCCAAACACCGCAGTCCGCCATTTTTATTTTTATTTTTTTGGTCCGCCATTTTTTTTCCCCTTTGCAATGCGGGCCGTGATGCGGGCCCGCCATTTTTTTTTTTGGTCGGCCATTTTTTTTTGGAACGCCATTTTTTTCCCCTTTGCGATGCGGGCCGTCACACCGCACATGCGCAATGCGGGCCCATTTTGGGGGGGGTCGGCCATTTTTTATTTTTTATTTTGGGTTGGCCATTTATTTATTTATTTATTTTGTGCCTAAGGCGGGACTAGAACTCTCTGTCTCCTGGTGATTGGCCCAAAGTCACCCAGCCAGCTTTTGTGTCTAAGGCGGGACTAGAACTCTCTGTCTCCTGGTGATTGGCCCAAAGTCACCCAGACGGCTTTCATGCCTAAAATCAGGATTAGAACTCATAGTCTCCGGGCTCCTAGCCTGATGCCTTCACTGCTAGACTAAACTAGTTTTCAAAAATTGGGGCTCTAACTGTGAACTTTCTTTTTTAGGGAACAGTTCGGGCTATAAGACTGAAGACCTCAACGAGGACACCATCGGGGTGCTGGTGCGGCTGATCACGGAGAAAAAAGGTGGGGGCTGTTTTCCGAGAAAGGCTTCCCTCTCCTTTCCCCAGATCTAGGGTGCGTTTGTGAGTCCTGTCAATGTTGTCGGTCCCTCTTTAGCAGGGCCAGTGCGTTGCATTCGTTTCAAGGAATAATAATAAAGCAGCAGCCTTTGAGAACAAGGGTTAAGGAGACCCCAGACCCACAACAGAAACGAAGGGCCTGCCTGGTTTGTAGCGTTGAACTGGGTGCTTTTGCATCACAAGTAGCGTGTGTGTGTGTGTGTGTTTGTGTACAAGTGGCCCTCAACATACGACCGACCACCACTGAGCCCAAAATTTACATTGCTGAGAAATTTGTTGAGCTTTGCCCCATTTTACAACTTTTCTCGCACACATTTGTTAAGCGAATCGCTGCAGTTAATAATAATAATAATAATAAAGTTGGAAGGGACCTTGGAGGTCATCTAGTCCAACCCCCTGCTCAGGCAGGAAGCCCTATACCATTTCAGACAAATGGCTGTCCAGTCTCTTCGTGAAAACTTGCAGTGTTGGAGAAGGGAGGGAGGGAGGAAGGAAGAATAAGAGAATAACAGAGTTGGGAGGGACCTTGGAGGTCATCTAGTCCAACCCCCTGCTCAGGCAGGAAGCCCTATACCATTTTGGACAGATGGCGGTCCAGTCTCTTCTTAAAAAAATGTTCCAGTGTTGGAGCATTCACTGCTTCTGGAGGCAGGGTGTAAAATGGAGCACAACCCACTTGCTTAGCAGTGGAAATTTTGGGCTCAGGTGTTCTTGACGTAAAGTCGAGGACTTCCTGTTCAGGTTAGCATTTCCGGCAGGATATTTGGAAGAGCCGTAAGAGAAAACTAAAGGTAGCTTCAGGTTTGAACTCAGCCCCTTAAAAACTGACCTTGGGGAGGTTTTCTGGGTGCATCATGGATTTTGTTCGCCGTCGCTGCCTTCCAGGTAATATGTGGGTGTGCATTTGTGTAGGCGTGTGCGTGTGTGTGTGTGTGTGTGTGTGTGTGTGTGTGTGTGCAAATTTGCAATGGATGTCCCACCGAAGCGCTGGAGGCATGATTGTGACAGTTGTGTGAATGATGAATGAGTGTTGTTGTTTTTTATTTTTAAATGTTCTTTTAATTTGGATTTGATATGAATATTGTTTGTATATGTTGTAAGCCGCTCCGAGTCTTCGGAGAGGAGCGGCATATAAGTGTAAACAATTAAATTAAATTAAATTAAATTAAATTAAATTAAATTAAATTAAATTAAATTAAATTAAATTAAGCTGCCCTCCAGAAATCTGATTTTTTTTTCTTTACGGTGCAATGGAGATTTCCTAACGTCCCTCACGCGCTTTCATTCCCTTGGCGCTTGTTAAAAAACCTGATTTCCCCCCAAAATTTCTTGCCTGCAGAAAACGCCGCCGTCCTGGAAGAGATGCTGAAGGAGTACCACAGCAAGCAACTCGCCCAGCCGATTTACAAGCCGGTGAACAAGTAGGTGACCCACTTCCTTCCTATCTGGGGCAACAAAAAAAAAAACACCTCTTTTTTTTTTGCAGTCTTTCTGCTCCACAAAGTAGAAGGTTTTTTAACGGGAAGGCTGAGCTGGAAGAGACTTTGATCGCAAAGATTTTGGGGGTCATTTTAGCCAGTTTGGCTAGTGGTTTAAGGTGCTGGCTTAGAAACCAGGAGATGGAGAGTTCTAGTCCTGGCTTAAGGGTGAAAAGCAGCTGGATGACTTTGGGCCATAGGCAACCTCGGCTCTTTTAGGATGCGTGGACTTCAACTCCCAGAATTCCTGAGTCAGCACAGCTGACTCAGGAATTCTGGGAGTTGAAGTCCACACGCCATAAAAGAGCCGAGGTTGCCTACCCCTGCACTAGGAGACGGTGAGTTCTAGTCCCGCCTTAGGCGTGACAGCCAGCTGGGTGACTTTGGGCCAATCACCAGGAGGCGGTGAGTTCTAGTCCCACCTTAGGCATGAAAGCTGGCTGGGTGACTTTGGGCCAATCACCAGGAGGCGACGGGTTTCTAGTCCTGCTTTAGGCATGAAAGCCGGTTGGGTGACTTTGGGCCAATCATCAGGAGGTGACGAGTTCTAGTCCTGCCTGAGGCATGAAAGCCAGCTGGGCGACTTTGGGCCAATCACCAGGAGGCGGTGAGTTCTAGTCCCGCCTTAGGCATGACAGCTGGCTGGGTGACTTTGGGCCAATCATCAGGAGGTGACGAGTTCTAGTCCTGCCTTAGGCATGAAAGCCGGTTGGGTGGCTGTTGTGATGTCCACAAAACCCTTTTTTTTAATGCATGTCCCAAGCATCCTTTTAAGACTTTTGAACCCGTAAATCTTCTTAACGGGTTTATTTCCGGGGCAAGCTGGTTTCCACGGTGGCGCCGTGGTTAGAATGTGACATTGCAGACAAACTCTGCATTCTCTGACCGGCTCAGGGTTGACTCAGCATTACGTCCTTCTTGAGGTCGCTAAAATGAGGACCCGTATTGTTGGGGCCAAATATGCTGATGCTTAGCGAGAGCTGGAACAGCACTAGAAAGCGGTAGATACATCTATGGTTATTCCCTGAATTTTTTTATTGACTCGTCAAACAGGGATTTGAACCCCCGTTTTCCTAGCTGTCATGCCTAAGGCAGGACTAGAATTCACCGTCTCCTGGTGATTGGCCCAAAGTCACCCAGCCGGCTTTCATGCCTAAGGCGGGACTAGAACTCACCGCCTCCTGGTGATTGGCCCAAAGTCACCCAGCCGGCTTTCATGCCTAAGGCGGGACTAGAACTCACCGCCTCCTGGTGATTGGCCCAAAATCACCCAGCCGGCTTTCATGCCTAAGGCGGGACTAGAACTCACCGCCTCCTGGTGATTGGCCCAAAGTCACCCAGCCGGCTTTCAGGCCTAAGGCGGGACTAGAACTCACCGCCTCCTGGTGATTGGCCCAAAGTCACCCAGCCGGCTTTTATGCCTAAGGCGGGACTAGAACTCACCGCCTCCTGGTGATTGGCCCAAAATCACCCAGCCGGCTTTCATGCCTAAGGCGGGACTAGAACTCACCGCCTCCTGGTGATTGGCCCAAAGTCACCCAGCCGGCTTTCAGGCCTAAGGCGGGACTAGAACTCACCGCCTCCTGGTGATTGGCCCAAAGTCACCCAGCCGGCTTTCAGGCCTAAGGCGGGACTAGAACTCACCACCTCCTGGTGATTGGCCCAAAGTCACCCAGCCGGCTGTCACACATAAGGCGGGACTAGAACTCACCGCCTCCTGGTGATTGGCCCAAAGTCACCCAGCCGGCTGTCACGCATAAAGCGGGACTAGAACTCACCGTCTCCTAGTGCAGGGGTAGGCAACCTCGGCTCTTTTAGGACGCGTGGACTTCAACTCCCAGAATTCCTGAGTCAGCTGTGCTCAGGAGATCTGATTCCTCGACCGGCTTCCCTGAATGCTGTATCCCATCCTTCTGAGCCCAGGGTTAAGGATGATGGGCTTGGAAAGCCAACCAACCCGCGCCAATCCAGCACCTGCCAAGACCGTCCTCGCCGGTCTCCGATTGGCCCCTTTTCTCCTGTCACTCCAAATGACGGTCGTTTCTTTTTCCCCCGCTCTGCCCAGGTTGCACCCCCTGCCCCAGATCCCCCACATCTGCCAGCATCAGCACCACCTCCACACCATCCAGGGCCTGGCCATGCGCTCGGGCCCCAGCTGCACCCGCTGCAGCCAGAAGAAGTGGCCGGAGATGCTACGGTCCACCGAGGCCGTGTCCACGACCGTCGTGCCTGGCAGCCACCCCCTGAAGCCCCCCCGGCCGGGGGAGATCACCATCCTCTCCGTGGGCAGGTAAGGCCCAAAGTCCACCTTTGAACGATTTGCCAGGCCAGGGTAGGATTCAGCCTCCTCTGAATATAACAAAATATTTTAAAAAAACAACAGCAACACAAGTTTCTAGTCCTTAAGAGGACAAACTCTTAGTACTTCTATGCCTAGAAAGAGGAACAAGAGAAATAGGATACAGGTCGTCCTCGACTAACAATCCCAATGGAGGTCAAAATTTCTGTTCCTACGTCAGCGAGTTTTTTTAACTCGTTTTTACGTCCTTTCTTGCCACTGTCGTTAAGTGGGTCGCTGTGATTATGAGGGGATTCACATGGTTGTTAAGTGAATCTCGCTTCCCCGTTGACTTTGCTGGTCGCCCAAAGGGATCACATGTCCCTGGAACGCCGCAACCGTCGTAAGTAGGAGTCAGTTGCCAAATTGTGAGTCCGTGACCCTGGGGAGGCTGCTGCGGTTGTAAGCGTGAAAAACGGCCATAAGTCGGTTTTCTCCACGCCATGTCAGTTTCCATGGTCACTAAATGAATCGTTGTTAAGTCAAGGACTACCTGCAGAAGCCAGTAGCAATGCGTCCAAATTTTGATCGTGCAACTACTTGTGAAGATGCTGCAGTAGTCGTAAGTGTGAGGACTGGATAGAAGATGGTTTGTTTCAGTACCGTTGTAACTTCAAACAGTCTCTAAATGAATCGTTGTAAGTCGAGGACTACCTGTACAACCCGGTTAGCCGAGCCCCCAAATTTTGACCAAGCGACGACTGTGAGGATGCAACAGTCATACGTGTGAGGACTGGAGTTTTTTTCAGTCCCATTGTAACTTCTGTCACTAAATGAATCATCGTAAGTCGAGGACCTAGAACTAAGGAGAAACTTCCTGACAGTGAGGACAATTAACCAGTGGAACCTCCTGCATCCAGAAGTGGTGAAGGCTCCAACACTGGAAGTTTTCAAGAAGAGACTGGGCAGCCCTTTGTCTGAAACGGTATAGGGTTTCCTGCCTGAGCAGGGGGTTGGACTAGATGACCTCCAAGGTCCCTTCCAGCTCTATTCTATTCTAAGAGACTGGACAGCCATTTGTCTGAAATGGTATAGGGCTTCCTGCCTGAGCATGGGGTTGGACTAGATGACCTCCAAGGTCCCTTCCAACTCTATTCTATTCTAAGAGACTGGACAGCCATTGGTTTGAAATGGTGTAGGGTTTCTTGCCTGCGCAGGGGGTTGGACTAGATGACCTCCAAGGTCCTTTCCAACATCATTATTATTATTATTACTACTACTACTACTACTACTACTACTACTACTACTACTACTACTACTTGCTCAGGGGGTTGGACAACTCTATTACTACTACTGCTACTACTACTACTAGTAGTAGTATTACTATTACTACTACTACTACTACCACCACCACCACCTGCAGTGGGCAAAAATTGCAAGATGCCTTCAGCTTGGATGGCCCCTGCGTCCCTTCTCCGTTGTCCGGGGGGCAACTCCACGCTGCCTTTGTTCTTTCTCGCAGGTTCCGCGTGGCCCGTATCCCCGAGCAGAGAGCCAACCCCACGGAACTGAAGACCATCTCCGAGGGGGTGGGGGAGGCCGAGCCCAGCAAGCCCCCTCACCCCTCCCTCGCCCCAGAGCCAAAGCTGCTGGCCAGCCATGTGGGGAAACCGAAGCGGCCCACGGGGGCAGAGAGTCAGCAAGAGGTAAGTCGGGTGGGGGGGAGGGTGGTCTCTTGGGCTTCCCGGGGGGACTCTCAAGGAGAGAGAGAGAGAGGGAGGGAGGGAAAGAGAGAGAGAGAGAGAGAGAGAGAGAGAGAGAGAGAGAGAGAGAGGAAGCGAGCCAGTCTTGGTT
>JARGCV010000594.1:777500-790000 GCA_034064705.1 Bothrops alternatus
TCCCGCCTGAGACAAAAGCTGGCTGGCTGACTTTGGGCCAATCACCAGGAGACAGTGAGTTCTAGTCCCACCTTAGGCATGAAAGCCAGCTGGATGACTTTGGGCCAATCACCAGATGACGGTGAGTTCTAGTCCCGCCTGAGACAAAAGCTGGCTGGCTGACTTTGGGCCAATCACTGGGAGATGGTGAGTTCTAGTCCTGCCTGAGATACGGAAGCTGGCTGGCTGACTTTGGGCCAATCACCAGGAGACGGTGAGTTCTAGTCCTGCCTGAGACACGAGAGCTGGCTGGGTGACTTTGGGCCAATCACCAGGAGACGGTGAGTTCTAGTCCCGCCTCAGGTACATTTCACACTTGAGACAGTGGGAGATGGTGCTGCAGAGAATGTTACCTATTTGGCTTTAAAACGCCCAAGGAAATGCTTGCAAATGAGAACTAATAAAGGGGTCACCACCCATTTTTCCAATTCTGTTTTGCGCTGCTGCTTCTCAGCCTTGGCCATGTTCAGCTGGGTGGACGACGACTCCCAGAATTCTGGGAGTTGAAGTCCATCGGTCTTAACGTTGCCATGGTTGAGAAGCAACTACTAATGCAAAGGGACACCCATACAAAAGAATGGCATTTTACCTAGGTAGCATTTAATTTCTCCAATTGCTCTTTTACTACTACTACTACTACTACTACTACTACTACTACTACTACTACTACTACTATTATTATTATTATTATTATTATTATTTGGAAGGCGGATCTGAAGGCATCCTCAGCTGGTCCTGGGAAATGCCTCGGTTGAGCTGCACGCAAACCGTCTGCTCCACAGTCCCTCCCAGCTCTATTCCTATTTTTTTTTTCTATTCTATATTTCTTTTCTCTATGTTGGTTGAGGCAGGCAGGATTCCCTTGAGTCCCATTTGTTTGGGGGTCAAGGGAAAGGGAGGGTTTTGCCTTCTCTTTCTGCTCAAGATCCCCATGTACAATTGGTGGGCCACTGGGTGACACAGAATGCTGGACTCGATGGGCTTTGGCCTGATTCAGCAGGGCTCTTCTTAGGTTCTTATGTTCTTATTCCTGTAGTTTCTATTCTATATTTCTATTCTATTCCTATTCTATTGTTCTGTTCTGTTCTTCATTCCTTCTATTCCTATTGTTTCTATTCTATATTTCTATTCTATTCCTATACCTATTCCATTCTGTATTTCTATTCTGTTCTATTATATTCTTCATTCCTTCTATTCCATTCTATATTTCTATTCTATTGTATTCTATTCTATATTTCTATTCTATTCCTATTCTATTCTGTTGTTCTATTCTTCATTCCTTCTATTCTATTCCTATAGTTTCTATTCTATATTTCTATTCTATTCCTATTCTATTGTTCTGTTCTTCATTCCTTCTATTCCTATTGTTTCTATTCTATATTTCTATTCTATTCCTATACCTATTCCATTCTGTATTTCTATTCTGTTCTATTATATTCTTCATTCCTTCTATTCCATTCTATATTTCTATTCTATTGTATTCTATTCTATATTTCTATTCTATTCTTATTCTATTCTGTTGTTCTATTCTTCATTCCTTCTATTCTATTCCTATAGTTTCTATTTTATATTTCTATTCTATTCCTATTCTATTGTTCTGTTCTGTTCTTCATTCCTTCTATTCCTATTGTTTCTATTCTATATTTCTATTCTATTCCTATACCTATTCCATTCTGTATTTCTATTGTTCTGTTCTTTCTATTCTATTCTTCATTCCTTCTATTCCATTCTATATTTCTATTCTATTGTATTCTATTCTATATTTCTATTCTATTGCTATTCTATTCTGTTGTTCTATTCTTCATTCCTTCTATTCTATTCCTATAGTTTCTATTCTATATTTCTATTCTATTCCTATTCTATTGTTCTGTTCTGTTCTTCATTCCTTCTATTCCTATTGTTTCTATTCTATATTTCTATTCTATTCCTATACCTATTCCATTCTGTATTTCTATTCTGTTCTATTATATTCTTCATTCCTTCTATTCCATTCTATATTTCTATTCTATTGTATTCTATTCTATATTTCTATTCTATTCCTATTCTATTCTCTATTTGTTCTGTTGTTCTGTTCTGTTCTATTCTACATTCCTTCAATTCCATTCTATTTCTATTCTATTGTATTCTATATTTCTATTCTACTCCTATTCTATTCTGTATTTCTATTCTGTTCTGTTGTATTCTTTCTATTCTATTCTTCATCTATTCTATTCTATTCCATTCTATATTTCTATTCTATTTCTATTCTACTCTACTCTATTTTGAATATGGTCGCCTGATCTGGAGCAACATCTCCCAGTTTAGACCAAACTCCTTTTCTAAGATAAAGTCACAAATAACCTGGGGCCAAAACGAAGCACGACTCCCTTTGTAACCCCATCACTGCAAAGAAACGTCCACACACTTGTGTTCTTTAACACCTGGGGGGACTCAAATGCCCTGTCAAGAGAAACAGATTCCGCTAAATGCACTAGCTGGAGGGATCCAGCAGAGGGCGCTCTTCCACAAGGAAAGTCCAGGGCTGGGCATAGAGAGGAAAGGAAAGGAGGGGGAGAGTGTGTACAAAGTACTTGACATACAATTCGTTTAGTGACCAAATCTACAAGTGCAGGGAAGAAAGTGAGTTATGACCGTTTTTCACACTTACGACGGTTGCAGCATCCCCCCGAGGCCATATGATCGAAATTTGGATGCTTGGCAACGGACTCGTATTTACGATGGCTGCAGTGTCCGGGGATCAACCTTCTGACAAGCAAAGTCAATGGGGAAGTTGGATTCACTTAACGACCGCATGATTCACTTAACAACTGCAGGGATTCGCTTGACAACCTCGACCCAAAAAAATAAATAAATAAAGTAGCCAAATCGGATACCACTCACTTTTAACAACCGCCTTCTTTAGCAGCGGAAATTATCCCAATTGGGGGAGGTCGTAAAGCGAGGACCACCTGTATATATCTCTCCCTCTCTGCCTATCCCTGAATTTCTTCCCCGTCCATTATATATAGATATATATATTAAAAAATCCCTAGTACCAAACACCAAGATGGACTAAAAAGTGGCATTTTAATTTTTTTATTTTTAAGTGGGCTTTTTGACACGTCACGCAATTTTGAAAAACGACGGAGCTTCCCTTGATTGACGACAAACGGTAACAAAATCGTGGGAAGGCGATTTCGCAAACCCCACACTTTTGTGTTTTGAAAAGTCGGCGGCTCTCCACGGTTCGTGGGGTTTTCTGGGTGAAATCCACCAACTTCTGCCTTTTCCGAGGTATCCCACTGCTGCCACCAGCCCCTCCGCCTTCTCTTTGCCCACAAGCTACAGGTTTAGTCCTTGATTTACAATTATTCACTTAGTGACGGTTTGAAGTTGTAACGGCATTGAAAAATGTGACTTGACTTATGGCCATTTTCACACTTAACGACCGTTGCAGCGTCCCCCAGGGTCACGTGATCAGAATTTCGATCCCTGGCGACGGATTCCTATTTGTGACGGCCGCAGTGTGCTGTGATCCTCTTTGTCGGCTTTCTGACAAGCAAAGTCAAATGGGGAAGCTGGATTCACGTAACAGCTGCGTGACTCACTTAACAACGGTGGCCAAAATGGGGACAAAAACTCACTTAACGATCTGTCTCGCTTAGTGGCGTAAATTGGAGGGGCTCAATTGTGGCCTGTTAAGTTGAAGACGACCTGCAGGTTGAAAGTTTGGATCCCGTTAAGCAAAAACGTTTGTTTCCCTTTGAAAGCAGACACTCTTTTTTTTTTTTTGAAATCAAGACTCAAGATCTTGGTGGGTTGTTTTTTTTTTTTAATATTTCTTTTTTTGGAAATATTTTTTAATAGTTTTTATCAATGTTCTACAATCTTACAGTAAATATCGTACAGTTACAAACTCTTGGCTTTAAATCTGTCCCGAGAGATCACTACTTGATCTTCAGAACGAAATCATGAGCGTTATGGATTTACACGTCATATTCACAAGTTGTGACTTGAGGGTTAGGGGGGGCTGGGGGGGGAGGCAGGAGGTCGGGGGAGGTGGGGGGTCTTTTCCAACACACCAGTTCTGCCCCACTGCCCCCCCTCCCTCTCCGCCGGATTAAAAAAAACCTTTAAGATTGAAAGCGTGGAAGACTCTCATTTCCAGTAAAAAGGTTTTAAAAGAGATTTAACGGAATTAAAACTGCGGGCCGGATAATTAAAGAGAAATATATCGGCGGACCCCCTTGCAAAGAGCTTCCCATCTCAAGAGCCCACCGTCTTCCGCCGTGGACTGCAAATTACTTTATGTAAGGAACTCCAAATATAAGGTAGCCCTCGGCTTAATAATAATAATAATAATAAAGTTGGAAGGGGCCTCAGAGGTCATCTAGTCCAACCCAGGCATTCAGGCATATTTTTTTTACTTATAACAGTTCATTTAGCGACCGTGCAAAAGAACCAGGGAAAAAGGGACTTACGAACAATTTTCACACTTTACAACTGCTGCGGTGGTCGTGGTCAAACGCTTGGCAACTGGCATGTACTTTCGACGGTTGCGGTGTCCCGGGGGGGGGTCACGTGATCCCCTTTTGCCACCTTCCGACAAGCAAAAAGTGGGGAAGCCGAATTCACTTAACAGCCGTGTGACTAACTTAAAAACCACAGATAAAAAAGGTCATAAAATGAGGCAAAGCTCAAGTAACTTGTCTTTGCTTCGCCACGTAAATTTCGGGCTCCGTTGTGGTCGTAACTAGAGGACTAACAACATTCACCTCAACAAGAAGCTATGCGTTCCGAAGGGTTCTCCGTAGCCTCCGGAAACATCCGAGCTATTCAACGTTGCTCTAGAGGACAGGTGGGGGAAGGGTGGCCCCTTAAGGACCGCTGGACTTCAACTCCCAGAATTCCTCAGCCAGCAACTATGGCCCTTAATGACCGCTGGACTTCAACTCCCAGAATCCCTCAGCCAGCAACTATGGCCCTTAATGACCGCTGGACTTCAACTCCCAGAATTCCTCAGCCAGCAACTATGGCCCTTAATGACCGCTGGACTTCAACTCCCAGAATTCCTCAGCCAGCAACTATGGCCCTTAATGACCGCTGGACTTCAATTCCCAGAATTCCTCAGCCAGCCACCTTGTCCCCTTTACGACCTCTGGACTTCAACTCCCAGAATTCCTCAGCCAGCCAGGAAGCCTGAATATGGCTGACTCAGGAATTCTGGGAGTTGAAGTCCACGAGTCGTAAAGGGGCCAGTGTCCCTATGGCCCCCTGGCCCAAAATTCGGCCTCTTGGCCATGTATTTACGGCAGATGCAGGGTCCCGGGGTCAAGCGCTCGGCATGGGCAGCCACCTGACAAGCAGCCAACGGGGAGGGGGGAAGCCAGATTCGCTGAACAGCCGATTCATTTAATGACGGCAAGGATCCTCTCAAGCACCGTGAGCAAAAGGCATGAAATCAAACGAGACTCGGTTAACGACGGCCTGGCTTAGCTACGTTTCCGACTGTGGTCGTAAGTTGAGGACTACCTGTATAATTTGTTTTTCTTTTTTTTTCCGGCCAGAAATGTCTGGCTCTCAGGATTCATGATGGGGTCATTTGGGGGGGGGCTCGAAATGCTACTCAGCTCTCTTGCCCGATTGCCTTCATTCCCTGCCTGATTTCAGATTATACACTTTATACCGCTATTTACAATGGGACGTCCGAAGGTTGAGAATGGGGCTGCTCGGGGGATCTTAATGAGGACTGGCTGGATGGTTCTCCTGCCAAACAGTTCCCCTAGCATTGCACCAGCGAAAACGGGCACCGTAATACCAAAAAACAAGCAGAATAAAAGAGTTGGAGGTCATCCAGTCCAACCCCCTGCTCAGGCAGGAAACCCTATCCCATTTCGGACAAAGGGCTGTCCAGTCTCTTCTTAAAAACTTCCAGTGTTGGAGCATTCACGGATTCTGGAGGCAAGGAGTTCCACTGGTTAATTGTTCTAACAGTCAGAAAATTTCTCTTTAGTTCTAGGTTGCTTCTCTCCTTGTTTAATTTCCATCCGTTGCTTCTTGTCCTGCCTTCAGGCGCTTTGGAGAATAGCTTGACTCCCTCTTCTTTGGGGCAGCCCGAGAGATTGGAAGACTGCTATCCTGTCCCCCCTCGTCCTTCTCTTCTGTTTGGAAGGTACCTTGGAGGTCATCTAGTCCAACCCCCTGCTCAGGCAGGAAACCCTATACCTTTCCAGACATATGGCCGTCCAGTCTCTTCTTAAAAACTTCCAATGTTGGAGCATTCACCGCTTCTGGAGGCAAGGAGTTCCACTGATCAATTGTTCAGGAAGTTTCTCCTCAGTTCTAGGTTGCTTCTCTCCTTGATCAGTTTGCATCCGTTGCTTTTTCTCCTGCCTTCAGGTCCTTTGGAGAATAGCTTGACTCCCTCTTCTTTGGGGCAGCCCCTGAAATATTGGAAGGCGGCTATCCTGTCCCCCCTCGTCCTTCTCTTCGTTAGACTAGACATCCCCAATTCCAGCAACCGTTCTTCATATGTTTTAGCCTCCAATCCCCTGATCATCTTTGTTGCTCTTCTCTGCACCCTTTCTAGAGTCTCAACATCTTTTTTACATCGTGGTGACCAAAACTGGACACCGTATTCCAAGTGTAGCCTTACCAAGGCCTTGTAAAGTGGTATTAACACTTCACCTGATCTTGATTCTCTCCCTCTGTTAATGCAATTTAGGATTGTGTTGGCCTTTTTGGCAGCTGCAGCACACAGCTGGCTGATGTTTAAGGGATGGTCCACTAGGACTCCGAGATCCCTAGTGAGGGCTGGTTGGCTGGACATCCTGCCAAACTCTTCTCCTGGAGTTGCCCAGGTGAGAACGGGCACCGTGACCACCTCTCTCCACGTCTTGACAACCCCTGGGTCTTCTCTCTGTGACCTGTCTCCAGCTGTGCTGGCTGGGGGAATCCTGGGAGTTGAAGTCTGCCCGTGGACAAGCTACCAAGATTGAAGCCTTCAACCTTATCTCCAGCAACATTTAGGATCTCCTTCCTTCCTTCCTGAAACTCTCTCCAGCAGCTCTCCAGAACTTCACAATCTATCTCAGCCGTTGAGTAGCTCTCGAAAGCTTCTGGATCCGAGACCTGGAACTGACACAAACTGATGCCGGTGAGATTTCTACCTTGGCCAACTTCCTAAAAAGGGTCCTGGCCACTCCAGAAGGACCCCCTCGGCTGGGCAGCAAGGCAGAAAGGACGTCAACGTCCAAGTCAAGGAGGGTGGTGCTTCAGGAGACCTGGAGGACAGATGGAATCCCATCACGGTCCCATCCCAATCTTGGCCACACCAGCGGAGCCCCGGCTGGAGATTATCTTTTTCGACAAGACTGGGAGGGTTGGGTGATCTCCAAGCGAGTTCTCGCGGCCCATGGATTCTCCTGGCCAGGATGAACCTCGTCTTTCCCTTCTCGTCTTCTGCTCGGTTGGTTTGAGGAAGCTCAATCTGGCGGGGACTTCCTTTGGCCCCAGTTCTACCTTTACAGCCCCACAGTGGGGTTCCCTTAACACTGGGGGGTGGGTGGGTTCCTCTCTGTTCCCCCCTCCCAGGTGGGTTCAAGACAACCTTCATTTGGGTGCTTCCACACATCAACCAGGATCTCGGCAACGTTTTGCCACCACCCAATGTCTGGAGATTCTGACGTTCCCTCCAAGGATGGGGTCAAGAGGGATGGAGAACCCAACCTGGAACCCAATGAGATCAGGGAGGTCGTTTTGGGGGCCTGCCCAGAGAAAAGCCCCGGAGATGACTTGGGTTGAAGAGCTCCTGAAGGCCACATTCATCCACCTGGAATGGGTGGGCAGAGATGAAGTCAGCTTGTCCAAGCGAACAACCACAAAATCTCCTCACGGCTCTGGTTCTCCGTGCTGAATTTCTTCCAAGCTAACATGGAGAATTTTAATAATCATCATAATGATAAAGTTGGAAGGGACCTTGGAGGTCATCTAGTCCAACCCCTTGCTCCTATACCATTTCGGACCAATGGCTGTCCGGTCTCTTCTTAAAAACATCCCGTGTTGGCGCATTCACCGCTTCTGGAGGCAGGTGGTTCCACTGGTTAATTGTTCTACGGAACAATTTCGATCCTCTGTTTCAACCTCATGACAGGTAGTCCTCGACTTACGACAATCTGTTTAGTGACCGCTCGGAGTTACAACGGCACTGGGGAAAATGACTTATGACACTTTTCCATACTTAACAACCATTGCAGCATCCCCCCCCCCCGGTCACATTAAAATTCAGATGCTTGGCAACTGACTTGTACTTATGACGGTTTCACTGTCTGGGGGAGGGGTGTCACGCGATCCCCTTTGGCGACCTTCTGACCAGCAAAGTCAACGGGAGGAAAGCCGGATTCACTTCACAACTACCTTACTAATTGAACAACTTGAGTGATCCGCTTAACAACGGTGGCAAGAAAGGTTGCAAAACGGGACAAAAACTCACTTAAGAAATGTTACCACACGGCAACGGGAATTTTGGGCTCAGTTGCGGTCGTAAGCCGAGGACTACCGTTACCATTTCCAGAAGGTCCATTTTGGGGGAGCGAAAGGGTGGGCAAAACCCCATTCTCCACAAAACGACAGCCGCAACCACAGTGACAAAACTGTCTTTTTTTTTTTTTTAAGCGCCAAAACATCCAATGCAGTAACAAAAAAACAAAAAAAAAGAGGTAGGGTCTCATTCAGGGTCCTGGCTTCCATTTTGACTTTTTTGACACCTCCCCAAAAAGACACCCTGATATCAGCCTATGCCAGGGGTCGGCAACCTGGGCTCTTTTATGACTTGCGGACTTTAACTCCCAGAATTCCTGAGCCAGCCATGCTGAGGGGAAAGGGAGAGGTTTCCAAGTTGAGCCATGCTGGCCCAGGAATTCTGGGAGTTGAAGTCCCCGAGTCATGAAGGGGCCATAGTTCCCCCATGCTGGCTGAGGAATTCTGGGAGTTGAAGTCCATGAGTCATGAAGGGGCCATAGTTCCCCCATGCTGGCTCAGGAATTCTGGGAGTTGAAGTCCCCGAGTCATGAAGGGGCCATAGTTCCCCCATGCTGGCTCAGGAATTCTGGGAGTTGAAGTCCCCGAGTCATGAAGGGGCCATAGTTCCCCCATGCTGGCTGAGGAATTCTGGGAGTTCAAGTCCACGAGTCATGAAGGGGCCATACTTCCCCCATGCTTGCTGAGGAATTCTGGGAGTTGAAGTCCCTGAGTCATGAAGGGGCCATAGTTCCCCCATGCTGGCTGAGGAATTCTGGGAGTTGAAGTCCACGAGTCATGAAGGGGCCAAAGTTTCCCCCATGCTGGCTGAGGAATTCTGGGAGTTGAAGTCCACGAGTCATGAAGGGGCCATAGTTCCTCCATGCTGGCACAGGAATTCTGGGAGTTGAAGTCCCCGAGTCATGAAGGGGCCATAGTTCCCCCATGCTGGCTGAGGCATTCTGGGAGTTGAAGTCCACGAGTCATGAAGGGGCCAAAGTTTCCCCCATGCTGGCTGAGGAATTCTGGGAGTTGAAGTCCACGAGTCATGAAGGGGCCAAAGTTTCCCCCATGCTGGCTGAGGAATTCTGGGAGTTGAAGTCCACGAGTCATGAAGGGGCCAAAGTTTCCCCCATGCTGACTGAGGAGTTCTGGGAGTTGAAGTCCCCGAGTCATAAAGGGGCCATAGTTCCCCCCTGCTGGCTGAGGAATTCTGGGAGTTGAAGTCCAGGAGTCATGAAGGGGCCGTAGTTCCCCCATGCTGGCTGAGGAATTCTGGGAGTTGAAGTCCACAAGTCATGAAGGGGCCAAAGTTTCCCCATGCTGGCTCAGGAATTTTGGGAGTTGAAGTCCACAAGTCATGAAGGGGCCAAAGTTTCCCCCATGCTGGCTGAGGAATTCTGGGAGTTGAAGTCCAGGAGTCATAAAAGAGCCCAGATTGCCTACCCCTGGCCTATGCTAATGTAAGAACTACCCTTTTCTTTCAAAGAGGTGGGGGGAGTGGAAGTGGATTCCGTGATGAAAGTACGCAATACGTGCCAATTCTGTCAGGGCGGCTCTCTAAAACTCAAGTGGGCCATGCCACATATCTCACATCCTCTGGCCACGTACAAAGTGCCGAGATCCACCTTTCAGTGGGAACGACCCACGGAATCCCGAGACCTAGCTGGACAGCAGCCATTTTTCTTGAATTGTGTTATGGAGGAGCGTGAAGAAGGGAGGAGACCGGGGGGGTGAGGGCTTCCTGTAGGAGGAGTGGGTGGGTGGGTGAGACAGATCTGGGCTCTCCTTGGTCCCTAAAGGTGGAATTGTCCCCCCCCATTCTCCCCACCCCGAGGAACCCGCATGGATCATGAACGGACAGATGGCCTCAGGAGGTCCCGGCAATGCTCAATGGAGGGAAATGGAGACCAAAGGCAGCGGAACGCAACGATATGGTTCAAGGGGGGGTGGGTGGGGGATGGGAAGGGCCCGGCTTTGGCCCCAACAAAGTCAAAAATTAAATGCAAAATTAAAATCCGAGAGAACGCGTTGGGGGACCATTGAGATGGGGGGGCGTTTTTCGCTTTCGCTGGCAATGCCCGGGTGCCCGGAGGGGGGGGGCTGCTCCTTCACGCCAGGTTGCATCCGATGTCTTGACTCCAGATCTGTCCGGGCGGGGAGGGGGGGAGAGAAGGAAAGGAGAGAGTTTGAGACCCGGGTTCGAATTTCCCTCTCCCGCCTTTCAGCTTTTTCCTCCTCGGCTGCACAAGAGCCACAAATGAATTAAAAGAGGCTCTTGGGTGTTTGGCAATTTTTCCCGAGCTCTTGAAATGATCGATTAGTCTTAAATATTGCCTGAATTTTCTCCCTCCCTCCCTCCCCTCCCCTGCCTCTTTCTCCCTTTCCTTCCCTGTCTTCCTCCATCCCTTCCTTCTTCCTTTCTTCCTCCCTCCATTCTCCTTCCCTTCACCTTCCATCAATCCTTCCTTCCTTTCTCCCTCCCTCCCTTCTTCCACTCTTTCCTTCTTTTCTTCCTTCCTCCATTCTCCCTTCTCTTGCCATCCTTCCTTTCTCCCTCCCGTCCTTTCTTCCTTCCCTCCCTTCCCCTCTTCTCCCTCTCCCCCTTCCTGCCTTCCTCCCTCCCTCTCCCTCCCTCCCTTCTTCCTCTTTCCTTCCTTCCTCCATCTCTCCTTCCTTCTTCCCCTTTCTTTCTTTCCTTCCTCCGTTCCCTCTCCTCCTTCCTTCCTTCCTCCTTCCCTTTCTTCCCTCCTTCCCTTTTCTTTTTCCTTCCTTCCTTTCCTCCCCTTCTCCCTTCTTTTTCTTTCTTTTTCTTTCTTTCTTTCTCTTATCTTTCTATCTATCTTTTTCTTTCCTTCCTTTTTCCTTCCTTCCTTCCTTCCTTCCTTCCTTCCTTCCTTGTTATAAGTCAAGGGCTACCTGTATCTATCTATCTATCTATCTATCTATCTATCTATCTATCTATCTATCTATCTATCTATCTATCTATCTATCTATCTATCTATCTATCTATCTATCTATCTTCCTTCCTTCCTTCCTTCCTTCCCTCTCTCTCTCTCTCTCTTTCTTTCTTCTCTCTCTCTCTCTCTCTCTCTCTCTCTCATCTATCTGTCTGTCTGTCTGTCTGTCTGTCTGTCTATCTTCCTTCCTTCCTTCCTTCCTTCCTTCCTTCCTTCCTTCCTTCCTTCCTTCCTTCCTTCCTTCCTTCCTTCCTTCCTTCCTTCCTTCCTTCCCTTCTTCCCCCAATCTCCATAAAAAGACAGAACCCTTTAAGACACTTCGCCACCCGGCAAATATCCACTCTAAACAATAGAAAAGAGCTGGAAGGGACCTGGGGTATTCTGGGAGTTGAAGTCCACCCATCTTAAAATGTCTCAGGTTGGGAAGCCCTGCTCCAGGGCTGGGCTCTCCAAACTTGGCGACTTTAAAACTTGTGGACTTCAATTCTCAAGAATTCCCCAGCCAGCATGGCTGACTGAGGAATTCTGGGAGTTGAAGTCCACAAGTCTTTACAGCTGCCAAGTTTGGGGAGCCCTGTTTCTAGGGAGATCAGTCAACGTGCACCGGGGGTGGGGGTGGGGGTGGGGGGAATGCTATAAAATGAGGGTAGGACTTCAACTCCCAGAATTCCTAGACAGCACACAGAGACCTCTGGCCCTTGAAGTCTACCCCGCAGGGAGAGCAGCAAAGAGTGGGTGCAAAGGGACAACAGTGCTGCCAGACCACCCTTAAGACTCCAATGTCTAAGCCAAGCTGGAGTTCTGGCATCACAAAGGCCCAATTTGTTGACCGAATCCTTCTGCAGAGGCTTCCCAGAAGAGGCAGGAGCCATCCCTTCAGTCATTGGTGTCTCCTGCTGGAGAACGGGGCTGGACTAGATGGCCTCCAAGGCCCCTTCCCAGCTCTTGATTCTTTCTACCCACTTCAAAAGGATGAGAGTCTTAGACAGGAGCCTTCCACCCTGG
>JARGCV010000594.1:795000-868898 GCA_034064705.1 Bothrops alternatus
AGACTCACCTGGGCGTACAGGTTCTGCTGAGGGTAGGCACTACGAATGGGGTACATTGCCGTCTGGTAAGGGTTGGGCGACGCAGAGTAAGGAGGCGGGGCGTTGCTACTCTGAGTTGGAGGGACTTTGTAGGGCGTTCCAGCGGGGTATCCTGTGAAGAAAGAAGCAGACTTTTTTTTTTTTTTTTTTTTACACTGGATTGTACTTGTTTATTGTCTTCCCATTGTTACATTCCCAAAGCATCTTCTCCGGAGTGAAGGAGAAGGAGAAGGAACTTTGCACATGCAAAGAATGACTGAAAAAAAAGACAGAGTCTTAAGAGGAAGGGCAGGGAATTCGCACAGCCCCACAGTTGGATTCTCACAACATACTTCATCCGGTAGAGACAATATTCTAAACTGGAATAACATTTTTGTGGGTCTTGTGGAGTTGCGTGACCGCATACCCACCCAGTCTCTTAGTTTATGGTTCAATTTGCTGAGCAGTCCCAGAAGATGCGTGTATCCAGATATTCCTGAATTGCTGTGTGAACCTGGCCACTGTACTTCATGGACTGTGATTTTGTGCAATAAGTGAATGTGAAAAAGTTGTGCTGCATTTCCTCAGTCTTTGTACTTAAGGACCGGCAAGGTGAGAGGTGAACACGTTCCCATCGTCCCCGTCTCATTTGCTCCCACCAGAATCGGGGTCCTTTTGCCATTTTTTCCCCCTTTAAAATCAAGTCTCCACAGCCATCCCATGCTCAGCACAGTTGCTCACGGGATTGATTCAATCCTTTCCTTTGCAGTTATTGATCAAATAGATTGATTGATTAATTAATTGATTAAGCCTTTGTCCTTCCCCTCACAAGCAGGGAAGAACTGCAGGAAAGCTCCCTCTCCCCTTACCCACTTCTTCTCCTCCTCCTCTTCCTACACAGTAGTAAAAGAAAGAATTATACCTTAGGTATTCATAGCTTATACTGTAAAGAAGTTAAAAGTTACTGCAATTTGAAAGAGTGCTGGAGACTGGCTGATCAACTGATCAACAATCAAAGGAATCACAAAGAAAAACATCAAGCAGCTCCACACAATATGGAAGAGGGGAAGAGATCTATGGTTTGCTGCAGTGTATGCTGGATGTTCATGAGCCTTCCGCAACAGAAACTAAACTTCACCTGCCACAAATGCAAGCTTGTGGCTCTCCTAGAAGAAAAGGTGAAAAGTCTTGAAGAGAGAGTGGCCACACTGCAACAGATTAGGGAACACGAGAACTTCCTTGACAGAACTGAAGAAACGCTTCAAAAAGACGGAATAGAAGAAAATCTTGCTGTACCGGTGGAAGCTGAGGGATGGAGACATGTGACACATAGGAACAGGAAAATTGGGCAACATTCTACACCCTTACAACTTAAGAACCGATTCCAGCCACTTCGTCAGGAGAACAGTACAGATGTATCTCAAGAATTGACTACACAATCCACAAAGAATGCTCCACTATGCCCCCAGAAACCTCTTGAACGGAGAGAAAGAAATGGTACTGAAAAGAAGAACAGGAGAGTGGTGGTTGTGGGAGATTCCCTGTTGAGAGGAACAGAGACAGCTATCTGCAGACCCGAAAGAAACTCACGAGAGGTGTGCTGTCTCCCAGGGGCACGAATCAAAGATGTGAATGATACCATAACGAGGCTCTTCAGGCCCACAGACTACAACCCATTCCTACTAATACATGTAGGCACAAATGACACTACAAGAAACAACTTCGAAACCATCTGCCATGACTTTGAAGACCTTGGACGGAAAGTGAAGGAACTCGGAGCACAAGTAGTTTTTTCGTCTATCCTTCCAGTGGATGGTCATGGAGAAAGAAGATGGGACAGGATTCTTAAGGTGAACAACTGGCTACGTCAGTGGTGCAAGCAGCAAAGATTTGGATTTTTGAACCATGGAGAAAACTACCTATATGACGGGCTCCTTGCAAGGGATGGGTTGCACCTTATAAAGACAGGAAAGAATGTATTTGGCAAGTGCCTTGCTTCACTCATCAGGAGAGCTTTAAACTAAAACAAAAGGGGAAGGGAAGTAAAAAGTTAAACAAAAATACTCAGCCAATCAAACCAGGTGATATTCTTCCTCTCAGAAATAGAACAAAAGAACAAATGCAAAAAGATTGTAAGAAAAGTGGAGGAGGCAAGTCTGCAATAGGTACCAGTCACAAACTAAAATGCTTCTACACCAATGCACGAAGCATGAGAAATAAAAAAGGAGAGCTGGAGATCTTAATTCAGGAAGATAAATATGTCATGAGTATTACTGAAACCTGGTGGGAAAACACACATGGATGGAACACTGACATCGAAGGCTACAACTTATTTTTGCGGAACAGGCTTAACAAAAGAGGAGGGGGTGTTTCACTTTTTGTTAAAAAAGCATTTGTCTCCTCAGAGATCCGGGTTTCAGAGAGTGGAAACTCAGTAGAATCTGTATGGGTAAGAATTCATGGGGAGAACAACAGAAAGGATACCATTGTAGGAGTCTATTATAGGCCCCCTGGACAAACAGAAGATATGGATGACCTCTTTCTAGATCAAATGGCTAAACTATCAAGAAAGCATGATATAGTGATTATGGGAGATTTTAACTATCCAGACATTTGTTGGGAATCTCTCTCAGGCAAAAGCCAGAAGTCTAATAAGTTCTTATTCTCTCTTGCTGACAATTTTATCCACCAAAAAGTGGACGAGAAAACAAGAGGATTGGCTATCCTCGATCTAATCCTTACAAACAGGGAGGAAATGGTCGAGGAAATCAGAGTTTCTGGGACCTTAGGAGGTAGTGATCATGTTATCCTTGAATTCTGCATAATAAGGGAAGGAAAGCCTGAGAGGACTCAGACTTCAAAGTTGGACTTCAGGTGGGCAGATTTTGATGGACTCAAGAAGAGGGTAGGGGGGGATCAAATGGATGAATGTACTAAGGGATAGAAATGTCCAAGAAGGATGGGATACTTTGAGAAATGCAATACTAGAAGCGCAATCTTTAACAATTCCTCAAAGAAGGAAGAATGGGAAACATCTAAAGAGACCAGGGTGGATAAACCTAGAACTTAAAAACTTGCTAAAAAGGAAAAAAGAAATGTTTAAGAATTGGAAGGAGGGATACATATCTAAGGAAGATTATAATGTAATCTGTACAAACTGCAGGGCAAGTATCAGAAAGGCTAAGGTTAATAATGAATTGAGGCTTGCAAGAGAGACTAAAAACAATAAAAAAGGGTTTTGGGGATATGTCAAAAGTAAAAGAAAAGTTAAAGAGGCTATAGGAAGTTTAGAGAACGAGAATGGGGAAGTGGTCAAAAGTGATCTTGAGAAGGCGGAGATTCTAAACTCCTATTTTGTATCTGTTTTTTCTAAGAAAGATAATGTAATTGCAACTGACCTTCACTGTGCTAGTGAAGGACTAAGAGAATTAACGCATGTAATCGACACAGAGAAGGTAAGGGAACACTTAGCTAACTTAAATGAGTTTAAGTCTCCAGGTCCAGATGGATTACATCCTCGGGTACTGAAGGAATTAGCAGAAGTAATTGCTGAACCACTTGCTGTAATCTTTGAAAAGTCATGGAGAACAGGAGAAGTCCCAGATGATTGGAGAAGGGCAAATGTTGTCCCTATCTTCAAAAAAGGGAAGAAGGCAGACCCAGAGAACTACAGGCCTGTTAGCCTGACTTCAATACCAGGAAAGATTCTTGAACAAATTATTAAGCAACATATATGTCAGCATTTGGATGGGAATTCAATAATTAACAGCAGTCAACACGGGTTTGTAACAAACAAGTCGTGTCAAACTAATCTAATTTCATTCTATGACAAAATCATGGAATGGGTTGATCAGGGAAATACAGTAGACATAGTATTTCTGGACTTCAGCAAAGCTTTCGACAAAGTATCTCACACCATCCTCATTGAAAAAATGATCAAATATGGGATTGACAGGGTGACTGTTAGGTGGGTTCATAACTGGCTTAGTAATCGTACTCAAAGAGTGGCTATAAATGGCTGCACATCCAACTGGAAGAAAGTCTCAAGCGGAGTACCACAAGGCTCTGTTCTGGGCCCAGTTATGTTTAATATTTTTATAAATGATTTGGATAAGGGAATTGAAGGGAAAATGATCAAATTTGCAGATGACACAAAGTTAGGAGGGATTGCAAACACCAGAGTAGAGAGAGAAATGATTCAAAAAGATTTAGAGAAACTCGAACAATGGGCTGCAACTAATAAAATGGTATTTAACAAGGAAAAATGCAAGGTACTACATCTGGGAAAGAAAAATGAAAAAAAGCACATATAATATGGGAGGAATCCAGCTGAGCAGCAGTACATGTGAAAAGGACCTCGGTGTCCTAGTAGATCATCGATTGAACATGAGGCAACAGTGTGAAGCAGCTGCAAAAAAGGCAAACACGATCTTGGGGTGTATCAAGAGAAGCATAAAGCCTTTTCCTTTGGTGTCTCCAGGTTTTCTTCCTGCGGCACTTAAGATAGTCGTTACAATGCCAGCTCTGAGGCCTCTCATTAAACCTAATATTGTCAAAAAGAGGACCAAGAAGTTCATCCGTCATCAATCTGATCGCTATGTCAAAATCAAGCGTAACTGGCGCAAGCCAAGAGGTATTGATAACAGAGTTCGCAGAAGGTTTAAGGGCCAGATCTTGATGCCCAACATTGGCTATGGGAGCAATAAGAAAACAAAACACATGCTGCCCTCAGGATTCCGGAAGTTTCTTGTTCATAATGTCAAAGAGCTGGAAGTGTTAATGATGAGCAACAAGTCATTTTGCGCAGAAATTGCTCATAATGTTTCATCCAAGAACCGGAAGGTAATTGTGGAGAGAGCAACTCAGCTTGCTATCAAAGTTACCAATCCAAATGCCAGACTGCGCAGCGAAGAAAATGAATAGTTGATCTTGGAACAGCTATATTTAATAAAAGTATAACATTTTGGAAAAAAAAAAGAGAAGCATAGAGTCCAGATCACGTGAAGTTATTATTCCCCTCTACTCTACCTTGGTCCGACCTCACCTGGAGTACTGTGTCCAGTTCTGGTCACCCCAGTTCAAGGAAGACACTGACAAACTGGAGCAGGTTCAAAGGAGAGCTACCAAGATGGTGAATGGTCTACAAACCATGTCCTATGAGGAACGGTTAAAGGAATTAGGAATGTTTAGTCTACAGGAGACATGATAGCTGTCTACAAATACCTGAAGGGCTGTCACAGTGCAGAGGGATCAGCCCTGTTCTCACTTGCCCAAGGAAGGACTAGAAACAATGGGATGAAACTGCAGGGGAAAAGATTCAGATTGGAGGTTAGAAAAAAATTTCTAACAGTAAGGGTGATCGACCAGTGGAACAGGTTGCCACGGGAGGTGGTGAGCTCCCCTTCGATGGAGGTCTTCAAGCAGAGACTGGACGGCCATCTGTCTGGGATGGTTTAGGGAATCCTGCCTCGAGCAGGGGGTTGGACTCGATGACCCGGGAGGTCCCCTCCAACTCTACGATTCTATGATTCTATGATTCTAAAGCCGGGCTCTTCAAACTTGGCCCTTTTATGACTCGTGGACTTCAACTCCCAGAATTCCTCAGCCAGCGATTGAATTCTGGGAGTTGAAGTCCATCAATCTTAAAAAGGATGGGAAACACTGCTCTAAAGCAGGGGTCTTCAAACTTGGCCCTTTTATGACTTGACTCTCCTTAGTTAGTTTCCATCCGTTGCTTGTCCTGCCTTCAGGCGCTTTAGAGAAGAGCTTGACTCCCTCTTCTTTGGGGCAGCCCCTGAGATACTGGAAGACTGCTATCATGTCCCCCCCTCGTCCTTCTCTTCGTTAAACCAGACATTCCCAATTCCAGCAGCCTTTCCTTATATGTTTTAGCCTCCGGTCCCCTAATCATCTTTGTTGCTCTTCTCTGTACTCTTTCTAGAGTCTCAACATCTTTTTTACACTGTGGTAACCAAAACTGGATACAGTATTCCAAGTGTGGCCTTACCAAGGCCTTGTAAAGTGGTATTAACCCTTCACCTGATCTTGATTCTCTCCCTCTGTTAATGCAGCCCAGCACTGTGTTGGCCTTTTTGGCAGCTGCAACACACGGCTGGCTCCTATTTAGGTGAGGGTCCACTAGGACTCTGAGGTCCCTCTCACAATTACTACTATTGAGCCAGGTACCCCCTCTACTATACCTGTACATTTGAGGTTTTTTGCCTAAGTGTAGAACCTTGCTTTTTTTGCTTTTTTTTTTTTAACTAACCATGAGTTTTTCTCAGTGAAATACATCCACTCAGTGAAATACATCCACTCTGTTTAAAGCAGTGGTTCTCAACCTTGGGGTCGCGACCCCATTTGGGGTCGCGTGACCATTTCGCGGGGGTCGCCGGGCACCGCCTGCCACCATTTTGTTTTTTTATTTTTATTTTTTGTATTTTTATTTTTTTTATTTTTTTATTTTTTATTTTTTTTGACACGCGCGCGCCGCGCACGTGCAGATCCACCCATCGCACCGAAAAAATAAAAAAAAATTAAAAAAATTAAAAAAATCAAAAAAACAACAACAAAAAACAAAATGGCGGACCGCGACGGGCGGATGCGCGCATGCGTGGCGTGTGCGACGGGCCGATCCGTGCATGCGCAGATCCGCCCGTCGCGGCTGCCATTTTGTTTTTTTAAATATTTTTTTTAAAAAAACAAAAACAAAATGGCGTCCCACGACGGGCGGATGTGCGCATGCGCGGCGCGTGCAACGGGCCGATCCGCCCATGCGCAGATCCGCCCATCGCGGCCGCCATTTTGTTTTTTTGTTTGTTTTTTTTCCCGGCGAGCACACGCACACGCACGCACACCCAGGTCGGGGTCGCGGCGCGCATGGGCGGGGCAAGTGGGGGTCTCAACCTGAGACAGGTTGAGAACCACTGGTTTAAAGGGTTTTCAGACTATCGTGGCAATTATCCAGAATGTGGGAAAACGCAGCCCGGAAAAATATTTTCTGCTCCTGTTTGCTATCTAAGTTTAAAGGACAGAAACATCTGCTCGCAACCAGCCTTTGGCAGCCTTAACTCACAGCGTTGTTTCGAAGCTAAAAAAAATCCACTTTTTCTCTAAGCAGACCCAAAGATAATATATTCATCCAGGAAATTCTGTAGCTTAAGATCGACTCTCGTCTTTTCAAAATTGTGTTCTTCGCCGTGAACCAATGGGAGACTCCATTTTTTTTTAATATAAAATTCTTTTATTAAAACAATCAACATTGAACATAAAAAAAACATATTGTGCAGCAATCATCATGGCACCTGATATACAATACTAGGTATTAGTCACTGAAAACGTCTGAATTAGTAAGCCTTTTTCCCACCCCTCGCGTCTAGCCTCAACTATACTCCTGTTACACTTTGTTTGATTGGTGTTTCTCTTATCTGGTTCCACATTAATGTGGTCAACATTAAACCAAAGATCCTATTGCTAAACAATCATCCTAGAACATAGCATACAACATTAGGTATTAATCTTTGTAAACATCTGTTTTAGTAAACGTTCTTCCCTCCTCCCTTCCCTCTTCAAGTATACTCCGAGTACCTTTTGTTTGTTTGGTGTTTCTCTTATATATGGTCTATCTGCTGTATCTAGTTTATTGCATATTGTTCGTTTGCGCTTCTGAATTGACTTCATCCCATTACTAGTGCAAACTTTTATAGTCCCTAACCGGAGATCCTGAGGTAAAAGTTTCATATCCTGAGGTAGAGATTCAGTCCGCTTTAACAGTTTTAAAGCAAACATTAGTCATAAGTTTATGTTAAGAGGCATTAGTTATAGAACATATAACTCAGACGTTTTTCAGTGACTAATACCTAGTATTGTATATCAGGTGCCATGAGGATTGCTGCACAAGATGTTTTTTTTATGTTCAATGTTGATTGTTTTAATAAAAGAATTTTATATTAAAAAAAAACATTGGGTGTTAGTTTTTGTAAACATATGATTTGTTAACCCTTCTTCCCTCCTCCCATCGAGCCTCAGCTAAACGCCAGCTGCATTCTGTTTAAACACTCTTCGTCGTGGGTGTTGGGGTTAGACTGACATGCAGCCGGACAGGTTTTAAATCTAGCTGCGATTTGAGGTTGCTAAGCTCTTGCGTCCTAAATTTGGAAGTTTATTTTAAAGCTTGGCCCAGCCACGTATCTTCAGCGTCCAAATCAAGGCATTTTCCTCCTAACTTTTTACGTTACCAAACTGAATTTTGCAGGATTTTTTTCTTTTTTTTTTTTTAATTTAAAGGGAGCTGAGATGTTTTCGTAAGCTTTACCTACAGGGAATACTCGACTTACAACAGTTCATGTAGTGACCGTTCAAAGTTACAATGGCACTGAAAAAAAAAAGGACTTGCGACTGTTTTTGCATACTTAGCGACCGCTGCAGCCTCCCCCCAGGGTCACGTGATCAAAATATGGCTGTTTTACTCGTATTTATGACAGTCGCAGGGTGCCGGGTTCAAGCAAAGTCAACGGGGGAAGTCGGATCCGCTTAGCGACAGGATTTACTCAACTGCAGGGTTTGCTTAACAACGGTGGCAAAAACAGATCGCTGGCAAAACTCACTTAAGAAAGCCACGCAAATTTGAGGCTCAATTGTGGTCATAAGATGAGGACTACCTGTATTTCAATTCTTAATGACGATATACCTTACGGGAGAGCTTAAAGCAGGGGTCTTCAAACTTGGCCCCTTCACGACTCGTGGACTTCAACTCCCAGAATTCCTGAGCCAGCATGGGGGAATTATGGCCCCTTCATGACTCGTGGACTTCAACTCCCAGAATTCCTGAGCCAGCATGGGGGAACTATGGCCCCTTCATGACTCAGGGACTTCAACTCCCAGAATTCCTGAGCCAGCATGGGGGAACTAGGGCCCCTTCATGACTCGTGGACTTCAACTCCCAGAATTCCTGAGCCAGCATGGGGGAACTAGGGCCCCTTCATGACTCGGGGACTTCAACTCCCAGAATTCCTCAGCCAGCATGGGGGAACTATGACCCCTTCATGACTGGTGGACTTCAACTCCCAGAATTCCTGAGCCAGCATGGGGGAACTAGGGCCCCTTCATGACTCGTGGACTTCAACTCCCAGAATTCCTGAGCCAGCATGGGGGAACTATGGCCCCTTCATGACTCAGGGACTTCAACTCCCAGAATTCCTGAGCCAGCATGGGGGAACTAGGGCCCCTTCATGACTCGTGGACTTCAACTCCCAGAATTCCTGAGCCAGCATGGGGGAATTATGGCCCCTTCATGACTTGTGGACTTCAACTCCCAGAATTCCTCAGCCAGCATGGGGGAACTATGACCCCTTCATGACTGGTGGACTTCAACTCCCAGAATTCCTGAGCCAGCATGGGGGAACTAGGGCCCCTTCATGACTCGGGGACTTCAACTCCCAGAATTCCTGAGCCAGCATGGGGGAACTAGGCCCCTTCATGACTCGGGGACTCGGGTACTTCAACTCCTAGAACTCCTCAGCCAGACACGCTGGCTGAGGAATTCTGGGAGTTGAAGTCCACAAGTCATCAAGGGGGGGCGGCGATCATCATAAATAGAGGAGTCAGTTGTCCAGCATCCGAATTCTGATCCCGTGACCAGCGGTCGTAAGTGTGAAAAACGGTGGTAATTCACCTTTTTTTAGTGACGTCGTAATTTTGAACCGTCACTAAATGAACGGTGGTTAAGTCGGGGTCTATCTGGATCCCCCACCCCCCAAAAAACAGAACCACTCAAACAGAAACAGGCAGCTGTACAACAACAGACAGGACGAACAAACCAACACAGCCACACGTACAAAAACAAAACATCTGTTTACCTGGGGCATAACCTGGAGCAGTGGTTGTGTAGATGTTTGGGTTGTATGTGGGGGTTGCCGTGGGGTATCCTGCAGGATAACCTGGAAAGGGAAGAGAGTGGATGGTTTATTAGGCTGGAAGGAATGACTGTTTTTTTTTTGGGGGGGGGGGTAAAGTTTTTATTAATTTTTCTTTTCATACAATTCAGTTGTATTTATTCCACCAACGTTTCGTCTTGAGTTTATCATTCACCCACACAAATTTAATTCCTAATCCTTTATTCTTTTCTCCGGCCACTGATAAAATAAGTCCAAGTTTGAAAGTATCCGGTTTCGTCGGTTTCTTTTAACCTCGTAGTAAGTCTGTCCATTTCTGCACCTTCTAGTATTTTTTTTTCCAATTATTTCTTCCTCTGATGGTATTTCTTCATTTTTCCAGTATGGTGCGAATATGATTCTTGCCGCTGTTATCACATGTAAAATCAAGTATATACTTTGTTTAATCCATCTTTTCTGACATTACACCTGGTAAAAAAAGTTCTGGTTTAAAATCTACACGCTTTCCCAACATCTGTTCTAGCCAAGTGTGTAGTGCTTTTGTCCAGCACCTCTTTGCTTTAACACGTGTCCACCATACATGATAGTAAGTACCTGACTTACTGTATTTTTGTCCAGCACCTCTTTGCTTTAACACGTGTCCACCATACATGATAATAAGTATCTGACTTATGTTTGCATTTCCACCATCTATCAGGCATATTTTAAAACATTTTTGCTAACCTTGTATGAGCCAGCTGTGTGCTGCAGCTGCCAAAAAAGCCAACACAGTGCTAGGCTGCATTAACAGAGGGAGAGAATCAAGATCACGTGAAGTGTTAATACCACTTTACAAGGCCTTGGTAAGGCCACACTTGGAGTACGGCATCCAGTTTTGGTCACCACGATGTAAAAAAGATGTTGAGACTCTAGAAAGAGCGCAGAGAAGAGCCACAAAGGTGATTAGGGGACTGGAGGCTAAAACATAGAAGGAATAGTTGCTGGAATTGGGTATGTCTAGTTTAATGTAGAGAAGGACGAGGGGGGACATAATAGCAGTGTTCCAGTATCTTAGGGGCTGCCCCAAAGAAGAGGGAGTCAAGCTGTTCTCCAGAGTGCCTGAAGGCAGGAGAAGAAGCAATGGATGGAAACTGATCAAGGAGAGAAGCAACCTGGAACTAAGGAGAAACTTCCTTACAGTTAGAACAATTAACCAGTGGAACCACCTGCCTCCAGAAGCGGTGAATGCTCCAACACTGGAAGTTTTTAAGAAGAGACTGGACAGCCATTTGTCCGAAATGGTATAGGGTTTCCTACCTGAGCAGGGGGTTGGACTAGATGACCTCCAAAATCCCTTCCAACTTTATTATGATGATGATTACGATGATGGTTTTATATAGGTTTTCTTTATAAGAAGTTGACACTGTCAATCTGTAATTTCTTTCCCACCAGCTCTGCCATTTGTCTAAATCTATGTCGCATACAAAATTCTTGGCCCACATTTATTATCATCGTTCCTTATTTAACTTGTTCACTTTCCATTTTCAAATTTGGAAAGGAAGGAATGACTTTTACCGCAACACACAAAAACAGCAATCAGTTGGTTCCCAAGAGTCCTGCTCAAAGCAATAAGCTGCTGAATTGAGTTCAGGCTCCCCCCGCCCCGCCCCGCCCCGCAGAGCAATCAGGCTCCCCTCGCCCCGCCCCGCAGAGCAATTAGACCTACAGAATAATGAGTCCTGCCAGCCCTGGCTTAATTTATTTATTTTAATTTAGTGCTCTCTCTCTGACATTTCTGGAGTGCCTTTGGAGGGGTTGCTGGCCTCCCTTTTGTTTTATTTCAGGTGCCTCTCTCCAGCTCTGAGGTTTCTCCAGGCAGTTTCTGCTAATAAAATCAGCTTAACGCCTTTGGGAAGAAATATAGCAACTCTTGAGGTTGTCGTTTTTTTCCCCAGGACACGGGTTAATCAAAATTGGGGCTGGGAGGAACAATGGCCGGTGGACACACACAGACACACACACACACCCATGCGCTCTGCAAATGCAGGGGTCTATAAAGGGGTGTTGCTTTCTTCCTTGTTTAGCAGGATATGTGAATACAATGGTATCTTTCCTGAGGGGTCCTTGGTGTATCTCTGAGCTGGGTGGTTTTCTTGCAGATGTTTCATTAGCCAGCTAGGAAACATCACCAGTGCTTGAAGGGAGGGGGGATTGCAAGGAGGAGGAGGAGGAGGAGGAGAATGACTTTGGGGTCCTGGGTGCTATCTGAGTTTGATTGCTTTCTTGCAGATGTTTCATTACCCAACTAGGTAACATCATCAGTGCTAAAAGGGAGTGGGGTTTACGAGGAGGAGGAGGAGGAGAAGGAGGAGGAGGAGGACGACCCATCTTCAAAAATGCCCACGGTTCGGAAACACTGCTCTAATATGTAAAGCCGGCTCAGTTGAGTTAATGAAACTCGTTCCCTGCCAGAATAAATAAACTCTTGATTCCAGGCGTTCATTTTTACAAGTGTGGCATTCAGCCACTAAATCAGGTTAATTAAAATCGGGCAACGGTTCGTTCTGGAGAGGCTGAGGATTAAGGCCTGGACCGCCGAAGCAGCATCGCAAGAGCGGGCAGGATTTTGGCAATCGAGCATCTGAGTTGCATTAACAGAAACCGTGCCGTGGCGTGTCGAATGCTAATAGGGAGTTTTTGACTTAAGCCGAGAAGAAAACTATGCATGGTTGCTAACCAGATGGCAGATCCGGGAGATTTTTGCATTCGGCTTCTGAAATGGCGCCCCGGATGGGTCCGTGTCATCAGTGCTTTTTACAGCCAGAACTAATGGAACTGCGACTCCCAGGATTCCATGAGAATGAGGGATTCTGGGAGACGTAGGCCTGGGAAGCGCCAGCAAGGTCCAAGATTCTGGGACAGAGACGGCATGTTCCAGAGGAGGATCCGATGAATAGAATTGTTGTTGTTAGTTGCGAAGTCGTGTTCGACCCATCGCGACCCCATGGACCACGTTCCTCCAGGCCTTCCTGTCCTCTACCATCTTCTGGGGTCCATTGAAGCTCACACCTCCTGCTTCAGGGACTCCATCCAGCCACCTCCTTCTCCGTCGTCCCCTTCTTCTTCTCTTGCCCTCCATCTTTCCCAGCATCAGACTCTTCTCCAGGGAGTCCTTCCTTCTCATTAGGTGGCCAAAGGACTTGAGTTTCCACTTCAGGATCTGGCCTTCTCAAGAGCAGCCGGGGTTGATGTCCTCTAGGACTGACCAGTTTGGTCGCCTTGCAGTCCAGGGGACTCGCAGGAGTCTTCTCCAGCACCAGAGTTCAAAGGCCTCCATTCTTTGGCGCTCAGCCTTTCTTACAGTCCAACTTTCACAGCCGTATGTTGCAACTGGGAAAACCATGGCCTTGACTACACGCACTTTTGTTGGCAGGGTGACGTCTCTGCTTTTTAGTAATGCTGTCTAGATTTGCTACAGCAAATGAATAGAATAGAATAGAATAGAATAGAATAGAATAGAATAGAATAGAATAGAATAGAATAGAATAGAATAGAATAGAATAGAATAGAATAGAATAGAATAGAATAGAAAATAAGAAAGAATAGAATAGAATAGAATAGAAAATAGGAAAGAATAGAATAGAATAGAAAATAAGAAAGAACAGAATAGAATAGAATAGAAAATAAGAAAGAATAGAATAGAATAGAATAGAATAGAATAGAAAATAAGAAAGAACAGAACAGAATAGAATAGAATAGAATAGAATAGAATAGAATAACAGAGTTGGAAGGGACCTTGGAGGTCATCTAGTCCAACCCCCTGCTCAGGCAGGAAACCCTATACCATTTCAGACAAAGCCACATTCCGAGACAAGGAAAGGAGAGAGCTGATGTTAAGGCTGCCAGGAGAGGCAATTAAAATTTCAGAAATCTTGAATTTAGACATCTCGCCTGTGGATGAGGTGGGAGGTTATAACAGATGGGGAAGCAGGTAGCCCCCTCCCTCACTTCGCACCTCGAGAGCAACGGAGCAGCCCCTTGCCAGGGAAAAGTGTCACTGCAACTGCTATTTAGCAGCGGGGTGTGGGGAACGGCCCTGGGGCCAAAAATTCTCGCCAATCTGGCAGGGAGGCTGCGGTGACATTCTCTGAGACATTTTCAATGACTAATACTTAGTATTGTATATCAGGTGCCATGATGATTGCTGCACAATATGTTTTTACGTTCAATGTTGATTGTTTTAATAAAAGAATTTTATATTAAAAAAAATGCAGACAAAGTCGGCGACTCTAAAACAATTCCATGCGCAGAGGGCACAGTGAGGGGGGGGGAATCACATCCCTTTTGACCATGGACTGCCCGATTCCCACACCCTAGTTGATTCCATGCTGCCCAAATGTTCTTTGGGATAACCCTGGGCTGGTGCTGGCAAAATAATAATAATAATAAGGGTGCCTCGCTAAAGCCACACTCGGAATGTGGCATAGAGTTTTGGTCACCACGATGTAGGAAAGATGTTGAGACTCTAGAAAGAGAGCAGAGAAGAGCCACAAAGGTGATTAGGGGACTGGAGGCTAAAACTTACAAGGAACGGTTGCTGGAATTGGGGATGTCTAGTTTAATGAAGAGAAGGACGAGGGGGAGCATAATAGCAGCGTTCCAATATCTCAGGGGCTGCCCCAAAGAAGAGGGAGTCAAGCTATTCTCCAAAGCGCCTGAAGGCAGGACAAGAAGCAACGGGTGGAAACTGATTTTGTTAGGGATCATAAAAGACTGTACCACCATAGAGATGAACTTAATTTTGAACTTGATCACAGCAGCGAGACTGTTGGTGGGGCAATACTGGAAGAAACCAGAATTACCATCTATTGAAGATTGGACTTTGAAAGTCATAAATATGGCAGAAATGGCTAAAATATCTGCATATTTGAAGGATCATTCAAATGAAAAATATATGTTGGACTGGAAACATTGGATAGACTACATACAAGAGAAACATCAATCAAAGAAAATGTATCTGGCTTATAGTTAAATCTTGATATACCGAGTGAAGAATGTTTACAGGTTTAAAATGATTGTATTAAGTGGAATAGCATTCAACTTGAATTTTTTCTTTGTTTACATTTACAAATACATATCTAATAAAAAATGAGAAAGAAAAAAAAGAGAAGCAACCTGGAACTAAGGAGAAACTTCCTGACAGTGAGAACAATTGATCAGTGGAATGGGTTTCCTTCAAAAGTTGTGACTGTTCCAACACTGGAAATTTTCAGGGACAGGACATCCATTTGCCTGGAATGTTATAGATTAGAATAGAATAGAATAGAATAGAATAGAATAGAATAGAATAGAATAGAATAGAATAGAATAGAATAGAATAGAATAGAATAGAATAGAATAGAATAGAATAGAATAGAATAGAATAGAATAGAATAGAATAGAAAAGAATAGAAAAGAAAAGAAAAGAATAGAAAAGAAAAGAATAGAATAAAATATAGAACAGAACAGAATAGAAAATAGAATAGAATAGAAAATAGAATAGAACAGAACAGAAAATAGAATAGAATAGAAAATAGAATAGAATAAAATATAGAATAGAATAGAATATAGAATAGAATAGAAAATAGAATAGAATAGGGAATAGAACAGAATAGAAAATAGAATAGAATAGAATAGAATAGAATAGAATAGAATAGAATGGAATGGAATAGAATATATAACAGAATAGAATAGAAAATAAAATAGAATAGAAAATAGAATAGAATAGAATGGAAGGGATCTTGGAGGTCATCTAGTCCAACCCCCTGCTATGGCAGGCAACCCTATACCATTTCAGACAAATGGCTGTCCAGTCTCTTCTTAAAAACTTCCAGTGTTGGACCATTCACCGCTTCTGGAGGCAACTTCCATTCCACTGGTTAATTGTTCTAACTGTCAGGAAATTTCTTCTTAGTTCCAGGTTGCTTCTAGGATTGGATTAGATGACCTCCAAGGTCCCTTTCGACTTGGTTACTATTACTGAGCTAGGCATCTGAGATAAACCCAGTTAGGAACTGTGGAAAGTTGTACATCACAGAGAATATATGGTGTAACAGCACATCTTCACGGGGGCCCCGGAGCGTGACAGCAGCACGCACCCTAGCGGGACCCAAGGACAATGATGAAGTGATTTGATACTTATAACGAGTGTATGATGTCCTGTTGTGCGGGTTTGATGTCGCTCTCCGTGGCTTCCAGGAAGACTTTCGTTTTTATTTTCTGCCGCCGTGAATCGGTGGGGAGCACAACCACAGAGGAACAGGGATCTGCAGCCTTGACAACTTTAAGACTTGTGGACTTCAGCTCCCAGAATTCCTCAGCCAGGCACACGCTCCTGGCTGAGGAATTCTGGGACTTGAAGTCCACAAGTCATAAAAGGGCCAAGTTTGAAGAGCCCTGCTCTTGAGTAGTCTGCATTTGCCTGGATATCTATAAAAGGGCCGAAACGAGGCAATCCAGATGATCAATGAAAAGAAGTTTTACACTGATGTGGTTACAATTTGCAGAAACATGAGAAAAATGTCTATATTGGATTGTCGTTGATTTAAATAACAAGAACTGTCAATTTAAGGTTGGCGAAAGAGAACATATTGGAAGAAGAGGAAGCCAAGTAAACCTATTATACAGACTATAGAAATAGGAATGAATAGAATAGAATAGAATAAATAGAATAGAATAGAATAGAAATACAGAATAGAATAGAATAGAATAGAATAGAATAGAATAGAATAGAATAGAATAGAATAGAATAGAATAGAATAGAATTAGCTGGAAGGGACCTTGGAGGTCTTCTAGTCCAGCCCCCTGCTCAAGCAGGAGAACCTATACCATCTCAGACAGGTGACTGTCCAGCCTCTTCTTAAAAACCTCCAATGATGGAGGTACCCATGATTTCTGGTGGCAAGTGGTTCCACTGGTTAGTTGTCCTCACTGTCAGGAAGTTTCTCCTTAATTCCAGGTTGCTTCTCTCCTTGATCAGTTTCCAACCATTGTGTCTTGTCCTTCCCTCTGGTCCTCTGGAGAATAACGTGACCCCTCCTTCTTTATGGCAGCCCCCCAAATACTGGAACGCTGCTATCATGTCTCCCCTATTTCTAATTTTCTTTAGACTGGCCAAACCCAAATCCTGCAGCCGTTCTTCCTATCTTTGGATCATCTTCGTTGCTCTTCTCTGCATTTTTTCCCCCCAAACTCCTATTTCCTGTCCCATAATCCTCAGCCAGCCTCCCAACACACCTAAGGTCGATCTCTCCTTTCTGGAGCTACAGGAGCCACTCAGCCTGCCCTGCAATGGGATGGGGGGGGGAATGGAGGGTCTGAGCTTCTTCAATGTCTCACCAGCGGGCACTGGACTGGGCGGTGGGCACCCAGCCAGCCAGTTCCCCCGACACCCCAGCTCAGCTTGGAAACCTCTCCCTTTCCCCTCAGCGTGGCTGGCTCAGAAATTCTGGGAGTTGAAGTCCACGAGGCATAAAAGAGCCAAGGTTGCCTACCCCTGAACCAAGGGTAGGAAACTATGGGCCCTTTATTACCTTTGGACTTCAACTCCCAGAATTCCTGAGCCAATTAAGGGCCCTTTACGACCTGTGAATTTCAACTCCCACAATTCCTGAGCCAATTATGGGCCCTTTACGACCTTTGGACTTCAATTCCCGGAATTCCTGAGCCAATTATGGGCCCTTTATGACCTTTGGACTTCAATTCCCAGAATTACCGAGCCAGCAACTATGGCCCCTTCAATAGCTGTGGACTTCAACTCCCAGAATTCCTGAGCCAATTATGGGCCCTTTACGACCTTTGGACTTCAACTCCCAGAATTCCTGAGCCAATTATGGGCCCTTTACGACCTTTGGACTTCAACTCCCACAATTCCTGAGCCAATTATGGGCCCTTTACGACCTGTGGACTTCAACTCCAAGAATTCCTGAGCCAATTATGGGCCCTTTACGACCTGTGAATTTAAACTCCCAGAATTCCTGACCCAACTATGGCCCCTTTACAACCTGTGGACTTCAATTCCCAGAATTACCAAGCCAGCAACTATGGCCCCTTCAACAGCTGTGGACTTCAACTCCCAGAATTCCTGAGCCAACTATGGCCCCTTCCCAGAATTCTCAATCCAGCAACTACGGCCCCTTTACAACCCATGAACATCAACTCCCAGAATTCCTGAGCCAACCATGCTGGGAACTGAAGAAGCCCCCAGGTCACAAAGAGGCCCCGGTTGCCCACCTCTGGATTAAACCACACATAGATGGGGATGTTTAGAGAACAGCCAAGTCTTCAGAATCATCGTTTAGCTAACCTGGATAGAGGGAGGAGAGAAGAGGGTGAGGGAAGAGCAGGCAGGAAATATCCATATTTTTTTAAAAGGAAAAAAACAACCCAATCTCTGAATTTTGCAGTTTGACTCCCAAGTGCAGAGAAATACTAAAATCCTGGCAAATAAAACGGTCCGGCTGCAGGACTAGAATTCACCATCGCCTGGTAAAGGGGTCCAAGGTCACCTAGCCAGTTTTCACGCCTAGGGCGGGATTAGAACCCGCCTTCTGACACACACAATCAACGGGGAAGCCAGGTCCGCTTTACAACCGTACTAATTCACTTAACGACGGTGGCCGATAGGTCCCCACATGGGTCAAAACTCCTTAGCAACGGAAACGCCGGGCTCCAATTGCGGCCGCAATTCGAGGACCACCTGCACGGCTCAAATTTCCGTCGGTCAGCAAGACATTTGTTCAGCGAGTTTTGCTCCGTTTTACGACCTTTCTGGTCCGCCGTTGTTAGAATCACCGCAGTCAGGGACACGGTCATTAAGTGAACCCGGCTTCCCCCGTTGACTTTTCCTTGTCAGGAGGTCGTAAAAGGAGGGGTCAGGTGACCGCCGGGATAGGGCAACCCCGTCATAAGTACGAGTCAGTTGCCGAGGGTCTGGATTCTGATCACGTGACTGTGTGGGGATGCTGCAACTGTCATTTAGTCTGAAAAACGGTCATAAGCCACTTTTATCAGTGCCGTTGTAACTCTGAGCCGTTATAAGTCGAGGACTGCCTGTATGTCCTTCAGAAGCCCTGCCTGCTATGACGTTACCCTCGCTGCTGTGTCTGTCTACCTTTCCCTGCTAAACATTGTGTAAAACTGGGGCAAGCGGCAATTAACAAACAAGAACTCCCGCTATTTTTAATTATTGTTTTTGCTTTTATGGGACATCAACAGCCTGCCCTGCCATTAGTAAAGGGAACGCTTCCTACGAGTATCTGAGGATTATCTTCAGCGATGCAATTCTCCAAAGGAGCAACCAATGAGAAGAGCTCATGGTCCCCCTGAGGATGGATGGCATGGGTTATCAAAGATGATTAGGGGACTGGAGGCTAAAACATAGAAGGAACGGCTGCTGGAATTGGGTATATGTCTAGTCTAATGAAGAGAAGGACGAGGGGGGACAGGATAGCAGCCTTCCAATCTCTCAGGGGCTGCCCCAAAAAAGAGGGAGTCAAGCTATTCTCCAAAGCACCTGAAGGCAGGACAAGAAGCAACGGACAGAAACTAATCAAGGAGAGAAACAACCTAGAACTAAGGAGAAACTTCCTGACAGTTAGAACAATTAACCAGTGGAACTACCCGCCTCCAGAAGCAGTGAATGCTCCAACACTGGAAGTCTTTAAGACAGTGGTTCTCAACCTTTTTCAGGTTGAGACCCCACTTGCGCCGCCCATGCGCGGCGCGACCCCGACGCGCGTGCGCGATGGGCCGATCCGTGCATGCACGGCGTGCGCACGACGGAAAAAAAACAAAATGGCGGACCGCGACGGGCCGATCCGCGCATGCGCGGCGCGCGACCAAAAACAAAAAAACAAAACAAAACAAAACAAAATGGCGGACCGCGACGGCCCGATCCGCGCATGAGCGGTGCGCGTGCGATGGCCCGAACTGCACATGCGCGGCGTACGCGCGACGAAAAAAAAAACGAAAAAAAAAAAAAGGCGGGCCGCGGTGTCCGGCGACCCCCACGAAACGGTCGCGACCCATAGGTTGAGAACCGCTGCTTTAAGAAGAGACTGGACAGCCATTTGTCTGAAATGGTATAGGGTTCCTGCCTGAGCAGGGGGTTGGACTAGATGACCTCCAAGGTCCCTTCCAACTTCATTATTATTATTATTATTATTATTATTATTATTATTATTATTATTATTATTATCATCATCTCTACAGGGAGTCCTTGACTTACGACCATGCCTGAGCCCAAATTTAGGTTGCTAAGCGAGGCATCTGTCAAAGGATTTTTTTGCCCCATTTTACCATCTTTTCTGTCACCGTCGTTAAGTCAATCTCTGCAGTTGTTAAGAGAGCAACACGGTTGTTAAGTGAATCTGGCTGCCCCATTGACTTTGCTCCTCAGAAGGTCGCAAACGGGGAATCACGCGACCTCCAGGAAAATACAACCATCGTACGTACATGCCAGTTGCCAAGTAGCAAGTCATAAAGAGGCTATAGTTCCATCATGCTGGCTCTGGAATTCTGGGAGTTGAAGTCCAGGAGTCATGAAGGGGCATCGTTCCCCCATGCTGGCTGAGGAATTCTGGGAGTTGAAGTCCAGGAGTCATGAAGGGGCCAAAGTTCCCCTATGCTGGCTGAGGAATTCTGGGAGTTGAAGTCCAGGAGTCATGAAGGGGCCATAGTTCCCCCATGCTAGCTCAGGAATTCTGGGAGTTGAAGTCCACGAGTCATGAAGGGGCCATAGTTCCCCCATGCTGGCTGAGGAATTCTGGGAGTTGAAGTCCAGGAGTCATGAAGGGGCCATAGTTCCCCGATGCTGGCTGAGGAATTCTGGGAGTTGAAGTCCACGAGTCATGAAGGGGCCATAGTTCCCCCATGCTGGCTGAGGAATTCTGGGAGTTGAAGTCCACGAATCATGAAGGGGCCATAGTTTTCCCCATGCTAGCTCAGGAATTCTGGGAGTTGAAGTCCACCAGTCATGAGGAGGCCATAGTTCCCCCATGCTGGCTCAGGAATTCTGGGAGTTGAAGTCCACGAGTCATGAAGGGGCCATAGTTCCCCCATGCTGGCTGAGGAATTCTGGGAGTTGAAGTCCACGAGTCAAAAGAGCCAAGGTTGCCTACCCTGGGCTAGAATGTGGAGTGGAGAAAAAGACACACGCACAGACCGACGACACGCACATTAAAAGCTAGCACTGCAAATTCAACGTGGGTGGAGGCAGAAGACAGAGTGAAATCTCTTTTATATTCAGTGTGCGACTGCCTTTACTTACAAACGTAACTTGCCAGTGCCAACTTTTCTCAGCAAAATGTCAATTTCCATATCTCCCACCTCCTTGTCAAGCTTTACTCCACAAGTTTTTAACCTTACAATGTTCCGTGGAATACTTACCCATCAGGAGAGCAAGCAGGCAGAGAGACGACAGACGCTTCGCCCACTTTTGAGAGGATGGCTGTGATGCTAAAACTCTGTAATTTTTGTTTAGTTTTAGGGTTAAAATCAGAAAACTAATTTATCACAAAAAAGATGTTGAGAGATTGGAAAAAATTCAGAGAAGAGCAACGAACAGGATCCAAGGCCTGGAGACTAAAACATACGAAGAATGAACGGCTGCGGGATTTGGGTTTGGCCAGTCTAAAGAAAAGAAGAAATAGGGGAGACATGATAGCATCTCAGGGCCTGCCCCAAAGAAGAGGGAGTCAAGCTATTCTCCAAAGCACCAGAGGGAAGGACGAGAAACAATGGTTGGAAACTGAGCAAAGAGAGAAGCAACCTGGAATTAAGGAGAAACTTCCTGACAGTGAGGACAATTAACCAGTGGAACAGCTTGCCACCAGAAATCGTGGGCACTCCATCGCTGGAGGTTTTAAGAAGAGACTAGAGACAGTCACCTGTCCGAGATGGTATAGGTCCTCCTGCTTGAGCAGGGGGCTGGACTAGAAGACCTCCAAGGTCCCTTCCAGATTGTATTCAATTCTATTCTTATTCTTTCCTATTCTTATTCCTATTCTTATTTCTATTCTATTCTAGTCTGTTCTGTTCTTATTCTTTCCTATTCTTATTTCTATTCTATTCTTATCTCTATTCTATTCTACTCTATTCTATTCTTATTTCTACCGGTATTGTACTGTATTGTATTGTATTTTAGTTTAATTTTTGCCTTCCATGTACTTATTTCTATTCTATTCTATTCTATTCTATTCTATTCTATTCTATTCTATTCTATTCTATTCTATTCTTATTTCCTATTATTTCTATTCTATTCTATTTTTATTCTTTCCTATTCTTATTTCTATTCTATTCTATTCTATTCTATTCTATTCTATTCTACTCTACTCTATTCTTATTTCTATTGTATTGTATTGTATTGTATTCTAGTTTAATTTTTGCCTTCCATGTACTGTGTGAATATGCTCTAGTACAGGGGTTGCCAACCTTTCAGGTTTGGCGTCCCGGTGGGAAAAGGAGGGACAGGCACCTTTATGCGCGCATGCGCACACACACAAATGTGGCTGCGCATGCGCGAACAGGCCCGTGAGCATGCGGCGCTCTGCACATGAGGCTGCTAGCACCTGCGAGAGACTCACTGCTCCAGGCTCAGCTAGCACCAGAGCAAGGACAGGGGCCAGGCACTGATGCAGCCCGGTGGGTCAAGAGGCCACGGCCCTGTAGAGGGCCACAGCGCATAGGTTGGGGACCTCTGCTCTAGTAAATACACCCAGCTAACACATATCTCTGAAGGAGCAAGGAGGCTGCCTTCTTCCCATTAATCTTCCGAGTTTGTTAGCATGTCGCAACTCCTCCATTGCTATGACAATCTGCTATTAGATTACTGAAGTCCCTGCACAGGCAGCTATTTTTAGTTGGTTTGCTTCTCCCTTGGAGACCCCCGCGGAGTGAAAAATTCCCTGCAACCCCTAGGATGGACAAACCCCTAGGATAGGCCCTAATCCAGGGGGAGGCAACCTATCCATCCATTGCTATCCTTCCATTCACCCATGCCTCCATCCATCCGTTCGCCCATCCCGCCATCCCTCTTCACACCTTCCATTCACTCATCCATCCAACTCCCATCTCTCTTCCCTCTGTCCATCCCTCCTTCCATGCCTCCATTCGCCTACGCCTCCATCCATCCATTTACTGATCCCTCCATCCCTCCTCGCACCATCCATCCATTCCTCCTTGGTCTTTCCATCCATCCTTCCATCCATTCACCCATCCTTCCCTCCCTCTTTGCACCCTCCATTCATAGCCATCCATCTCTCCATCTCTCTTCCCTCTGTCCATCCCTCCATTCACCCATGCCTTCATCCATTCACCCATGCCTCCATCCATCCATTTAGTGATCCCTCCATCCCTCCTCGCACCATCCATCCATCCATTCCTCGTTGGTCTCTCCATCCATCCATCCATTCACCCATCCCTCCATCCCTCTTTGCACCCTCCATTCATATCCATCCATCTCTCCATCTCTCTGTCCATCTCTCCAACCCTCCTTCCATCCATCCATCCCTCCATTCACCCATGCCTCCATCCATCCATTTTCTGATTCCTCCATCCCTCCTTGCACCATTCCTCCATCCATCCATTCCTCCTTGGTCTCTCGATCCATCCATCCTTCTATCCATCCTCCCATCCCTCTTCGCACCCTCCATTCATTCATCCATCCATCTCTCCCGCTCTATTCCCTCTCCATCCCTCCTTCCATTCATCCCTCTATCCCTCCATTCACCCCCTCCATCCCTCCATTCACATATCCATTCCTCCTTGGTCTCTCCATCGCTCCATCCATTCACTCCATTCCTCCATCCACCAGAGATTCTGAAATCTCTTCGCCTCTCATTTTGGGAGAAAAACCAAGCAAAGCTCCCGTCCTGTTTTAGAGGGCCAGAAAATAAGCTTTTCATTACTTGAAGTACTGTTTTGTTTATGTTGTCAGCCGCTCCGAGTCTTTGGAGAGGAGCGGCATATAAGTCCGAAAAATTAAATTAAATTAAATTATAAACAACCGAAACCAGCAGATGGAAATTGAGGTGAGGGGAAGGGGCTTTCCTACCCCTTCTGAAGGCATCCCTTGTTCTTTTCTCTCTCCCCCACCTCTTGAATTTTGCATTCCCCCCCCCAGGAGAGTGAATTGTGTTGCCAAGCAGCTGAGAATAACACTCCAGTCACATGGAAACGGGGCCATTCAAGCTTATAAAGAGCCGGATTCAGACTAACCCTAACTCAATTGCTTGCGGGGTCTCCCAACGGAACAGCGGAACAACTGAATCCATCATCCTTGTGTTGCAGTCGGTGGCCCGCTTCTCTCTCTCCCACCTTTCCAGAATTTATTTTCAGTTTAACCCTGATTTTTTTTTTAAAAAAAAAATAGATTTATGCGAGGTACAGTGAATGAGAATCTGAGAGCTGGAAGGGGCCCTGGAGGTCTTCTAGTCCAGCCCCCTGGCCAAGACAGGAGTCCTTATGCCATCCCAGACACGGTTGTCCAATCTTGTCTTGAAAGACTCCAGCGATGGAGCCACCCACCGCTGCAAGAGGCAAAACTATTCCAATAAGGAATCAGGACGTTCCTCCTTATTTCCACGTTGATGGTTCCTCTGAGAAGGTCCCATCCATGGCTTCTTGTCTTCTCCTCTGGTGCTCTGGAGAATAAGTGGACGCCTTCTTCTCTGGGATGGCACTTCAAGGATTGGAAGAGGCTATCCTGTCACCCCCTACAACCGTTCATCACACAGTTTAGCAACTTTTGTGTTCTGTCCCAGCCTATTACAGCTCCTTGTTAAGTTCACAAGGAGAAAACCTCTCTTCCAACAAGCAGGCTGGAACCACAGGGGGGAAAAAAACCCTTTTTTATTATTTACAGATCTGAGTAAAATGTCCAATGGCAAAGGCAAACAAAACACAATTCACTGAAACTTGATTCCTTAACACAAACGGCTTCGGACACCAGCTTCGGACACAACTTCCCTTTTATAATTCAGCCCAGGCGTGGCTTCCTAATGCCTTCTCCTTTGCCTTTGGAGCCGCCCTATTGCATTCCTCTGTCCTACTCTCTTCTCTTGCTGGCGCATTCATGCATCCGGGATTTGTCCCAGCTGTTCTTCATCACTGTCCAACTCAGACTCCCAGCACAGCTGTGTCTCAGCCTGAGTGCGAGTGGAGGGGCCAGGCTCCTTGTCCAACTGTACGTCTTGGAGCGCCTCTGACTCTGATGTTCCTCCAGGCCCCTCCTCCTCCTCCTCCTCCTCTGATTCCTCAGACTCAGCTGCCAGGTCCACTGGCCGGCGAGGAATCACAATACTTTGTGGCTTTTCTCTGTAGAATGGGACAACTCACCAAGGCCAAATCGGTGCAACCAATTCGCAACGGCCAACGCGTGGCAGAACAACTCACTGTGGCCAATTCACCGCGGCCAACTCGGTGCAGCCCAATCATGGCAGGACAGTTCATTGTGGCCAACTCGCCGTGGCCAACTTGCCGTGGCCAACTTGTGGCAGGGCAATTCACTGTGGCCAACTTGCCATGACCAACTCACCGTGGCCAACTTGCCGTGGACAACTCAGGGCAGGACAACTCACTGTGACCAACTCCCAGGACCAACTTGCCGTGCCCAACTAAATCGTGGCATGACAAATTCATTGTGGCCAGCTTGGTGCGGCCAACTCACCACGGCCAACTTGTGTCAGGACAACTAGCCATGACCAACTCACTGTGGCCAATGTCAGAAAATTCCTCCTTAGTTCCAGGTTGCTTCTCTCCTTGGTTAGTTTCCATCCGCTGCTTCTTGTCCTGTCTTCAGGTGCTTTGGAGAATAGCTTGACTCCCTCTTCTTTGGGGCAGCCCCTGAGATACTGGAAGACTGCTATCATATCCCCCTCTCGTCCTTCTCTTCCTTAAACCAGACATACCCAATTCCAGCAACTGTCCTTTATATGTTTTAGCCTCCAGTCCCCTGATCATCTTAGTTGCTCTTCTCTGGCCTTTTTCTAGAGTCCCAACATCTTTTTTTACAGCGTGGTGACCAAAACTGGATGTTTTTTTTTTAAGTCTGGTCTTACTAGCGCAGTCTGTTTAGTGACCGTTTGAAGTTACAACAGCTCTGAAAAAAGTGACTTGAGGACTGTTTCACACCCTGTTGCAGCATCCCTTGGCAACCGACTGGTAGTTGTGAGGGTTGCAGAGTCCCCCGCGATCATGGGATCAAAATTCAGACGCCTGGCAACTGGCATGTACTTATGACAGCTGCAGAACCCCGGCATCATGCAATCCTCTTTTTGCGATGTTCTGACAAGCAAATTCGATGGGGGAAGCCAGATTCGCTGAACAATTGGTGTGACTAATTTAAGAGCCAAAGCAATGATTTGCTTAACAACTGTGGTGAGAAAGGTCGTAAAACCAGCCAGTGTATGTTTGTTGTGAGTTTGTTTCGGATGATTGGTTTTAATTTAGGGGTTTTATAATGTATTTGATTTCTATATGCTACTGAATATGTTGTAAGCCGCCCTGAGTTTTCGGAATAGGGCGGCCTAGAAATCGAAACAAACAAACAAACAAATAAATAAATAATAAATAAATAAAACGGGGCAAAGTTCACTTAACAGAAAGGTCTCACTTCGCGATGGAAACTCGGGGCACAATTGTGGTCGCGAAGCCGAGGACTACCTGGTATACATTTCATTGTTTTAATGTTGTTGTTGCTTTTTTAATGTTTTTATGCTGCAAACTCCACTTTTATTTTATTTTTTTTAATAATAAGTTTTTATTGAATACAAAGAAAAAAAAAGGAGTAAAAACATTGAACATGGTGAATCGTCTTTTGAGTGACATCTCAGTCCATATTGTACATTAATTACATATAATATATCTATATACAAACTGTACATTTCTGGTCTCTATCTTAACTTCTCTCTTTATTTGTGACCTCCATTTTTTCCTCCTCCATCTATAAAATTTATTCCATATTCGATAAAATTCTGTTTCTTCCTGATTTTTTAATCTTTTAGTTATCCTATCTAGTTCTGTGCAATACATAATTTTCTTTATTAGTACTTCTTCACTCGGTACTTCCATGGCTTTCCACTTCTGAGCAAATAGCACCCTTGCCGCCGTAACCACGTGACTAATTAAATACGTGTCCTCTTTATTTACATTTTTTCTCTAATATTCCTAATAGTAAAGCTTTAGGTTTGTATAGAATGTTTTGCCTAGTCATTTCTATTGCCCATTTTTTAATGTTTTTATGCTGCAAACTGCCCAGAATCCTTTGACCCAAGTTGGGTGGCAAAGAAATTTCGTCATAAATACAAATATTTCTGTACATCGGACAGAAGAAAGAATCTAACGCTGGCCTCTCTCTAAACATTAGAGAGTGTTGTTTTTCTTTCCAACTGTGGCAGTCTCGCTTTTCCAGGGACCTCAAGGATATGTTTTCTCAATGGCAAGGAAAAAAATAGGAAGGTATTTACGGCTAAAGAATTCCAAATTCCTTCCATTGATTCCCCCCACCAATCGTTTAATTAATATCAACATTCAGCGGTAAAGGAGAACAAATCAGATTGTGGCTGTTACTCAGAGAGTTAAAATTATATTACAGAGACCCCAGGGAGTCTATTAGAGTGACGTTTGTCCTTTGGGCCTCCGCAAATTCGTGGCAATAAGATTAGGGCCCAAAACGGTGAATATTCCACAGAGACTTGGCTGAAAGAGGTGGAAGAAAGAGAGGGGGGGAGAGATTTTTAACACCCCCAGAGCTGAGCTTAAAGCGGGCATCACTTTTTTGAATGGGGTGGAAAGTCTCGGTTGTAGCCGAGCGGATATAAAACCCAGAATGAGAATCTGCGTCCGCGTGAAAGTACAGAAGGGCGTGGAGAGTTTTGATGTTTATAAATGTTCTCAACGTTTGTCCTAAGGTCCAATTCATTTTCAACCCATTTTCAGTTTTCAGCTTTGAAGGCTCATCTTTTATTTTAAAAAATAACACAATGTCTATTTATATCTATCTATCTATCTATCTATCTATCTTTTATCTATCTACCCATCTATCATTTATTTAACTATCCATCTATCATTATCTATCCATCATCTACCTATATCTATCTCCTATCATCTATCCATCATCTATTTAACTAAGCATCAATTATCTATCTATCATTTATCTCTATCTATCCATTTATCTATCATCTATTTATCTATCTATCCATCATCTACCTATATCTATCTCCTATCATCTATCCATCATCTATTTAACTAAGCATCAATTATCTATCTATCATTTATCTCTATCTATCCATTTATCTATCATCTATTTATCTATCTATCCATCATCTACCTATATCTATCTCCTATCATCTATCCATCATCTATTTAACTAAGCATCAATTATCTATCTATCATTTATCTCTATCTATCCATTTATCTATCATCTATTTATCTATCTATCCATCATCTACCTATATCTATCTCCTATCATCTATCCATCATCTATTTAACTAAGCATCAATTATCTATCTATCATTTATCTCTATCTATCCATTTATCTATCATCTATTTATCTATCTATCCATCATCTACCTATATCTATCTCCTATCATCTATCCATCATCTATTTAACTAAGCATCAATTATCTATCTATCATTTATCTCTATCTATCCATTTATCTATCATCTATTTATCTATCTATCCATCATCTACCTATATCTATCTCCTATCATCTATCCATCATCTATTTAACTAAGCATCAATTATCTATCTACCGTATCATTTATCTCTATCTATCCATTTATCTATCATCTATTTATCTATCTATCCATCATCTACCTATATCTATCTTCTATCATCTATCCATCATCTATTATCTAAGCATCAATTATCAATTATCTATCTATCTATCTATCTTTCTTTCTTTCTATCTATCTATCATTTATCTATCCATCATCTACCTATCTGTTATCTATCATCTATTTACCATCTATTATCTATTTATCTATCAATCTATTTATCTATATATCTATCTATATCCATCTATGTCTATCTTTCATCTATCTAACATCTATCTATTATCTATATCTATCGTCTATCTATATGCATATACACATGAGTCGATGTATCTATATATCTATTCTTATCTATTCATATCTATTCATTATGTATCTTTATGTCTTTTTATTCATCTATCTATCCATGTCTATCAATATTTATTCGCTCATTATCTGTGTGTCTGTCTTTCTTATCTGTCTTTATAACTGTAGACTCTGAACAGTCACTAAAAATGAACAGTCATAACTCATGGAATGCCTATAACTCACCGTTCATTGGTAAAGGCAAGAAAAACGGCTCATGATGTGGGAGAGAAAGTTCTTTTTCTCTAAACATTCTTTCTCTTTTCAACGCAAAAGTCAAGGAGAGAATACTGCTCGAAGCCCTCTCTACCCATGCTAAATCCACATACAAAAATTCAAGCTTTTCTGCGTTACAAATTAAAATACGTGGCCTCTGCTCTTTTATTCTTTTATTGTCATGTGCTGCTGCTCTCTATTGCTGGAACATTCTCTGCTTACCCCGGTCTCTCACACTCCTCCCTCCATCTGTGTAATTCCTCTGGATCACAAACTAAAACTCCTTCAAAAACAGGCCCCTGTTGTGCAGCTCACATGGATAAATTCCTTCCAAGATTTACCTCATTTAGTGAGCAAATCAAGGTCCCGGGTGCTCCTCTGAGCTGGGTGCTTTTCTTGCAGACATTTCCTGACCCAACTAGGGAACATCATCACTGCTAGAAGGGAGGTGGGGTGGGAGGGGGAGGAGGAGGAGGAGGAGGAGGAGGAGGATAAGGAGGAAGAGGAGGACGACTGTGGGGTCCTTGGTACTCTCTGAATTTGGTGATTTCTGTGCAGACGTTTCCTGACCCAACTAGGGAACATCATCACTGCTAGAAGGGAGGTGGGGTAGGAGGAGGAGGAGGAGGAGAAGGAGGAGGAGGAGGACGATGACAACGAAGACGACTGTGGGGTCCTTGGTGCTCTCTGAATTTGGTGATTTCTTTGCAGACGTTGCTAGAAGGGAGGTGGGGTAGGAGGAGGAGGAGGAGGAGAAGGAGGAGGAGGAGGACGATGACAACGAAGACGACTGTGGGGTCCTTGGTGCTCTCTGAATTTGGTGATTTCTTTGCAGACGTTTCATGACCCAACTAGGGAACATCATCAGTGCTAGAAGGGAGGTGGGGTGGGAGGAGGAGGAGGAGGAGGAGGAGGAGGAGGAGGAGGAGGAGGAGGAGGAGGACTGTGGGGTCCTTGGTGCTCTCTGAATTTGGCGATTTCTTTGCAGACGTTTCATGACCCAACTAGGGAACATCATCAGTGCTAGAAGGAAGTGGGATTTGTGGACCAGGAGGAGGAGGAGGAGGAGGAGGGGGAGGAGGACTGTGCTCTCTGAATTTGGTGATTTCTTTGTAGACATTTCATGACCCAGCTAGGGAACATCATCACTACTAGAAGGAAGGTGGGGTTTGCAAACTGGAGGAGGAAGAGGATCCTAACAACTATAGGGTCTTTGCTGCTCTCTGAGTTTGGTTATCTTCTTGCAGACATTTCCTGACCCAACTAGGGAACATCATCAGTGCTAGAAGGGGTGTGTGTGTGTGTGTGGGAAGGAGGAGGAGGAGGAGTGCTGGAAAAGAGTGGGGTTTGTGGAGAGGAGGGAGGAGGGAGGGAGGGACAGAGGAGGAGGAGGAGGAGGGGTCTTTGCTGTTTTCTGAGCTTGGTTGTTCTCTTGCAGACATTTCCTGACCCAACTAGGTAACTAAGAGTGGGGTCTGTGGGGAGAAGGAGGGGAGGAAGGGAGGAGGAGAACGACTAAGGGGTCCTTGGTGTTCTCCGAATTTGGCAGTTCTCTTGCAGACGTTTTATGACCCAACTAGGGAACGTCATCAGTGCTAGAAGGGGGTGTGTGGGGGGGGAGGAGGATGACGACGACGACTCCTATGGGGGTGCTCTCTGAAATTGATGCTTTTCCTGCGGTTGTCGGCTCTCTCACAAAGACAGAAGCGGGGGGGGGGAGAGAGAAAACAACAACCCCTGCAAGGAATCTTGCCTCTGCAATGGCTCTGGAGCATGCCTACATCACAACATGACGTATAATTTTTATAAATAATTTTACCTGTATAGGCGACGCTCTTAGGATTCCCGTACGGAGCCCCGGGCTGAACGGGGCTATAGACAGGATTCATCGTCAGGGATGTGAAAACTCTGGAAAAAAACAGAACAAAAAACAAACAAACAGTGGAGTGTTCAGAAAGCATGCGTGGAAAACGTTTACCAACACCGAGGGATTTTTTTTAAAAAAAAAAAAAGATTAAAATCTCGGCACTAAACAGACCCGACTAAAGCGGGTCTGCTCGCTTCTTACTCATTCAGCCCTTTTGGGGAGAGGCAAATTGGGGGGAGGGGCTGCGAGGCTGTTTGGGGGTCCTAATTCAAACCGTTCCCGATCTTTTTTCTCTACATACAGACCACACAACTTACAACCCATTCATTTTTAGTAACCGTTCAAAGTTACTATGGCCTTGGGGAAAAAAAGGGATTTGTGACCGTTTTTCCTCACTTACAACCAGAACAAAACAGAATAACAGAGATGCAAGGGACCTTAGAGGTCTTCTAGTCCAACCCCCTGCTCAGGCAGGAAGTCTACTAGAGGATCCTTGTGCTTCCTTACACAGGTGGGTATTGTGCAACCTTGGCTCTTTTATGACTGGTGCACTTCAACTCCCAGAATTCCTGAGCCAGCAGGGGGGAACTATGGCCCCTTCATGACTCCTGGACTTCAACTCCCAGAATTCCTTAGCCAGCATAGGGGAACTATGGCCCCTTCATGACTTATGGACTTCAACTCCCAGAATTCCTTAGCCAGCAGGGGGGAACTATGGCCCTTTCATGACTTATGGACTTCAACTCCCAGAATTCCTCAGCCAGCATGGGGGAACTGTGGCCCCCTCATGACTCGTGGACTTCAACTCCCAGAATTCCTGAGCCAGCATGGGGGAACTGTGGCCCCCTCATGACTCGTGGACTTCAACTCCCAGAATTCCTGAGCCAGCATGGGGGAACTGCGGCCCCTTCATGACTCATGGACTTCAACTCCCAGAATTCCTCAGCCAGCATGGGGGAACTGTGGCCCCCTCATGACTCGTGGACTTCAACTCCCAGAATTCCTGAGCCAGCATGGGGGAACTGCGGCCCCTTCATGACTCGTGGATTTCAACTCCCAGAATTCCTGAGCCAGCATGGGGGAACTGTGGCCCCTTCATGACTCGTGGACTTCAACTCCCAGAATTCCTGAGCCAGCATGGGGGTAACTTTGGCCCCTTCATGACTCGTGGACTTCAACTCCCAGAATTCCTGAGCCAGCATGGGGGAACTGTGGCCCCTTCATGACTCGTGGACTTCAACTCCCAGAATTCCCAAGCCAGCATGGGGGAACTATGGCTCCCTTTATGACTTGTGGACTTCAACTCCCAGAATTCCTCAGCCAGCATGAGGGAACTATGGCCCCTTCATGACTGGTGGACTTCAACTCCCAGAATTCCTCAGCCAGCATGGGGGAACTATGGCTACCTTTATGACTGGTGGACTTCAACTCCCAGAATTCCTGAGCCAACATGGGAGAACTATGGCCCCTTCATGACTTGGGGACTTCAACTCCCAGAATTCCTCAGCCAGCATGGGGGAACTATGGCCCCTTCATGACTAGGTTTTTCCCTCTCTGCACATCTAGATGCCCGAGTAAAAAAAAAAGTCTGGTGTGTAATATGGCTGTCTGGTCTTGGATTATCTTAAGCAAATAACGTTTTATTGCAAGTATACTGCATTCTGCCCAATTTTCTGTCTCTGATGGGAAATGTCAGCGCTGCCTCCACTCAAACCTCTAAATAGATACGATCCATGGCTCCATTGCTTAAGAAAGGTATAGTTTTATTAAAGTCGAGTGTATTGCATAACCAGAACTGAGAACCGCATGCCAAAATCCCCAGGTTCAACTTTTCCCTCCCTTAGCTCCCTCCCATCACGGACTCCCACATGACCAATCAGGTTCAAACGGGACGTTTTTAAAACAGTCAAGCATTCGTTGGTATGTAGCTGCGTTCTTCTCCCAGCTGGATGCCCTTGAAGCAGCATCCCAGGGAGACACAGCCGTTAAAACTTCCGCTTTCCCGTCAAGCACTACATCTCCCATCCATCCTCCTCAGAGCCCGTGGCAGACTGTCACCACATGGTAGCGAAGCAGAAGCAACCAGCGTGAGTTGGCAGCTGACAGGAAGCCTGGAGGTGCACATGGCTACTTAAATGCTGCTGAGAAAACGCAACCGCTTATCAACATCCAGCTGGAGAATCCAAATAAAACTCCAGGTTCATTCGTCTCCGAAAATCTTACTGTTTATTGAATACACTGCATGGTTATGTCGAAGCAACACTAACTCTGAGGTTTCGGCACCAATTCATAGATTTCAACAATAATTTTCCCAGCCAAACTCGCAATGCTTTATGTAATTCGTATCAACAAGTTCATTTTGTTATGGGAACCTTTCGCTTCAAAACCACACCCGTTATGGTGTCCTTGACAAGGCTTCAGGCTTTCATGCTCTTCAGCCGAATTGAAGAGGTTTCGTTTCTCCATTTAACTCCCCCTTAATCTAAAGGCAAGATGAAATACAAGAGGCATGTAGCTGCCAAAGTTTCATCCTTGACATCACTACTATACTATTAGTTACTTAAACCAGAGGTCACCAACCTTTCTCGGTTGGCAGACAAGAGGGAAAAAGAAGGGGAAGCATTATACAGATGTGTGTGCACACGCGCAATGCAAACGGGGTGGCGCTAGTGCCCGCCTGACACTCGCTAGCCCTGGCAGAATTCTTCAATGAGACTAGGCAGAATATGAACCGTCTATTCCTCAGTGTTAATTTGAAGTGGGCTGGCTAAATTCATCAGTTTGGGATTTATCTTTGGGCAAAATAATATTCCCTCTCCAGGGGTAAATATATCCAGTTAATTATTTCCCTGCAGCAAGCAGAATGCTGCAGGCTAAGCTTATCCAGTTCTTCCCTTTTAGTTCTTCCCTATCCCCTCTCGATAGCCTGCAGCGAATGGAAAATAATAATCTGTTGTCGTTTTTTCCAAATCCGGGCCTTGCCCAAATCAGAACAGACTATAAACCTGCCTTGCAGACATCTGATAAATTTCAAGTCTGTTCTCCGGGTCCCTCATTTTCCAAAAGGTAACCCTTCTTTTTTTAAGGAAAGGTAATCCTCGACTTACGACAACTGGATCCAAACTTTCTGCTGCTAAGCGAGGCATTTGTTAAGGGAGTTTGGACCCATTTTACAACCTTTCTTCCCACAGTTGTTAAGTGAATCCCTGCAGTTGTTAAGTTAGTAATACAGTTGTTAAGTGACTCCAGCTGTTTTTTTTTGGCTGAGCCGGGATTAGAACTCACCATCTCCTGGTAACGGGTCCAAAGTCACCCTGCTGTCTTTCATGCCTAAGGCGGGACTAGAACTCACTGTCTCCTGGTGATTGGCCCAAAGTCACCCAGCTGGCTTTCATGCCTAAAGCGGGACTAGAACTCACCGTCTCCTGGTGATTGGACCAAAGTCACCCAGCCAGCTTTCATGCCTAAGGTGGGATTTGAACTCACCGTCTCCTGGTGAATAGCCCAAAGTCATCTAGTTGGCTTTCATGCCTAAGGCGGGACTAGAATTCACCGTCTCCTGGTGATTGGTCCAGAGTAACCCAGCTGGTTTTCTGGCCAAAGGCAGGACTTGAACCGTCCTAGAGTCTCCTGATGATTGGACCAGAGTCACCCAGTTGGCTTTCATGGCTAAGACAGGACTAGAACTCTCCGTCTCCTGGTGATTGGCCCAGAATCACCCAGCCGGCTTTCATGCCTAAGGTGGGACTAGAACTCACCATGTCCTGCTGATTGGCCCAAAGTCACCCAGTCAGTTTTTCTGGCTAAGGCGGGATTAGAACTCAGCGTCTCCTGGTGATTGGCCCAAAGTCACCCAGTTGGCTTTCATGTCTAAGGCGGAACTAGAACTCTCTGTCTCCTGGCGATTGGCCCAAAGTCACCCAGTTTTTTAACTGAACTTCAGATTTCTTATTATGAGGCCCTGAGCCGTTCAGAGCCCTTCAGGAAATGACTGACAGTTTTCCGAATTAAACTAATGACGTTTTAGAAATGGCATTCTCCTTTGCGATAAGGCTCGGCCAGGAAAACCGTGAACAAATTTTAATAATGCCGAACGGAAACCTTATTCCCGCAGGACTGGACGTGAGCTCCTACTCCGATCCATCGCCATCATTACTTATTATTATTCCTTCAACCCGTAGGGTCCTCCATCTCCGTAGAGACACTAACACAGGGTGAAACCTCAATCCCAAGCAAGGAATAATAAAGGCAGGAAGCCCTCCCGCTTGCAAAGCGTTCATTTAGTGACGTTCCAACGTTACGACAGCACTGGGGAAAGTGTCTTACGGCCAGGTTTCACGCATATGACCGTTGCAGCATCTTCCCCCCCGCCCCATGGTCACATGATCAAACGTCAGCTGCTTGGCAACTGGCATGTACTTACGCCTGGTTGCAGCGCTTCAACAACCTGGAATTGTCATTTGCTATCTTCCTAGGGAGGAGCTGACAAGCAAAGTCGACAGGGGGAAAGCAGGTTCACTTAACGACTGCACGGTTCACTTAAAGCAGCGGTTCTCAACCTGTGGGTCGCGACCCCATTTGGGGTCGAATGACCATTTCACGGGGGTCGCCAAACACCGCAGTCTGCCATTTTTTTTGGGTCCGCCATTTTTTTCCCCTTTGCGATGCGGGCCGTCACACCGCTCATGCGTGATGCGGGCCCGCCATTTTTTTGGGGGGCGGCTATTTTTTTTGGTCCGCCATTTTTTTCCCTTTGCGATGCGGGCCGTCGCGCCGCGCATGTGTGATGCACCCGTCGCACCGCACATGCGCGATGCGGGCCAGGGTCGAGCCCCGGAAAAGGTTGAGAACCGCTGACTTAACCAATTCCGCGATTCGCTTGACGACCGCGGGGAAAACAGGTCGCGAAGTGAACCACTGCAGTCGATCAGTTAGCAGTCCGGTTTTTAAGTGAATCCAGCGTTCCCCGTTGACTTTGTGTCGTGATTCCGACAGATGAGACGCTTCAAAAGAACTTCGAGGCATTGTTTACCTTAAAGAATCTTTGAGTAGCGTAATATCGGCACTGCATAAGCGAAGGCAAAAACTGACTTCCCGTCCCCTGAGCACACAGTATCAAAGCACAATTGCCTCCTCCAATTCAGTCATAAAATCACATTCCCCAATTAGCTTGAAATGCGGGCTTCCTCTCCAGTTCTCCAGCCCCCCAAATCCTTATCAGCTCTGGTTACAATAACCTTGATTCTCACGCTAGGTTTAGTGTTGTTCTGTGTAGCTCGGGGGTAGGCAACCCAAAACACTCAAAGAGCCACTTGGACCCGTTTCCCACCAAAAACCAAACACTGGGAGCCGCAAAACCCTTTTGATATCTAAAATGAAGATAACACTGCATGTATCCTTTTTTGCCTTTATTATAGCAGGGGGTTGGACTAGATGACCTCCAAGGTCCCTTCCAACATTATTATTATTATTATTATTATTATTATTATTATTATTATTATTATTATTATTATTTGCAGTGCTTTTTTTCTAAAAAAAAAAAAAGAGGTGCGGGAACTCAAACATGTCATACAACCCGCCTTGCCTACCCTAGAAGGTTCCATCCAAAAAAGGTGCCGGAACTCCGTTCTAGGCGTTCTATGAGGGAAAAAAAAACTGTGTGTGTGTGTGTGTCATAAAGGTAAAAAAGGATATATGCAGTGTTATCTTCATTTTAGATGTCAAAAGTCTCTCTCTGTGTGTGTCTCTCTCCCTCCCTCCCTCTTTCCTCTCCCTCTCGCTCACTCTCCCTCCCTCCCTTTTTCTCTTTCCTCTTTCCTCTCCCTCTCTCTCCTCTGCCCCCCTCTTTCTCTTTCCTCTCTCTCTCTCTCTCCTCTCCCCCCCCTCTCTCTCTCTTTCCTCTCTCTCTCTCTTTCTCTCTGCCCCCTCCTCTCTCTTCCTCTCTCCAATCATCTGCTCATCTGGCAAGCTGGCTTCAAGCTGTTCTCCAACAAGTTGACACACATTCTTATTGGGCTAGCTCAGGGATAGGCAACCTTGGCTCTTTTATGACTCATGGAGAGAGAGGGGGGGAAGCGCAAGTGCCTCTCTCTGTCTCTGTCTGCAAATGGCAGAAGAGGCTGGGAGCCAGAGGGGAAGGCTCAAAGAGCCGCATGCAGCTCCGGAGCCGCAGGTTGCCAACCTGTGGTCTAGCTGGACTCTCATTCACATCCCCCCTCCCAGCATCATCTAACTCTAAAAGCAAAAGGTAAAAGACGGCTACATCTCCATCAGTTATCAATGCAAAAACATCCGTTGTTAGCAGCATTGACACTTTGCTTGTGGGAAGGTCGCCAAAGGGGATCACGTGACCCTGGAACACAGCAACGGTCATAAACATGAAGCGGTTGCCAAGAATTTCGATCACGTGACCACAGGGATGCTGCAAAGGTCCTAACTCTGAAAAAACGTTGAAAAGCCACAATTTTCAGTGTCACTAAATGAGCTGTCGTAAGCCAAGGACTTCCTGTGTATTTTTTTTTCCTTCTCCCAATTTTTTTTTTTTTCCATTTTAGGCCACATCTTAGAATCCGTAGCTTGAACAGGGCATCTTGTTTCTAGCTGGTGTTAGCTTCTTGGACTGTCTTGGACTGTCTTTTGTGACCAAAGCTGAAGGCTTGTTCTCACCAACCTCTCCTTCCCTATCTCTGCCCCCTCACCCCCCCAAAAAAAATAAACTCACAAAACAAGAGTAGGTTGTCCTGATTAAAGTCTTCGCTAGAGTCCCGCTTGTTGACTACAGCTACTGACTTTGCTTGGATAAAAAACTGCACCGATTTTGCATGACTTCGTCGTCTTCCGGGAACAGCTTCATTGCCTTTAAGACAGGGGTCTTCAAACTTGGCCCTTTTATGATTTGTGGACTTCAACTCCCAGAATTCCTCAGCCAGAATTTCTGGAAGTTGAAGTCCACAAGTCATCCAAGGGCCAAGTTTGAAGACCCCTGTCTGAAAGGAAAGGAATAATAATTTAAAAGTGTTCTCTTCCATCTTCCGCGAGGGCCTTGCAAGAGGGCGAGAGAACACGATGGGAAAATAATTTTGCACCCTGTTTCAAAGGCAGGGTGGTCTTACGAGCACCCCATCCCAAGTGTACCCCCAACCATGCTCCACTCCTTGAGGACAATACACCCTCCACCCACATTCAGATGCCTCTTAATGAGCACCCCGGGGAAAAGAATCAAAGCTCCAGCAGTAGCCCGCCAACTCATTGTTCATCAGAAGAGGTGATGCTTTATTAGCACATCAGCTCCAACCACGGCTACCTCTGACGCTATTCTGATGAACATCATCAGAAGGAAGTGGAGTTTAAGGAGGAGGTGTTGGAGAAGCAGGGAGGACGAGGACAGTGGAGTCCTTGGTGCTCTCTGAGCTTGACTGTTTTCTTGCAGACATCTCATTATCCAACTAAGGAACATTATCTGTGCTAGAAGAGAGTGGAGGAGAAAACGAAGGGGGGAGGAGGAGGAGGAGGAGGAGGAGGAGGAGGAGGAGGAGGAGGAGGAGGACGATGACGACTATGGGATCCTTGGAGGTCTCCAAGCTTGTTTTCTTGCATATGTTTCGTGACCCATTTAGGCAACATCATCAGTGTTGAGAATGGAGTTTGGGGAAAGGAGTAGTACCGGTAGTAGTACCAGTAGTAGTAGTAGTAGTAGTAGTAGTAGTAGTAGGAGTAGGAGGAGGAGGAGGAGGAGGAGGAGGAGGAGGAGGAGGAGGAGGAGGAGGAATAGGAATAACGTGGGGTGTTCGGTGCTATCTGAGCTTGGTTGTTTTCTTGCAGACATTTCATGACCCAGCGAGGTAGCATCATCAGTGTTAAGTGAGTGTGGAGTTTGCTTCCTCTTTCTATATGGTACAGGTTCCCCAAGGAGCAATTCTTCTAATGCTGAGAAACTAGAAAAAGTGCAGAAAATAGCCATAAGCTGATAAGGGGTAGGGAGGCTAAATCGAACAGCTAAGGAAACTGGGTATGTCTAGTTTAATGAAGAGAAGGACGAGGGGGGACATGATAGCAGTCTTCCAGTATCTCAGGGGCTGCCCCAAAGAAGAGGGAGTCAAGCTCTTCTCCAAAGCGCCTGAAGGCAGGACAAGAAGCAACGGATGGAAACTCATCAAGGAGAGAAGCAACCTAGAACTAAGGAGAAACTTCCCAACAGTCAGAACAATGAACCAGTGGAACAACCTGCCTGCAGAAGTTGTGGGTCACGGGTAGAACAATCCCCACCTGGATTTTTATTGGTGCAATGGGAAAGAACTATTTTCCTTACTAAAACGACGTGCAGAAAGACCCCAGTGAAGAAAGACAGCCCAGTCTCAACACAATCACAAGGCCGCCACTGTAAAAGCAGAAACACAGCGGCGAACGTATCCATGAGGAGAGATTGAGGAACAAAAAAAATAAAGAAAACCCCAAATTGAAGACATTCGGTTATCGAGGTCACTGGATGGCTCTCCTGGGAGTCTTCCGTGTTCTGAAATGGGGGGGGGGGAGAATGCTCCCCAGAAACCACTTTGCAAAAGCCGAAGGGACAAAATACCCACAAAATGTTCGGGAAGACTCTAATTAGTCGCCTGTTTTGAGCAGGACTGCCCTCCTCTGATGGCAATGTGTGAACGAGAGGATGAAAAACCAGATGGAGATGTCTAAATCAGGAGCGTTGATGCATAATCTCCTTTGCATAATCTTGAATGAACAGGGAAATCATTTGAGCAGGAAATTGCAAGGAGACAAACCTTCTTTCTGGCTAATTCTCTTGCTGGGACTGTCAAATAACCAGGTTACCTTATTGCTGGAGGAATTGGCATCCAGCAATTATCCCCTGACAACAGAGCTGGGGAACAATGACTCCTTTATGACTGGCGGACTTCAACTCCCAGAATTCCTCAGCCAGCATGAGGAAACTATGGCCCCTTCATGACTGGTGGACTTCAACTCCCAGAATTCCTCAGCCAGCATGGGGGAACTATGGCCCCTTCATGACTGGTGGACTTCAACTCCCAGAATTCCTCAGCCAGCATGGGGGAACTATGGCCCCTTCATGACTCGTGGACTTCAACTCCCAGAATTCCTCAGCCAGCATGGGGGAACTATGGCCCCTTCATGACTCGTGGACTTCAACTCCCAGAATTCCTCAGCCAGCATGGGGAACTATGTCCCCTTCATGACTCGTGGACTTCAACTCCCAGAATTCCTCAGCCAGCATGGGGGAACTATGGCCCCTTCATGACTCGTGGACTTCAACTCCCAGAATTCCTGAGCCAGCATGGGGGAACTATGGCCCCTTCATGATTTGTGGACTTCAAGTCCCAGAATTCCTCAGCCAGCATGGGGGAAATATGGCCCCTTCATGACTCGTGGACTTCAACTCCCAGAATTCCTCAGCCAGCATGGGGGAACTATGGCCCCTTCATGACTCGTGGACTTCAACTCCCATAATTCCTGAGCCAGCATGGGGGAACTATGGCCCCTTCATGATTTGTGGACTTCAAGTCCCAGAATTCCTCAGCCAGCATGGGGGAAATATGGCCCCTTCATGACTCGTGGACTTCAACTCCCAGAATTCCTCAGCCAGCATGGGGGAAATATGGCCCCTTCATGACTCGTGGACTTCAACTCCCAGAATTCCTGAGCCAGCAGAGGGGAACTGTGGCCCCTTCATGACTCGTGGACTTCAACTCCCAGAATTCCTGAGCCAGCATGGGGGAACTTTGGCCCCTTCACGATTCATGGACTTCAACTCCCAGAATTCCTGAGCCAGCATGGGGGAACTATGGCCCGTTCATGACTCGTGGACTTCAACTCCCAGAATTCCTCAGCCAGCATGGGGGAAATATGGCCCCTTTGTGACTCGTGGACTTCAACTCCCAGAATTCCTCAGCCAGCATGGGGAAACTATGGCCCCCTCATGACTGGCAGACTTCAACTACCAGAATTCCTGAGCCAGCATGTCTCAGGAATTCTGGGAGTCGAAGTCCACAGGTTATAAAGGGGCCATAGTTGCTTCCGACAAGCAAAGTCAAGGGTGAAGCCCTTTAACAATTAGATTACTAACTTAGCAACTGCAGTGATTGACTTAACGACAGCAGCAGAAAAGGTCGTAAAATGGGGCAAAACTCACTTGGCATCCAAAAGTTTGGACTCAATTTTGGTCGATAGCACATAGGAGGACTACCTGTGCAATAAATCTAATAAAATCATCCAGTTGGATCCATAAAGCTTCGTAATCGAAAAGAAATGTGAAGCTGGGGTGTAGGAACTTCATGTCTACACGACTAATAATAATAATAATAATAATAATAATAATAATAATAATAATACCGGTAATAATAATAATAAAGTTGGAAAGGACCTTGGAGGTCATCTAGTCCAACCCCCTGCTCAGGCAGGAAACCTTATACCATTTCAGACAAATGGCTGTCCAGTCTCTTCTTAAAAACTTCCAGTGTTGGAGCCTTCACCGCTTCTGGAGGCAGGTGGTTCCACTGGTTAATTGTCCTCACTGTCAGGAAGTTTCTCCTTAGTTCTAGGTTGCTTCTCTCCTTGATTAGTTTCTTATGCTGCATAAGAATTCACAAATGACACTATATGTGATTGAATGTTCCCCTTTATCTTGACGATGTCTCCAGCTTCAGCAACTGATTACCCCTCTCAGGCATTAAATTTCAGCTGGCTCCCACCCACCCACCGGGCCTAAAGTTTAAATTAAAGCCTGCCAAGAAGAAGCTGAAGTCTTTAATTTGCCTCCGACTAAACAGTCATCTTTGTTCTTTGACCCATAGCATCCATAGGGCATGTCTGTAAATGGGACTTAAATCACAATAATTTGCAGCAGGGTCTAAGCCAGGGTAGGCAACCTTGGCTCTTTTATGACTCGTGGACATCAACTCCCAGAATTCCTCAGCCAACATCGGGGAACTATGGCCCCTTCATGACTCCTGGACTTCAACTCCCAGAATTCCTCAGCCAGCATGGGGGAACTATGGCCCCCTCATGACTGGTGGACTTCAACTCCCAGAATTCCTCAGCCAGCATGGGGGAACTGTGGCCCCTTCGTGACTCGCGGACTTCAACTCCCAGAATTCCTCAGCCAGCATGGGGGAACTATGGCCCCCTCATGACTGATGGACTTCAACTCCCAGAATTCCTCAGCCAGCATGGGGGAACTATGGCCCCCTCATGATTGGTGGACTTCAACTCCCAGAATTCCTCAGCCAGCATGTGTGGCTCAGGAATTCTGGGAGTTGAAGTCCACGAATCATAAAAGAGCCAAGGTTGCCTACCCCTGTCCTAAGCCTTCAGCTTGCACGACAATGTGGTGTTACAAAGAACGACCATGCCACGCCTCAGGAAAAACTTGATTTAATGGCAATTTCTAAATACGTGCCGCCACAATGGAGCCCCAAAATTTCTGTCGCTAAGCGGAGACATTTGCTAAGTGAATTTTGCCCCGTTTTACAGCCTTCCTTGCCACTGTCATTAAGTGAACCACAGCAGGGGTTAAGTTAGTAACACGGATGTTCAGTGAATCCGGCTTTTCTGTGTTGACTTCCCCTGCCGGAGGCCCGCAAAAGAGGATCACACAACCTTGGGACACAGCGACAGTCATAAATAGGAACTGGTTGCCAAGCATCTGAATTTTGACCACGTGACCCTGGAGAAGCTACAACGGTCGTTAAGTGTGAAAAACGGTCATAAATCACTTTTCTCGGCTCAGTTGTGACTTTGAACAATCCCTAAACAAAGGGCCCCTCAGGATATGAAACTCTCACCCCAGGACCTCTGGTTAGGGACTATAAAAGATTGCACTAGTAATGGGATGAAATCGAGTCAGAAGCGCAAACATACAATAGGCGATAGACTAGAAACAGTAGATAGACCATATATAAGAGAAACAGTAGATAGACCATATATAAGAGAAACACCAATCCAACAAAATGTATTCGGATTATACTTGAAGATGCAAGGGAGGAGGGTAGAACGTTTACTAAAACAGATGTTTACAAAGATTAATACCTAATGTTGTATGCTATGTTCTAGGAGGGTTGTTTAGCAATAAGATCTTATGTTTCATGTTGACCACATTAATTTCGAAACAGATAGAAGAAACGCCAATCAAATAAAATGTAACAGGAGTATAGTTGAGACTAGACGCGAGGGGTGGGGGGGGGGAAAAAGGCTTACTAATTCAGACTTTTTCAAAGACGAATACTTAGTATTGTATACCAGGTATCATGTTGATTGCTGCATAATATGTTTTTATGTCCAATGCTGATTGTTTTAATAAAAGAATTTAAAAAAAAAAACAAAAACAAAAACAAAGGGCTGTTAAGTCGAGGAATGCCTGTAATTAACAGACTGGTGTTGCAGATGAAAACACAACCAAATTAATTTAATTTACTACGGCAGAACGGGTGGGAAAGATTAGGATAGGTTTTAGATCACAGCTAACTTCCATAATTCAAAAGCCCTTTGCGACTTGAGTATCTTCTACACAACGTGTTCAACCAACAGAACTGTCGAGAGGCCGACAACTGACAACACACACTTCACAGAGCTAAAAAAAAAGGCCGGTGCAGTGGGGGAAGAAAGCAGTAAATTATACATCAGAAGCAGCAGTAGCTTAAAGGAAGCTGGAAAAACAAAGGCATTCTTTTATGTTTTTTTTATTGTTAGATAAACCAAGAAAAAATTCAAGTTAAATGCTATTAAACTCAATCAATTTAAATTTGTAAACATTCTTCACTCCATATATCAAGATTCTCTAAGGCTAAGCCAGGAGTGGGGAACGATGATCCCATCACCAGTATGACTGTCTGTCCAGTCTCTTTAAAATAGAATAGAATTGGAAGATACCTTGGAGGTCATCTAGTCCAACCCCCTGCTCAGGCAGGAGACCCTACAGCAGGGGTTCTCAACCTTGGCAACTTTACGACTTGTGGACTTCAACTCCCAGAATTCCTCAGCCAGCAAAGCTGGCTGAGGAATTCTTGGAGTTGAAGTCCACAAGTCTTAAAGTTGCCAAGGTTGAGAATCCCTTCCCTACAGCATTTCAGTCAAATGGCTGTCCAGTCTCTTAAAACAGAATAGAGTTGGAAGGGATCTTGGAGGTCATCTAGTCCAACCCCCTGCACTGTCCCGGACTCACGTGATCACCATTGGTGACCTTCCCAGCCAAGCACGGTGAAGGGAGGGGGGGGAAGAGCCAGACTCACTTACTGACCACCTGATTCAGTTAACAACCGCGGTGATGTGCTTAGCAACCGTGACAACAGTTGTAAAATCGGGAGCAAACTCACGCCATTCCACTGGTTGGTTGTTCTCCCCGTCAGGAAATTTCTCCTTAATTCCCATTACCAGTGTGACTCATGGACTTCCATTCCCAGAATTCCTGAGCCAGCTTGGTCCCTGCTTGGGAGGTGAACCCCAATATCTGTCCACCTTTCAGGTCGGACATCCGTGCCCCCCCGCCCCCACCCCACCCAGGCCAGGACTCCAGAAAGAACCAGCCCAAGTCTTTGGCTCCTGACTTTGACCACCTGCTATTACACACACACACACACACACACACACACACACACACACACATTCTGCCATTACCCTAAGTGTTATTTAAGGGTCTTTTTTTGGCGGGGGTTGCACGATTGATGCTTTCTCTAGAGAAGTACCTTGCCCAATAGTAGCAACTGTGAGAGGGATCTCGGAGTCCTAGTGGACAATCCCTTAGATATGAGCCAGCTGTGTGCTGCAGCTGCTAAAAAAGCCAACACAGTGCTGGGCTGCATTAACAGAGGGAGAGAATCAAGATCACGTGAAGTGTTAATACCACTTTACAAGGCCTTGGTAAGGCCACCCTTGGAATACGGCATCCAGTTTTGGTCACCACGATGTAAAAAAGATGTTGAGACTCTAGAAAGAGGGCAGAGAAAAGCAACAAAGAGGATCAGGGGACTGGAGGCTAAAACATATAAGGAACGGTTGCTGGAATTGGGGATGTCTAGTTTAACGAAGAGAAGGACGAGGGGGGACAGGATAGCAGCCTTCCAGTATCTCAGGGGCTGCCCCAAAAAAGAGGGAGTCAAGCTATTCTCCAAAGTGCCTGAAGGCAGGACAAGAAGCAATGGATGGAAACTGATCCAAGGAGAGAAGCAACCTGGAACTAAGGAGAAATGTCCTGACAGTTAGAACAACTAACCAGTGGAACTCCTTGCCTCCAGAAGGGGTGAATGCTCCAACACTGGAAATTAACTAAACAAACTGTTGTAACTTGAGGATTAATCTGTACGCTTCTTTCAGCCCTGTTTCCATTTTTTATTTTTATTTTTTATTATTATTATTATTATTATTATTATTATTATTTCACGCTTTTCATTTCTTTAGCTTGCCGTTTCTTGCTCCTTTCCTGCACTCTACATAACAGCACTTATACAAAAAAAAAAAGGGAATAGCATAATGGAGACGGGAGAATTTAATCACTCCACACCGAATAGCAATACTTAAAAGCGCTGCTATGGCAACTGTGTAAATAAGACTGCTGAATATTATCCGGCCCAACGAAAGTCCTTTTTCTCCTATTAGTTATTTGGGAAGGAAAGTAATGCTCTCCCTCTTGTTCAAGTGTTTATTTCATCCCAAAATTACAGAGGAGGTTTTTCCTCCCACATGCCAGAGGCCATTAGCCTCCAAACACTGGGCCACACAGGTGTGCGTATTCCGCACTGTGTACCAGCTTGAAGTTTTAAAGGAGAGGGAGAAACACTTTAGGGAGAAATTGCCTTTTAAGAGACCCACAATATACACACACAGCGATGCAGCTGGCCTGGTAAACATTGCTTGCTGAAATAATTTTTGTGGTAATGTATTGTGGACTTCAACTCCCAGAATTCCTCAGTCAGCGTGCCTGGCTGAGGAATTCTGGGAGTTGCAGTCCACAAGTCATAAAAGGGCCAAGTTTGAAGACCCCTGACATAATGTGAGGGGGAAATAATGCTAACTCAAAAAGAGCTGAACTAGTGTTTCTCAGCGTCAGCCATTTTAAGAGGTGTGGACTTCAACTCCCAAAATTCCTCAGTCAGTATACCTGGCTGAAGAATTCTGGGAGTTGAAGTCCACAAGTCATAAAAGGGCCAAGTTTGAAGACCCAGGCTGTTGTGCATTGCAGCTCACAAGCATCTAATGAGTGCTGTGGGCTGGCTGATGTGAGTCTTAAAGTTGTCAAGGTTGCAGACTCCTGAGGACCTAGCCTGAATTTGTGTAGGCTTTTTTTAACCTGTGTATTTTTCTGGGGGGGGAGGGGAAACCCCAGTTTTCTATTTAATTAAATCCTTTGCTTAAAGCACAGGCTTCGAACGCGGTCTGTGTCAAATGTGTACTTTTCCCACCGAAGCTGTCTGGCTCAATTCACAACCTGGAACAGCAGGCTGGTCCTTGAGGAGAGGATGAAAAGATATTTAAGGGGCTTTTTTTATTATTATTATTCCTTGCAAGAAGAAAGAATGAGCTGGCTGTCTCCATTCAGCACCAAGAGCAGCAGAAGAAGCTGCACGCAGCTGGAAAATGCAACCGCATTTGGCATTTGATCTTTCTAGATGTCTGGCTTAATAAGAATTTTGAAGTAAAAAAAAAAGGACATGTAGTGATTTAACAAATCAAGTTTTAGAAATGTAAGTGGAAATATAAATTGATTAGAAAAGATGTTACAGGCAGATGTAATAAGGTAGATAAGTAGTATATCATTTTTATCGTATATGAAGTATGAAAATATTGGGATGATGTATTTAAATGGAAAATTTGGAGATTTAGATGTTAAATACTGAGAAAATTGTTTGAATATTAAGGAGAACAGGTCTAGGAACTTGCACTCCGGCCTCAAGAGCGCGGTCTACCGCTTGCGCAATCAGCAAGGCTAGACGGTCCACCGCAGGGAGGGGAACAGGCTCACTTGGCTGAAGCCCGGCCACAGTGGGGGTGAAGGTAGCCTCGGGGGTCCCGTGATGACTCCGTGTAGTAGTGGGTTGGGAAATGGGGAGAATTCCGCCCGTCCCACCCTGTGCAGGGGAATGTAAAGGTTCCCCCGTTGCCCATATCCCCAGGGGGGAGGTTGGGGTCTCCAGGGGTAGGTCAAAAGTCAACCGCTCGGCTTGAGAGGTCTCTAACCTGGCTATTTTTCTGTGCCTTTGAAAATTCCTTTCCTTGGTGTCTCCGGCTGGCCTGCCTTTCGGCTCTCTTGGAGGTCTTGACGGTAGACCTGACCTTGGTTTTGGCCACAGTCTTGTCAGCGCCCTCCAGACTAGATGAAGTAGGATTCATTGGAGCCGATGAAGACGGCAAAACGCCTTATGAGGAAGGCATAGAATCCTCCATTCTCTGATAACACAGGGGACCCCTGGTATCCAGAAAGTATTATACACTGGATAAGGACAGGCACACGACAGGGGCGCCTGGCATCCAACTATAGTTGTTGTGCGGATAAGGACAGACACACTACAAGGGGCGCCTGGAATCCGGATAGAGCTGTTGTGGATCAGGACAGGCGCACTACAGGGGGCGCCTGGAATCCAACTAGAGCTGTTGTGCGGATAAGGACAGACACACTACAAGGGGCGCCTGGAATCCGGATAGAGCTGTTGTGGATCAGGACAGGCGCACTACAGGGGTGCCTGGAATCCAACTATAGCTGTTGTGCGGATAAGGACAGACACACTACAAGGGGCGCCTGGAATCCAGATAGAGCTGTTGTGGATCAGGACAGGCGCGCTACAGGGGGCACCTGGAATCCAACTATAGCTGTTGTGCGGATAAGGACAGACACACTACAAGGGGCGCCTGGAATCCGGATAGAGCCGTTGTGGATCAGGACAGGCGCACTACAGGGGGCGCCTGGAATCCAGACGAAAACTAATTATACGGATAAAAACAGACGCACGGCAAGGTGCGCCTGGAATCCAGTTGGTAATTTAACGATCCCAGTCACGCTGGGTTAAGTTTGTTGTGAGCAAGGTGAGGCCGGGACACACCAAACCTGAAAAAGGGCCCAAGAGGACCTGGCTAATTGATAAGGCCTGTCAGAGCTTAGATGGGGCGACAGACCCAGGGAGCTCGAGACAGGACGAGAAATTGTGCTCTAAGGGAGCTCAGAGGCTCTGTTGTATCTCAAGATAGCAGGCCTCAAGTTAAAAATGGGCCTATCTGGCTCCCAAAATGGTGGCCGTTTTCCAAAATGGCGGCCTCCCTGACGACAGTGGAGTCATTTGTTCCACCTGGGCTGTCTGCTCAGTTCACCCCCCCCCCAATGAGCGCCCCTTCTCCAAGGACAATGTCAGTCAAGGAGGAGGAAGAAGCCCCTTCCTCCTGAATCCCCCTTGAAATAGAACGGATCCGTTTAAGACCACGTGGACCAAAATGGCGGCCGCGCGTGGCGTAGGCAGCTAAGCCTGCCGAGGTCCGAGGAGTTTGAAAAGTAAGGCCGATGCAGAGGTAACGCTCCCTTAGGTAACGGGAAAAGTCCGTCTGAAGCAGCGGTCCTCAACCTGTGGGTCGCGACCCCATTTGGGGTCGAACGACCATTTCACAGGGGTCGCCAAACACCGCAGTCCGCCATTTTTTTATTTTTTTTTGGTCGGCCATTTTTGGGGGGGGGTCAGCCATTTTTTCCCCTTTGCGATGCAGAACGTCGCACCGCGCATGCACGATGCGGGCCCACCATTTTTTTTTTGGTCGGCCATTTTTTTCCCCTTTGCGAGGCGGGCCGTCGCGCCGCGCATGCACGACGCGCCTCGTCGCACCACGCTTGCGCGACGCGCCTCGTTGTGCCGCGCATGCGCGTTGTGGGCCGGGGTCGTGCCACGCTTGCGCGGTGTGGGCCGGGGTCGAGCCCCGGAAAAGGTTGAGAACCGCTGGTCTGAAGGATAGTGAGTATGCCAAAAAAAACCGGCGTTTTCCGTCCCTCCGATCAGCCGCCTAACAGCTGATCGGCGCTGGCCTCTTGGTGCGCGGCCGAGAAAGGGATGATCGTAGGACTGTGGGGTGAAGGAAACAAACGGAGCCGAAGGACTGAAGCCGGGGGTGAAATTGCAGCCGCAATTCCAAAAGGCCCCAGAAACGTGGATTTGCCCGAGGGAAGGCCTGAGCACCGACGCTCATAATCAGCCACCGGAGCCGCAGCCGCAAGTTCCGGTAGAAATGGGGTTGATTTCATGTCGGCTGGGGACTAACAGCTGTTAGTCCTCAGTTGAATCCAACGAGCTAGGGTCTTTGAGAGAGGTTATTGTTGGGTTGGGGGGGGAAGGAAGGAGCCCCTTCCTTAGAGCAACCCAGTTCGTATTTCCCCCCAAGTCAGGAATTGAGAAGAAATTCTGAAGTTCCTGAATGGGGAAAAAAGGGGAAATTCGCTAATGGGAAGCCAAATCCTGTGCTGGATGCAGCACTGCACAGCAAACTGGGGAAATGGAAAACCCACCAATAGAGACTGTACCTGCCTAAGACCCAAACTTGCACGTCTGTCCTGGGCGAGATCAAGTCGAGACTGGGATCTCTATGTTCCAGGACGGGCGTGGCAACTTTGGCTGACTTGATCTGATTGGGCAGGAATGCAGTGTAAACCCATTGGTGGATTCTCCATCTCCAGTGCTGGAGAAGGATAACAGTAATACAGCCTCGCTACGTAAATACATACATTGGGAGTGGGGCAAAAAAATCCTTCATAATTTTTTATCCCTTTGGCTACGTAGCGTTTCTTCCATCTTAAGGCCCTTTTTCAAAGCACGAGGCAGCCTTTTCATCAGCCCCCTCACCCTGCAGGGGTTTTTTCTGCACACAAAGTCAATTTATGGCAGGCTTACCGTGCAGGCAGCCGAGTTGAATTACCTTGACTCGCTGACATTTTAATAAATCTCAAACATACGCAAAATCAATTTTGGGTTATTTCGACTCCCATTTCTCCCCCCCCCCCAAAAAACACTTTCCCTCCTCTAACAGAAAAAAAAAACAAGTTTCTTGTTATATGAGGTTTTTATCAGACAAGGCTGTTGAGTGAGTGAGTGAGTTCTGTCCCTTTTTTTTTGCCACGGTCGTTAAGCAAAGCGCTGCACTTCTTAAGTGGATTGCGAGCTCGTTAAGCGAATCTGGCATCCCCCCACCACTGACTTTGCTTGTTGGAAGATTACTTTCCAGCAACCGTCATAAATATGAAACAGTGGCCAGGTGCCCGGATTCTGACCACAGTATGGTGCGAATTAGGTGTGATGCCATCACGGGGGGGGGGGGGGGAGAAAAAGAGCAATTTGTTTTGGCTTAGACATTCCTGGATGTTGGTGTGTCACTTGGCGTTCTGTAATTTTGGATACAATCCTGGGTTGTATAAACAGGCATAGAATCCAGATCACGCGAAGTACTAGTACCGCTTTATAAAACCCTAGTAAGGCCACACCTGAAATACCGCAGCACAGTTTTGGTCACCGTATCACAAAAAGGATGTTGAGAGTTTGGAAAAAAATTCAGAGACTTTGCTTGTTGGAAAATTACTTCCCAGCAACCGTGATAAATATGAAAGAGTGGCCAGGTACCCGAATTCTGACCACGTGACCATGTGGATGCTTCAACGGTCGTTAATAGAGGGAGAGAATCAAGATTGTGTGAAGTATTAATACCACTTTACAAGGCCTTGGTAAGGCCACACTTGGAATACGGCATCCAGCTTTGGTCACCACGATGTAAAAAAGATGCTGAGACTCTAGAAAGAGGGCAGAGAAGAGCAACAAGATCAGGGGACTGGAGGCTAAAACATATCAGGAACGGTTGCTGGAATTGGGAATGTCTAGTTTAAGGAACAGAAGGACGAGGGGGGACATGATGGCAGCATTCCAGTATCTCAGGAGCTGCCCCAAAGAAGAGGGAGTCAAGCTATTCTCCAAAGCGCCTGGAGGCAGAACAAGAAGCAACGGATGGAAACTAACCAAGGAGAGAAGCAACCTAGAACTAAGGAGAAATTTCCTGACAGTGAGGACAATTAACCAGTGGAACCACCTGCCTCCAGAAGCGGTGAATGCTCCAACACTGGAGGTTTTTAAGAAGAGACCGGACAGCCATTTGTCTGAAATGGTATAGGGCTTCCTACCTGAGCAGGGGGTTGGACTAGATGACCTCCAAGGTCCCTTCTAACATCATCATCATCATCATCATTATTATTATTATTAATTATTATATTACTGTAAAAAACAGGCATCGGTCACTTTTTTGCGACTTTTGAACAGTCACTTTCAAAGGCCTCTAACTGAACGGTTGCCTTCACGACTGCGCTGATTCGCAAAACAATTGTGGCAAAAAAAAAAAAAAGGTCTTAAAATAGGGCGAAGCTGACTTAAACATAAATTTTAGGCTCCATTGTGGTTCGTAAAGTCGAGGACTACCTGTAGTGGAGACCAACAAAAGCATTCGTGTTTTTTGCTTTAGAAAGGAATGTGGCCCTGAGCGCCATCAATGGGGCCTCTCCCCCGTTGATAAACAAATCTTGCTTAAAATGAAGCATCTGAGCATTATTTCCCAAAACATTTGTCGGTTTTAGCATCCCTCATTCCTTAATTAAACCTGCACTTTTCTACCAACTAAGGAAGGATCCTCAAAAGGTTTCTACCTTGCTGATCGTTTGCTGCTATTAACATCACGAGCCAAAACCGAAAAGTTTGAAATAATAATAATAAGAAGGAGGAGGAGGAGGAGGAGGAGGAGGGGAGGAAGAAGAAGAAGGAGGAGGAGGAGGAGGAGGAGGAGGAGGAGAAGAAGAGGGGGAGGAAGAAGAAGGAGGAGGAGAAGAAGAAAGAAGGAGAAGGAGAAGGAGAAGGAGAAGGAGGAGGAGGAGGAGGAGGAGGAGAAGGAGAAGGAGAAGGAGAAGGAGAAGGAGAAGGAGAAGAAGAAGAAGAAGAAGAAGAAGAAGAAGAAGAAGAAGAAGAAGAAGAAGAAGAAGAAGAAGAAGAAGAAGAAGAAGAAGAAGAAGAAGTAGTAGTAGTAGTTGGAAGGGATTTTGGAGGTCATCTAGTCCAACCCCCTGCTCAGGCAGGAAACCCTATACCACCACAGACAAATGGCTGTGCAATCTTTTCTTAAAAACTTCCAGAGTTGGAGCATCCACCGCTTCTGGAGGCAGGTGGTTCCACTGGTTAATTCTTCTGACTGTCAGGAAATTTCTCCTTAGTTCTAGGTTGCTTCTCTGCTTGACTGGTTTCCATCCGTTGCTTCTTGTCCTGCCTTCAGGCGCTTTGGAGAACAGCTTGACTCCCTTCTTTGTGTGGAAGCCCCTGAGATATTGGAACGCTGCTATCCTGTCCCCCCTCGTCCTTCTCTTCATTAAACTAGACATCCCCAATTCCAGCAACCGTTCCTCATGTTTTAGCCTCCAGTCCCCTGATCATCTCTGTTGCTCTTCTCTGCACTCTTTCTAGAGTCTCAGCATCTTTTTTACATCTCTTCTTTAAAACCTCCAGTGTTGGAGCACCCACAAATTCTGGAGGCAAGCAGTTCCACTGATTAATTGTCCTCACTGTCAGGAAATTTCTCCTTAGTTCCACGTTGCTTCTCTCCTTGACTAGTTTCCATCCGTTGCTTCTTCAATTGAAAAACACTGTTCTAGTGTTGAAGTTCTACATTATTATTATTATTATTATTATTATTATTATTATTATTATTTATTCGATTTCTATGCCGCCCTATTCCGGAGAACTCAGGGCGGCTCACAACACAGTAGAAATCAACATATAAAATACATGTAAATATAAAACCTCTTAATTTAAAAAAAAAAAACAATCATTCAGCATACACACAGACATACACTGGCTTGGGGCAAGATGTTAACTGCCCCAGGCCTGCCGGCAGAGGTGTGTTTTGAGTAATTTACGAAAGGCGGAGAGGGTGGGGGCGACACGGATCTCCGGGGGAAGTTGGTTCCAGAGGGCCGGGGCCGCAACAGAGAAGGCTCTTCCCCTAGGCCCCGCCAGGCGACACTGTCTGGCTGACGGGACCTGGAGAAGGCCGACTCTGTGGGCCCTAACCGCCCGCTGGGATTCATGGGGCAGCAGACGGTCCCGTAAGTAACCTGGTCCGATGCCATGTAGGGCTTTATAGGTCATAATCAACACTTTGAATTGGGTTCGGAGACCAATTGGCAGCCAATGCAGCTCGCGGAGTGATGCAGAAATGTGGGCATTTCTGGGCAAGCCCAACACTGCTCGCGCGGCTCCATTCTGCATTACCTGAAGTCTCCGAACGTTTTTCAAAGGTAGCCCCATGTAGAGAGCATTGCAGTAGTCGAGCCTCGAGGTGATAAGGGCATGAGTGACTGTGAGAAGAGACTCCCGGTCCAAATAGGGCCGCAACTGGTGCACCAGGCGAACCTGGGCAAATGTCCTCCTTGCCACAGCCGAAAAATGATGTTCCAAATTTAGCTGTGGATCGAGGAGGACGCCCAAGTTGCGGACCTTCTCCGAGGGGGTCAAAGGCTGCCCCCCCCAGGCTGATGGACGGATAGATTGAATTATCCTTGGGAGGCAGAACCCATAGCCACTCCGTCTTGTCGGGGTTGAGCTTGAGCCTGTTGGCACCCATCCAAACCCTAACAGCCTCCAGACATCGGCACATCACTTCCGCTGCTTCACTGAAATGACACGGGGTGGAGATGTAAAGCTGGGTATCATCAGCATACTGATGATATCTCACCCCGTGTTGTCGGATGATCTCACCCAGCGGTTTCATGTAGATATTAAACAGCAGAGGGGAGAGGACCGATCCCTGAGGGACCCCACAAGGGAGGAACCTAGGGGTCGACCTCTGACCCCCCGCCAACACCGACTGCGACCGACCAGTGAGGTAGGAGGTGAACCACTGCAAAACAGTGCCTCCAACCCCCAACCCCTCCAGTCGATGCAGAAGGATACCATGGTCAATGGTATCGAAAGCCACTGAGAGGTCAAGTAGCACCAGGATAGTGGAAAATCCCTTATCCTGGGCCCGCCAGAGATCATCCGTCAGCGCGACCAAAGCAGTTTCCATGGAGTAGCCGAGCCTGAATCCTGACTGTTGAGGGCCCAGATAATCAGCCTCATCCAAGGACCGTTGGAGCTGGAGTGACACCACCTTCTCAACAACCTTCCCTATAAAGGGAAGATTGGAGACAGGACGGTAGTTGTTTAATACAGCTGGGTCCAGGGAAGGCTTCTTGAGGAGGGGGCGCACAATTGCCTCCTTGCAGGGAGCCGGAAAGGACCCCTCCCTCAAAGAAGCGTTGACAATCTCCTGAACCCAGCCCCGCGTCACCTCCCTGCTGGCCGAAACCAGCCAGGAGGGGCATGGGTCCAATAAACAGGTGGCGGAACTCACAGCTCCAATGGCCTTGTCCACTTCATCGGGTGCTACCGGGTCAAACTCCTCCCACACAACAGGATCAAGACGAGTCCCTGTCATCTCGACTGACTCATTATCAGCCGACACTGCATTCCAATTGGAGTCAAGGTCCATCCGAATCTGGGCGATTTTATCCGCGAAAAACTTATTAAAGTCCTCAGCACTACCCTGCAAGGGTGCATCAACCCCCCCCCCTGATTAAGGAGGGAGCGAGTTACCCTAAACAGGGCGGCTGGGCGGGATTCCGCAGATGCAATCAAGGCGGAATGATACGCGCATCTTGCCACCTTGAGCGCCACCTGATAAGTCTTGATATAAGATCTTACAAGTGTTCGGTCAGATACGGATTTACTTTTCCTCCATCGCTTCTCTAGACGTCTCTTCTGGCGCTTCATCCCCCTGAGTTCCTCAGTGAACCAAGGAGATCTCCTGGGTCTGCTACCACAGAGAGGTCGCAGCGGCGCGATCCGGTCAAGAGCCCCCTTCGCAGCCATATTCCAGGCCGTAACCAGGGACTCTGCCGAACCGAGAATGAGAGAATCCGGTATTTCCCCAAGCGTCCTCTGAAAGCTCTCTGGGTCCATCAGACGTCTGGGGCGGAACCACCTAATCGGTTCCGCCTCCCTGCGGGGGAGGATTGGAGCCTTGAAAACAAGCCGTAACAGAAAATGGTCTGACCATGACATAGGCAAAATATCTAAGCCCCTTAAATTCAGATCATTGCTCAACTGTTCTGAGAGGAATACCATGTCGGGAGTTTGTCCCCTCTCGTGAGTCGGACCCTGAACTACCTGAGTCAGGTTCATGGTTGCCATGGTGGCCATGAACTCCTGCGCCAACCCAGAGGATTCGCCGAGCGATGGAAGATTTAAGTCCCCCAAGACAATAAGCCTGGGGAACTCAACCGCCAGCCCAGCAACCCCCTCAAGTAGCGCAGGCAGGGCTGTTGACACGCAGCTGGGAGGCAGGTACGCGAGCAACAAGCCCACCTGAACCCCTAGGTCCAACTTCACAAGGAGCAACTCACAACCCGCAATCTCAGAAACAGCGAGCCTGCGTAGGCTAAAAGTCTTCTTGGCTATAATAGCCACTCCTCCCCCCCTTCCCTGGGGTCGTGGCTGGTGGCATACCTGAAACCCGGCTGGACACATCTCAGAGAGAGGAACTCCTCCCTCCGGGCCCAGCCAGGTCTCGGTCACACATGCGAGGTCGGCCTCCTCATCCAGGAGAAGATCATGGATGAGGGGAGCTTTATTTACAACCGACCTGGCATTGAGCAGCAGCAGCCTGAGCCCAGGGTCCGGATTTCGCCCATTACCAGTACTTCGGGTTGAACTCACAGGGTCGGAGCAAGGGATCGCTTTTAGACAGCGAGCTCTTGTTCCCCGGGAATGGCCTACCCTATGGCTCCCACCATATCTGCCTCTCCCCAGCAAGACCGGTATACTTTGGCCCTCTATCACCCCAGAGCCAGCATCTCCCCTCCCCTCCGCCTCTGCCATGCCAGGCAGGCTAGCCAGTTCATCACATTCATTCCACTCAACCACAACTCCATCCATATCATTAATTTTATTTAATCATTAATCTTTAAGTTGTCAAAAGTTGAGAAACACTGGTATAATCCAACACAAGGGTCAACTTTAAAACTGGTCCCACTGAACCCACCTCTCTGCTGAACCCACCTCTCTGCTGTCTCCAACTTCCAATCTCACCTTCACTGGAAAAAACATCAGCTTGAAAATACAGTATGCCGTGCCTACACTGGACCACTGGCACAGTAAGAGAATCTATGGTCGTCATGGCGACCATCAGAGTCCATGTTCATCCCTTGGAACAGAGGATGCTGGAGACAGTCAACCCGGGATTTTGCAAGTCAGAAACCCCTTTCATCAATTGAAAGGGGCATCCTTTATGCCAGTTGCACCCAAACTTTGATCATGTGACCGTGGGGAGGGCTGCAAGAGTCGTAAATGGGAAACACGGTCATAAGTCACTGTTTTCAGTGTGTTGTTAACTTTATACGGTCACTAAATCTGACTCAAGGACTACCTGTAACCATTATTCAACCACAAAACCCCTTTCCTCCCTTAACAATCTCGCAAGATCTTCTAGGAAAATGTCAATTTTTTAAAAATAAAATCTTAGTGATTATCAAAAAAACTGGGGAGCCTCTTAAGCATCTACTGGGCCACCCCAAATTTCAGCAAGGAAGGTCCAGTTCTGAGCAGTTTTGTCCCTTGTTAAGAGGAAACTGTAGGAACAGAGCTGTGTTTCTCTAGAGTTGCCAACTCTAGAGTAGACAACACAACTCTCTAGAGCATTGTTTCTCAACCTTGAGCACTTTCAGATGTCTGGACTTCAACTCCCAGAATTCCCCTGGGGAAATCTGGGAGTTGAAGTCCAGACATCTGAAAGTGGCCAAAGTTGAGAAACACTGCTCTAGATCACGGGACTTCCAACTTGACCCTTTTATGACTCGTGGACTTCAACTCCCAGAATTCCTCAGCCAGGCAAAAGTGGTCAAAAGAGTCAAGATGGCGGCTGCAATGGCATCACCCAATTTTTACCTCAGGTTTTGATCGGACTGTTGCAGCCGCCATCTTGTCTCTTTCCACTGTCCCTTGCAGACAAGCAGCAAAATAGTAGAATTATCTCAATTAAAAGGACAACTGACCATTTGGGCAACTGATTGTTAATCTGGGAAAGGACTTTGTTATACCTCAGATCAGGAGTCTTCAAACCTGGCCCTTTGATGACTTGTGGACTTCAACTCCCAGAATTCCTCAGCCAGGCACGCTGGCTGACGAATTCTGGGAGTTGAAGTCCACAAGTCATCAAAGGGCCAAATTTGAAGACCCCTGCTCTAGATTAACTCAGACTGTTGTGAGTTGCAGCTCACAAGCATCCAACAAGTGTTGTGGACTGGCTGATGTGATGTTCATCGGTCAAACCACCCATTGAATCGGATGAAGTGAACTGCCACTCATGAGGGCCGAGGCCTTCAAATAAAATTCTCAAGCCTTTAAAGGTGCTACTAGACCAGGGGTTCTCAACCTTGGCAACTTTAAGACTTGTGGACTTCAATTCCCAGAATTCCTCAGCCAGCTTTGCTGGCTGAGGAATTCTGGGAGTTGAAGTCCACAAGTCTTAAAGTTGCCAAGGTTGAGAACCCCTGTACTAGACTCTTTCCGTTGACAGGAGATGTAACCCTGGCTGAGGAATTCTGGGAGTTGAAGTCCACAAGTCTTAAAGTTGCCAAGGTTGAGAACCCCTGTACTAGACTCTTTCTGTTGACAGGAGATGTAACCCTGGCTGAGGAATTCTGGGAGTTGAAGTCCACAAGTCTTAAAGTTGCCAAGGTTGAGAACCCCTGTACTAGACTCTTTCCGTTGACAGGAGATGTAACCCTGGCTGAGGAATTCTGGGAGTTGAAGTCCACAAGTCTTAAAGTTGCCAAGGTTGAGAACCCCTGTACTAGACTCTTTCTGTTGACAGGAGATGTAACCCTGGCTGAGGAATTCTGGGAGTTGAAGTCCACAAGTCTTAAAGTTGCCAAGGTTGAGAACCCCTGTACTAGACTCTTTCCGTTGACAGGAGATGTAACCCTGGCTGAGGAATTCTGGGAGTTGAAGTCCACAAGTCTTAAAGTTGCCAAGGTTGAGAACCCCTGTACTAGACTCTTTCTGTTGACAGGAGATGTAACCCTGGCTGAGGAATTCTGGGAGTTGAAGTCCACAAGTCTTAAAGTTGCCAAGGTTGAGAACCCCTGTACTAGACTCTTTCCGTTGACAGGAGATGTAACCCTGGCTGAGGAATTCTGGGAGTTGAAGTCCACAAGTCTTAAAGTTGCCAAGGTTGAGAACCCCTGTACTAGACTCTTTCCGTTGACAGGAGATGTAACCCTGGCTGAGGAATTCTGGGAGTTGAAGTCCACAAGTCTTAAAGTTGCCAAGGTTGAGAACCCCTGTACTAGACTCTTTCCGTTGACAGGAGATGTAACCCTGGCTGAGGAATTCTGGGAGTTGAAGTCCACAAGTCCGCCAAGTGCAGTTCGTCCCATGGAGGGACGAGCTCCTCCTCCTCCTCTGCGAGGCCCCGCCCTGCCTGCCCATAAGCGAGCTGCGCGGGGGGGGAGGCGGCACCCCCCCAACAGCGGCTCCAGGCTGGCTGGTGTTGGCGAACTTTGAGAGACCACGTGTGCTGGGACGATGGCGCACGCGCCCACAGAGAGGGCTCCGCGTGCCGCCTCTGGCACGCGTGCCATAGGTTCGCCACCACTGGAATAGAATATTCCATTCCATTCTTCGATGTCTGAGCCCAGAACAGGTGCTAGTCCCCAAGACCACCTTTCTTGGCTTCTGCTTGTCAACCGGAAGCAAAGAGCTTTTATTTCATGCCTGCTCAGCTGTGATTAAAAAGAGGGGGAAAAAACCTGCAAAATTCACAGAAAAGTACTGCCACACATTTTAAACCAGGGCATCAGCCTTCAATGAACCCGCTTCTTCCTGGCTAGGGAACCATTCAGAATAACAGAATTGGGTGGGACCTTGGGAGGTCTTCTAGTCCAACCCCCGCCCAGCCCGCAGGCAGAAAAAACCTTACACCATTTCAGACAAATGGTTGTCCAATCTTTTAGCATTAGCTTTACAGCAATCGCAATCTTCACCTTCCCAATTCTCGAGAAAAAAGTTCAAGATGCTCTATAATTGGCAAATTCTTCACCCAGAAACTAATGATTTCCGGTTACTTTCACCTTTTTGGATACAATTCAGATTTCTGCTGGAAATGGGGAAGAAGTAAACCGAGCGATAAAATGCCGATGTGACAAGGCCAAAGACAAAAACCCAAAGGATAATTCAACTGATTGCTGTTAGCATGTCGATCCAGAAATAGACTGTCAAGTCTTCGCTCCTGTAAAGAACGCAGATAAAAATATCAGCAAGTGGAGAGAATAATGAGAAGCGTCATATCGGCGCACAGGAAGGAGCTCATTAAAATCAAATGCTAGAAAAGTAATAAGAATGGAGACATTAGACACCCTATATAGGTGTATACAAATGGAGTGGGAGCAGATTATTATCTGGAGAGATCAGGATGGAGCAGAAACTTGTTTAAACCACAGTTTAAGGCCACTCTTGGAACCCTGCATCCAGTTTTGGTCGTCACGATGTAAAAAAGGGGTTGAGACTCTAGAAAGAGGGCAGAGAAGAGCAACAAAGATGATCAGAGGTCTGGAGGCTAAAACATATAAGGAACGGTTGCTGGAATTGGGGATGTCTAGTTTAACAAAGAGAAGGACGAGGGGGGGACATGAGAGCAGTCTTCCAGTATCTCAGGGGCTGCCCCAAAGAAGAGGGAGTCAAGCTCTTCTCCAAAGCACCTGAAGGCAGGACAAGAAGCAACGGATGGAAATAACCAAGGAGAGAAGCAACCTGGAACTAAGGAGAAACTTCCTGACAGTGAGAACAATTAACCGGTGGAACCACCTGCCTCCAGAAGCAGTGAATGCTCCAACACTGGAAGTTTTTAAGAAGAGACTGGACAGCCATTTGTCTGAAATGGTATAGGGTTTCCTGCCTGAGCAGGGGATTGGACTCTATGACCTCCAAGATCCCTCCCAACTTTATTATTAATAGGGCGGCATAGAAATCCAATTAATAAATAATAATAATAATAATTATTATTATTATTAGCTATTAAGTGAATCACTGCAGTTGATAAGTGTGTCACACGGTTATTAAGTGAATCTGGCTTCCCCACTGACTTTGCTTGTCAGAAGTTCGTAAAAGGGGATCCCGTGACACCCCCCCCGGGACACTGCACACTGTGTGTGTGTGTGTAACCCAGTTGCAACATTCACTGCAAAGGGCACTTTGATTCAAGGGGTTAGGACTCTCCCTAGGGCAGGGGCCCTTCAAACGCGGCCCTTTTTTGACTTGTGGACTTGAACTCCCAGAATTCCTAAGGCAGGCACTCTGGCTGAGGAATGCTGGGAGTTGAAGTCCACACCTCTTAAAACGGCCGAGGTTGAGGAACACCAGTTTAGCTCTTTCTGAGTTAGCATTATTTCCCCCTCACATTATGTCAGGGGTCTTCAAACTTGGCCCTTTTATGACTTGGGGAATTCAACTCCCAGAATTCCTCAGCCAGGCACACTGGCTGAAGAATTCTGGGAGTTGAAGTCCACACCTCTTAAAATGGCCGAGGTTGAGGAACACCAGTTTAGCTCTTTCTGAGCATTATTTCCCCCTCACGCGTGCCTGGCTGAGGAATTCTGGGAGTTGAAGTTTACAAGTCATAAAAGGCCCAAGTTTGAAGACCCCCCTGCTCTATATCTTCGGCTCTGCTCCTGAAACCTTCAATTTATTTTCATGTGTCATTATTTCCCTCACCTGCTGCTGTGACCGCCTTGAGCTACGAGCGCCTTCAATTTCCTCTACCAACTCCCAAATTCAAGCCTCTTTGTTTTACCGCAGACAAATTCTATATAATCCAATTTCTATTAAACAGCCTTTTGCCCAGTCCTACACGTTTCCATCCTCTGCTCAAACGCAAAAGAAAAAAAGAAAAACAAAACCCAAATCCGACAACAAGCACATAGAGATAAACCACGTTTACATACCATTTCAAAAGCGATCAGCGAAAAGCGAATAGATCAAAAACAGCTCTTTGCCAGCAACCGACACCAAGGTAACTCAAGATTCAAACCAAGCAATGCACAACACCCCGATCAAGGAACTACTAACTCAGACAAACAACCCAGCAGTAAACAACAGCCTAATCAAGATATCACAAAAAACACTCCCACCGTCATTGAACAGGGCAAGCTACTGTACATAAAGAGATGACAAACCCTACTCCTTTCTAGAGCTGATGATGTTACCTAGTTGGATAATGAAACATCTGCAAGGAAACAACCAACCCAGAGAGTATCACAGATCCTGTTGTTGTTGTTGTTGTTGTTGTTGTTGTTCTTCTTGTTGTTGTTCTTCTTCTTCCTTCTTCTTCTCCTCCTCCTCCTCTTCTCCTCCTCCTCCTCCTCCTCCTCCTTCTTCTTGCTCTTCTCCTCCTCCTCCTCTTCTTCTCCTCCTCCTCCTCCTCCTTCTTGCTCTTCTTCTTCTTCTTCTTCTTCTTCTTCTTCTTCTTCCTCTTCTTCCTTCTTCTTCTCCTCCTCCTCCTCCTCTTCTCCTCCTCCTCTTCTCCTCCTCCTCCTCCTTCTTCTTGCTCTTCTTCTCCTCCTCCTCCTCTTCTTCTCCTCCTCCTCCTCCTCCTTCTTGCTCTTCTTCTTCTTCTTCTTCTTCTCCTCCTCCTTCTTTCTTCTTCTTCTTCTTTCTCCTCCTCCTCTCCTTCTCCTTCTTCTCCCCCCACTTCTCTACTCCACAAGCCTACCCCCTTCTAGCACTGATGACATTACCTAGTTGGATCATGAAACGTCTGCAAGAACACCACCAAGTTTAGAGAGTATCACAGACACCACAGTTGTTGTTATTCTCCTCCTCCTCTCCACCAACCCCACTCCCTTCTAGCACGGATGATGTTATCTAGTTGGGTAATGGAACGTCTGCAAGAAAACAACCCATCTCTGAAAACACCAAGGACTCAACAATCCGTTCTCCTCTCCTCCTCCCCCTCCTCCTCCTCCTCCCCCCTCCCCCTCCTCTCTAGCACAGATGATATTACCTAGTTGGGTCATGAAACGTCTGCAAGAAAACAGCAAACAGAGAGCACCAAGGACCCCACATTCCTCCTCCTCCTCCTGTCCCTCTTCCTCTTTGCAAACCCCACTCCCTTCCAGCACTGATGATATTACTTAATTAGGTGATGAAACGTCTGCGAGAAAGCCTGCACACTCAAGAGAGCACCAGGGACCCCACATTTCAACCCTGAGCTACGAATATTCTCTTCTATTGCTATCCAACTGGCAACTGCCATTCCACCAGAGGATGCGAGGCAGGGGAAGACATCCGACATGATTTTTCCTGCCGACGGGGCTTGGATCCAGCTCCCAAGACCGACAGCGAGAAAGATTTTCAACCCCGCGCGCAGCTTTTAATCACAGGCCCGTCCTGAATCGGTTACCTGGTGAGCACCTGGCAGCGCCCTGCAAAAGTTGACTGGACCGGGTGGAGAGCCAATTCTCCAGCTACGCAGGAACCCCCTCCGCCCCATCTGGGAATAAAAAGACTCCCGTCCAGAAATTTTTACACAGAGCTATTTCCACGGGAATAAATTCACCGGCCTTGAACGGCTCGCCCTGTTGTTAAATGCAGACCACCTCTTTAAGTGACTTGACGTGAGGAGTGAGGAATGTTTACCAAATCAGACGTTTACAAAGACTAATACTTAGTGTTGTATTACAGGTTCTATGATGATTGCTTCTTAATATGATCTTATGTTTAATGTTGATTGTTTTAATAAAAAAAATTTTTTTTACAAAAAAAAAAAGATAAAAGAAAATTATGGTATTTATTGTTCCGTCTACCGCAGCTGAGAGGTTGCTAGACGGAGTGATTGTTTACTAGGAGGAGGAGCAACGGCTGGAAAATTGCAGCTGGGGGGGCTCCATCTTATTACTCCCTTTGTGATGGGCGATGGGGGGGAAGAAAACCCCTTAACGTTTTCATATTTGCAAGGCTCGGGGGCCCTAGAAACGGGAAGGCCTTGGGGGGAGGGAAACCGGAAAAATTGGGGGGGAATGGGTTTTTTCCACCTGTTTTTTTCCAAAGCCATTTGGAAAAAAACAGAAAAAAAAAACTGGGAAGGCCTGGAAAAAAAACTGAAAAAAATTGGGGGGGGAAAACCCCTGTTTTTCCCCCCAATTTTTTCAGATTTTTTTTTCCAAGCCTTCCCATCAGCAAGTCGTTTTATTTTTTTTTATTGGTTGGAATTTTATTATGGGGAAATTTTTTGGCCCGGCTAAGCAACGCCGACCAGCTGCCTATCCGTTCAAGAACGATATACTTCGAATGCATGTGAAAAGGACTAGCTTCTCGGGGCGCTGAGTTGTTTGATTAACTATGATTTGCCAGGTTGGTGTAGTAGTGGTTAAGGCACCAGGCAAGAAAGCCAGAGACGGTGAGTTCTAGTCCTATCTCAAGACAGGAAATCTGGCGGGGTGACCTTGGGCCAATCAACAGGAGATGGTGAGTTCTAGTCCCGCCTTAGGCAGGAAAGCCAGCTGGCTGACTCTGGATCAGTCCACCAGGTGTCTGAGTTCTAGTTCTGCCTTAAGAGATAAAAATGCAGCTTGGGTGACTTTGGGCCAATCTCCCGGCGACTGTGAGTTCTAGTCCCACCTTAAGCACGAAAGAGGGCTGGGTGACTTTGGTCCAATCACCAGGAGTCAGTGAGTTCTAGTCCCGCCTTAGGCAGGAAAGTGGGCTGGGTGACTTTGGGCCAATCACCAGGTGTCTGTGAGTTCTAGTCCCGCCTTCGAGATAAAAATGCAGCTTGGGTGACTTTGGGCCAATCACCAGGAGACTGTGAGTTCTAGTCCCACCTTAAGCACAAAAGAGGGCTGGGTGACTTTGGGCCAATCACCAGGAGTCAGTGAGTTCTAGTCCCGCCTTAGGCAGGAAAGTGGGCTGGGTGACTTTGGGCCAGTCACCAGGTGTCTGTGAGTTCTAGTCCCGCCTTCGAGATAAAAATGCAGCTTGGGTGACTTTGGGCCAATCACCAGGAGACTGTGAGTTCTAGTCCCACCTTAAGCACAAAAGAGGGCTGGGTGACTTTGGGCCAATCACCAGGAGATAGTGAGTTCTAGTCCCGCCTTAGGCAGGAAAGTGGGCTGGGTGACTTTGGGCCAATCACCAGGTGTCTGCGAGTTCTAGTCCCGCCTTCGAGATAAAAATGCAGCTTGGGTGACTTTGGGCCAATCACCAGGAGACTGTGAATTCTAGTCCCGCCTTAGCTATGAAAGCCAGCGGGTGACTTTGGGCCAGTCCCTCCCTCTCCGCCCAACCGACCTCACAGGGTTGTTGTTGTGGGGAAAATAGGAGGAGGAAGGTGCATTGGGATATGTCTACAGAATGGGATGGGATAGAAATATAGAATAGAATGGAATGGAATGGAATGGAGCGGAGTAGAATAGAATCTGGAAGGGACCTTGGAGGTCTTCTAGTCTAGCCCCCTGCTCAAACAGGAGAACCTATACCAGTGTTATAGGTTCCTTTTAGAGACCAAGTGCCTAAACTGCAACCCAAAACTCATTTATTGCAAACTGCCAGGGCCACATCAGTATTGTGGTGCCCTGGAGGGGGGGCATGGCCCACTGGGTAGGCGTGGGTGTGGTCACAGCAGACTGTGTGGGCATGGCCACCTTGCTCATGGGGGGGACGCCTGTGGGGGCTGGGTGGGATTGGGGGAGATGCAGGGGGTCTCTGGTGAGTGGGGTGGTGGGCAGGAGGTTTGTCCTGTGGGGTGAGGCAGGGGGTAGGGTGGGGGTGCCATTGCTGCGGGGCAAGGCGAGGCAGGGTGATTGCTGCCTGACACCATCAGCCCCCGCCAGCAAGCGCATGGGGGGCGCGGTCTACCACCTCTACTTGAGTTTGCTAGCCAGCTGTTTCTCCTCCTTTGTGCTGGGTGGGGCTGCCGCTTCGGGCACCAGTAGTGGCCTAATGGACCTGCGCAAGCTGGCGATGGCGGCAGCAGGTGTGCCCACAGAGAGGGCTGTGAGTGCCGCCTCTGACATGCATGCCATAAGTTCGCCATCACTGACCTATACCATCTCAGACAAGTGACTGTCTAGTCTCTTCTTAAAACCTCCAGTGATGGAGGGTCCATGATTTCTGGTGGCAAGCTGTTCCACTGGTTGATTGTCCTCGCTGTCAGGAGGTTTCTCCACAATTCCAGGTTGCTTCTCTCCTTGATCAGTTTCCATCTGTTGCTTCTCGTCCTGCCTTCAGGTGCTTTGGAGAATAGCTTGACTCCCTCTTCTTTGGGGTAGCCCCTGAGATATTGGAAGACTGCTATCATGTCCCCCCCTCGTCCTTCTCTTCATTAGACTAGACCAGGGGTAGGCAACCTTGGCTCTTTTATGACTCATGGACTTCAACTCCCAGAATTCCTGAGCCAGCATGGCTCAGCTTGGAAACTTCTCCCTTTTCCCTCAGCATGGCTGGCTCAGGAATTCTGGGATTTGAAGTCCACGAGTCATGAAGGGGCCACAGTTCCCCCATGCTGGCTCAGGAATTCTGGGAGTTGAAGTCCACCAGTCATGAAGGGGCCATAATTCTCCCATGCTGGCTCAGGAATTCTGGGAGTTGAGGTCCACAAGTCATGAAGGGGCCGTAGTTCCCCCATGATGGCTCAGGAATTCTGGGAGTTGAGGTCCACAAGTCATGAAGGGGCCGTAGTTCCCCCATGCTGCCTCAGGAATTCTGGGAGTTGAAGTCCACCAGTCATAAAAGAGCCAAGATTGCCTACCCCTGAACTAGACATTCCCAATTCCAGCAACCGTTCCTTGTATGTTTTAGCCTCCAGTCCCCTGATCATCTTTGTTGCTCTTCTCTGTACTCTTTCCAGAGTCTCAGCATCTTTTTTACATCGTTGTGACCAAAGCTGGATGCTGTATTCCAAGTGTGGCCTTTCCAAGGCCTTGTAAAGCGGTATTAATCCTTCACGGGATCTGGATTCTCTCCCTCTATTAACGACCGTTGAAGCATCCACATGGTCACGTGGTCAGAATTCGGGTACCTGGCCACTCTTTCATATTTATCACGGTTGCTGGGAAGTAATTTTCCAACAAGCAAAGTCTCTGAATTTTTTCCCAAACTCTCAACATCCTTTTTGTGATACGGTAGCCAAAACTGGCTGCGGTATTTCAGGTGTGGCCTTACTAGGGTTTTATAAAGCGGTACTAGTACTTCGCATGATCTGGATTCTATGCCTGTTTATACAACCCAGGATTGTATCCAAAATTACAGAACGCCAAGTGACACACCAACATCCAGGAATGTCTAAGCCAAAACAAATTGCTCTCCCCCCCCCCGTGATGGCATCACACCTAATTCCCACCATGCTGTGGTCAGAATCCGGGCACCTGGCCACTGTTTCATATTTATGACGGTTGCTGGAAAGTAATCTTCCAACAAGCAAAGTCAATGGTGGGGGGATGCCAGATTCGCTTAACGAGCTCGCAATCCGCTTAAGAAGTGCAGCGCTTTGCTTAACGACCGTGGCAAAAAAAAAAGGGACAGAACTCACTCACTCACTCAACAGCCTTGTCTGATAAAAACCTCGTATAACAAGAAACTTGTTTTTTTTTTCTGTTAGAGGAGGGAAAGAGTTTTGGGGGGGGGGGGGAAATGGGAGTCGAAATAACCCAAAATTGATTTTGCGTATGTTTGAGATTTATTAAAATGTCAGCGAGTCAAGGTAATTCAACTCGGCTGCCTGCATGGTAAGCCTGCCATAAATTGACTTTGTGTGCAGAAAAAACCCCTGCAGGGTGAGGGGGCTGATGAAAAGGCTGCCTCGTGCTTTGAAAAAGGGCCTTAAGATGGAAGAAACGCTACGTAGCCAAAGGGATAAAAAATTATGAAGGATTTTTTTTTGCCCCACTCCCAATGTATGTATTTACGTCTAAGTATAGTACCCAGGTAGCGAGGCTGTATTACTGTTATCCTTCTCCAGCACTGGAGATGGAGAATCCACCAATGGGTTTAGACCGCATTCCTGCCCAATCAGATCAAGTCAGCCAAAGTTGCCACGCCCGTCCTGGACCATAGAGATCCCAGTCTCGACTTGATCTCGCCCAGGACAGACGTGCAAGTTTGGCTCTTAGGCAGGTACAGTCTCTATTGGTGGGTTTTCCATTTCCCCAGTTTGCTGCTCAGTGCTGCACCCAGCACAGGATTTGGCTTCCCATTAGCGAATTTCCCCTTTTTTCCCCATTCAGGAACTTCAGAATTTCTTCTCAATTCCTGACTTGGAGGGAAATACGAACTGGGTTGCTCTAAGGAAGGGGCTCCTTTCTTTCCCCCCCCAACCCAACAATAACCTCTCTCAAAGACCCTAGCTCGTTGGATTCAACTGAGGACTAACAGCTGTTAGTCCCCAGCCGACATTAAATCGACCCCATTTCTACCGGAGCTCGCGGCTGCGGCTCCGGTGGCTGATTATGAGCGTCGGTGGAGGAGGCTTCCTTTCGCGACGTGCTCAGACCAAAACTGGCTGCGGTATTTCAGGTGTGGCCTTACTAGGTGTTTTACGGGACCGTCCGCTGCCTCATGAAACCCAGCGGCCGGTTAGGGCCCACAGAGTCGGCCTTCTCCAGGTCCCGTCAGCCAGACAGTGTCGCCTGGCGGGGCCTAGGGGAAGAGCCTTCTCTGTTGCGGCCCCGGCCCTCTGGAACCAACTCCCCCCGGAGATCCATATTGCCCCACCCTCTCCACCTTTTGCAAATTACTTAAGACTCATCTTTCCCGACAGGCCTGGGGCAGTTAACACCTGGCCCCAGCCAGTGTATGTGTGTTCTATGTTTGTCTTTGGATGATTGGCTTTTTTAATCAAGGGGTTTTACAATGTATTTTAATGCCAGATTTCTATATGTTAGTATCCATGTTGTAAGCCGCCCTGAGTTTTTGGAATAGGGCGGCATAGAAACCTAAATAAATAAATAAATAAATAAATAAATAAATAAATAAATAAATAAATAAATAAATAAATAAATAAATAAATAAATAAATAAATAAATAAATAAATAAATAAATAATAAAGCGGTACTAGTACTTCGCGCGATCTTGATTCTATGCCTGTTTATACAACCCAGGATTGTATCCAAAATTACAGAACGCCAAGTAACACACCAACATCCAGGAATGTCTAAGCCAAAACAAATTGCTCTTTCTCCCCCCCCCCGTGATGGCATCACACCTAATTCCCACCACACTGTCTTATGCCCTTAGGATATTTAATCATGTAGTTGAACTGTATGACTATTATCCTTGCCATCCTTCCTACTTACTTTCTCCTATTAGTATCTTATGATTGATCACTTGTTGTTTCTAGCTTATGATTTGTGACTTGTATTTGATGAGTTATGATCTCTGACTTGTCGCTTTGTTGTTTGTATGGGCACGGAGAGATTCTGCAGCGGAGACAAATTCCTTATGTGTCCACTCACACTGGGCCAACGAAGAGTATTCCGATTCCCAACGAGTAAGTCGGTAGGGCAAAAACATGAAAAGTGAGTCAGAAAAGGCAAAAAGGTTTTGGCTCAAACCAAGAGCGGCTATTAGAAATTAAAATAATATTGGCTAACCACAGCCAGGGATAGGGAATTCATCCCATATGTAGAATAAAGGTGGGGGACAAAAACAAAGAGGAAAGGGGAAGGAAGGAAGGAAGGAAGGAAGGAAGGAAGGAAGGAAGGAAGGAAGGAAGGAAGGAAGGAAGGAAGGAAGGAAGGAAGGCAGCAGTAACCAAAAAAGCTAATACAATCCTGGGTTATATAAACAGGCATAGAATCAAGATCACGCGAAATATTAATACCGCTTTTACAAAGCCCTAGTAGTGGGGCCACACCTGGAATACTGCAGCCAATTTTGGTCACCATATCACAAAAAAGATATTGAGAGTTTGGAAAAAAATCAGAGAAGAGCAACTAAGATGGTCAAAGGCCTGGAGCAACGGTTCTCAACCTGTGGGTCGCGACCCCATTTGGGGTCGAACGACCATTTCACGGGGGTCGCCAAACACCGCAGTCCGCCATTTTTTTCCCCTTTTGCCCTCGGCCGGCGCAGGGGGCAGCACCGCACATGCGCAATGTGGGCCGTCGCGCCATGCATGCGCGGCGCAGGTCGGGGTCACAGCCTGAAAAAGGTTGAGAACCGCTAGCCTAGAGGCTAAAATATACGAAGAACGGCTGCAGTATTTGGGTTTGGCTAATCCAGAGGTAGGCAACCTTGGCTCTTTTATGACTCGTGGACTTCAACTCCCAGAATTCCTGAGCCAGCATGGGGGAACTATGGCCCCTTCATGACTCGGGGACTTCAACTCCCAGAATTCCTGAGCCAGCATGAGGGAAACTTTGGCCCCTTCAAGACTTGGGGACTTCAACTCCCAGAATTCCTGAGCCAGCATGGGGGAACTATGGCCCCTTCATGACTTACGGACTTCAACTCCCAGAATTCCTCAGCCAGCATGGGGGAACTATGGCCCCTTCATGACTCGGGGACTTCAACTCCCAGAATTCCTCAGCCAGCATGGGGGAACTATGGCCCCTTCATGACTCGTGGACTTCAACTCCCAGAATTCCTGAGCCAGCATGGGGGAACTATGACCCCTTCATGACTCAGGGACTTCAACTCCCAGAATTCCTCAGCCAGCATGGGGGAACTATGGCCCCTTCATGACTCGTGGACTTCAACTCCCAGAATTCCTCAGCCAGCATGGGGGAACTATGACCCCTTCATGACTCGTGGACTTCAACTCCCAGAATTCCTCAGCCAGCATGGGGGAACTATGGCCCCTTCATGACTTACGGACTTCAACTCCCAGAATTCCTGAGCCAGCACGGCTCAGCTTGGAAACCTCTCCATTTCTCCTCAGCATGGCTGGCTCAGGAATTCTGGGCGTTGAAGTCCACGAGTCATAAATGAGCCAAGGTGGCCTACTGCTGGGCTAGTCTAAAGAAAGGAAGCAACAGGGGAGACATGATAGCAGTATCTGAGAGGCTGCCCGAAAGAAGGGGAGGGGGTCAAGCTCTTCTCCAAAGCACCAGAGGGCAGGACGAGAAACAATGGTTGGAAACTAACCAAGGAGTGAAGCAACCTGGAATTGAGGAGAAACTTCCTGACAGTGAGGACAATCAACCAGTGGAACAGCTCGCCACCAGAAATCCTGGGCGCTCCATCACTGGAGGTTTTTAAGAAGAGGCTGGACAGTTACCTGTCTGAGATGGTATAGGTCCTCCTGCTTGAGCAGGGGGCTGGACTAGAAGACCTCCCAGGTCCCTTCCAGCCCTATTCTGTTCAAGTCCAATTCTAAGGAGTTCTTTAATTATTCTTACTTGCATTTTTGATGTTTTTAATCCTCTCTCAGGATTAATTTATTCATATAAATTGAATACAGATAGTCCTCAACTTACAACAGTTCATTTAGTGACTGTTCGGGGCAACATTGGCACTGAAAAAAGGAGCCTGTGACAGTTTATCACACTTAGGACCGTCGCAGCATCCCTGGGGTCACGTGATCAAAATCCAGACGCTTGACAACTGGCTGGTATTTATGACGGTGGCCGCGTCCCCGGGGGGGAGTCACGTGATCCCCCTTTGTGACCTTCTAACTAGCAAAGGGGAAGCCAGATTCACTTAACAGCCGTGTTACTAATTTAACTTGCAGTAGCAGGGAAGGTCGTAAAATGTGGCAAAATTCACTTTTGCTTAGCAATGGAAACACTGGCTTCAAATTTGATCATTAAATGGGGGACTACACCAGCGAGACTACCAGGAAGGAAGGAAAGGAAGGAGCAAGATAATAATTTCACACTGCAGCCTTCTAATGCTTGAGCAGGGGGCTGGACTAGAAGACCTCCAGGGTCCCTTCCAGCTGTGCTGTATTGTATTGTATTGTATTGTATTGTATTGTATTGTATTGTATTGTATTGTATTGTATTGTATTGTATTGTATTGTATTCCTATTCTATTCTAATATGGAAGCTTGAACTCTGCTATCCTATAACATCCATAAGAGAATTTAAGAAACTAGTACTATACTTTTATTAAATAAAAATTTTTTACTTAGTGCATGATGACTCAAACGTTTCTTTTTTAATCGTAGAATAGAATAGAATAGAATATAGACTAGAATAGAGTAGAGTAGAGTAGAGTAGAGTAGAATAGAATAGAATATTGGAGAATAGAATAGAATAGAATAGAATAGAATAGAATAGAATAGAATAGAATAGAATAGAATAGAATAGAATAGAATAGAATAGAATAGAATAGAATAGAATAGAATAGAATAGAATAGAATATAGAATAGAATAGAATAGAATAGAATAGAATAGAATAGAATAGAATAGAATAGAATAGAATAGAATAGAATAAATATTCGAGAATAGAATAGAATATTGGAGAATAGAATAGAATAGAATAGAATAGAATAGAATAGAATAGAATAGAATAGAATAGAATAGAATAGAATAGAATAGAGTAGAGTAGAATAGAATAGAATATAGAATAGAATAGAATAAATATTGGAGAATAGAATAGAATATTGGAGAATAGAATAGAGTAGAGTAGAGTAGAGTAGAGTAGAGTAGAGTAGAGTAGAGTAGAGTAGAGTAGAATAGAGTAGAGTAGAGTAGAATAGAATATAGAATAGAATAGAATAAATATTGGAGAATTAGAATAAATATTGGAGAATAGAATAGAATAAATATTATAGAATAGAATAGAATAGAGTAGAGTAGAGTAGAATAGAGTAGAGTAGAGTAGAGTAGAATAGAATATAGAATAGAATAGAATAGAATAGAATAGAATAGAATGGAATGGAATGGAATAGAATAGAATAGAATAGAATAGAATAGAATAGAATAGAATAGAATAGAATAGAATAGAATAGAATAGAATAGAATAGAATAGAATAGAATAGAATAGAATAGATATTGGAGAATAGAATAGAATAAATATTGGAGAATAGAATAGAATAGAATAGAATAGAATAGAATAGAATAGAATGGAATGGAATGGAATGGAATGGAATAGAATAGAATAGAATAGAATAGAATAGAATAGAATAGAATAGAATAGAATAGAATAGAATAGAATAGAATAGATATTGGAGAATAGAATAGAATAAATATTGGAGAATAGAATAGAATAGAATAGAATAGAATAGAATAGAATAGAATAGAATAGAATAGAATAGAATAGAATAGAATAGAATAGAATAGAATAGAATAGAATAGAATAGAATAGAATAAATATTGGAGAATAGAATAGAATAAATATTGGAGAATAGAATAGAATAGAATAGAATAGAATAGAATAGAATAGAATAGAATAGAATAGAATAGAATAGAATAGAATAGAATAGAATAGAATAGAATAGAATAGAATAGAATAGCAGACTTGGACGGGACCTTGGGGGTCATCTAGTCCAACACTCTGTCCAAGCAGAATTGGAATATCAATCAAAACATAATGTGGGCCACGCGGGGGGGGGAATGGGGTGTCCTCAGCTTGTGACCTCGACTGGGGCCAGAATTTCCATTGCTAAGCGGTCCTTAAGTGAACCGTGCCTGATGTTACAGCCTTTTTGCCCCAGCCGTTAAGCAAATCCAGCTTCACCCACCAACTCTGTCGGAATGCCCCTGGGAAGGTCGCAAAGGGCGATCCCACGACCCAGGACAGGGCAGCGGTCGTAAAGACGTGCCCTTTGCCAAGCACCCAAGTTCTCATCCCCTGACCAGGGGGGAGGCTGCAACGGTCTTGAGTGCGAGGGCCAGTTGTAAGTCCTTTTTTTTTGCCAGTGCTGTTGTAACTTTGAACCATGGTTATAAAGAAAAAGGTCATAAGCAAAGGATTGCCTGTCTGAGCTCCAAAGTTGTGTAGCTGATAAAAACTACTTGTCTGGAAATAGTTTTGAAAATGGTCCTGAAGGCCTTCGTAATTAAAATAGCAATCTATTTTAATAACTAATAAGGGAGGGATAGAATCCCTAAGCCTCTTTGTACAATGGGCCAAAGTGCCACCTATCCATCCACCTCCCCCACCCTCTCTCTCTCTCTCATCAACCTACCTACCTGCCTGCCTTATCTTATCTATCTAGCTATCTAGCAATCTATCTATCTATCCATTCATCCCTCTCTCCATCAACCTTCCTTCCTTCCTCCCCTTCCTTCCTTCCTTCCCTATCATCTATCTATCCATTCATCAGTATCTATATCCATCCATCCATCTCTCTCCATCATCAACCTTTTCCTTCCTTCTCTATCATCTTATCTATCCATTCATCAGTATCTATATCTATCCATTCATCTATCCATATATCTATACATCCATCCCTCTCTCCATCATCAACCTTCCTTCCTTCCTTATCTATCCATTCATCAGTATCTATATCTATCCATCCATCTATCCCTCTCCATCATCAACCTTCCTTCCTTCTTTCCTTCCTTCCTTCCCTATCATCATCCCTCCATCTCTCTCTTTCTCCATCAACCTCCTCCCTCCCTCCCTCCCTTATCCATCTATCCATTCATCAGTATCTATATCTGTCCGTCCATCCATCCCTCTCTCCATCATCAACCTTCCTTCCTTCCTTCCTTCCTTCCCTATCATCTATCCATTCATCAGTATCTATATCTATCCATTCATCCATCCCTCTCTCCA
>JARGCV010000596.1:0-210000 GCA_034064705.1 Bothrops alternatus
CCGATCTCTGTTTCTTGGCTGAGGGAGCAGCATTGTCCAAAATCTTTTTCCATGATCATGTGGCCAGCATGGCTATATGCCAAAGGCACACAGAACGCTGTTACCTTCCCATCAAAGTAATACCTATTAATCTACTCGCATCTGCATGATTTCTTGTTTTTCTTTTTCACTGGTATTGTGCTGGACTGGGCTTTTATGATAATATTTTTCAGAGTTTCCCACACTTGTTGAGTTGCTTTTCCCTTTAGGATTTTCATCTATGGAATCTTTCTTAGGCTCTCTCTGAGTTTGTTAAAATCAGTTCTTTTAAAGTTTAAGACACTGGTCAGATTGTCTTCTGTTGCTTGTGTTTGCATTATATTGAATTCCAATATGGCGTGGTCACTCTCGCCCAAGGTTCTGGCAACTTCAACTCCCTCTATCACTTCTTCTATATTAGTAAGAATTAGATCCAGTATAGCTTTTCCTCTAGTTCCCTCCCTTACCTAACTTTCAAACTAGTTGTTAGGCAGGAGCTGAGGCAAGTAATGGGAGCTCACTCCATCACACAGCACTCAGTAAAATGAGGTGCAATTTCTATCAACAATAAATCCTAAGTTATAGAGAGGAAAAACCTCTATTCTGTTCACTATTTAACTCTAGACAGTCGTTGGGATGCTTCTGGATGCCTGCTGATTGTTTGGCTCATGTTATTGTGTGACACATTGTGTGTATTCCTATGGAAGTGAGGCTATTTAAAAACAAGGGACGTCACTGATATATCATCAGCTGAAGCATTCTTCTGAGAAATTTTCCAATCTGGTTTACAATCTGAGTAGGAGACAGGAAGGATATTGTTTGCTCTAATAAACAGGGTGTATTCAAAGCTTCTGAGATAATCACAGAAGCTAAATATTGGATTTGTGAGACATGCTGTTATTCCACGTACGTCATGACTTGGTCTTGAAAGAAGGAAGGCCCAAATCAAACTTAAAATAAAGCACAGAGTTAATGGCTTTACTGAGCTTTTTTTAATTATTATTATAAAAATTCCTTTATTAAAACCATCAACATTGTACATAAAATCTTTGTATGCATCAAGTATCATAGCATCTGATATACAACACTACGTATTATTCTTTGTAAATGTCTGGTTTGATAAACATTTTTCATTCCTCACTTCAATCCTCTATTATACACTTGTTACATTTTTTATTCTCTACGATCCCTAGCAATAGGTCCTGAGGTAGTAGTTAAACATTAAATATAAGATCACATTAATAATCATTCATCATAGAACATAACATATAGCACTAGGTATTAATCTTTGTAAACGTCTGATTTGGTAAATATTCTTTACTTCTCACTTCCAGCCTCAACTATATGTCCATTGTATTTTATCTTTTATGATCCCTAGCAAAAGATCCTGAGGTAGAGATTCAGTAACCTGGGGTGGAAATTCAGTCTGCTTTTTCAATATTAAAGTGTTCAACCTTAAACATAAGATCATATTAATAAGCAATCATATTAAGAAGCGATCATCGTAGAACATAACATACAACAATAGGTAGACATTCTTCACTTTTCACTTCAAGCTTCTACTATACACCTGTTACATTTTTTAAACCTGTATGGTCCCTACCAATAGGTCCTGAGGTAGTAATTCAGTAACCTGAGGTAGAAATTCAGTCTGTTTTTTCAATGTTAAAATGTTCAACATTAACCATAAGATCATATTAATAAGCAGTCATCATAGAACACCACATATAACACTAAGTATTAATCTTTGTAAACGTCTGGTTTGGTAAATATTAGAACATATACATTCAACATTAGGTGTTAGTTTAAAAAAAAAGTCCTGACTCTGAGAACAGTTTTCTTCTTCTCCTTCTTCTTTTTTTTAGAACAAACGTTTATTTAGCTAAGTGGGTTTAAATTACAGCTATGAATCTGACCATGAAAAGGTAGGAACGATGCTGCTGAACTTTTGAGAATAATGGGAACACTGCACTGGAGTATCTGGTGCTTTGATCCTCCTCAAGCAAACAGACTTACTTTGATAAAATGAGTAATTTGAGCACTGGAGTAAAGCTTTTGGACAATGACCAGGATCTGCCAAGGTCATCATCACAGAAGCTTACTTACTGAATTGGTGAGCCTCTTTCAGCCATCTGTATCTCACAGGGGTTGTAACGGAATAACAGAGTTAGTTGGAAAAGAACCTGGAGGTGTGAAAGGTATATTTATCATGATCATGGTTTGTCATATATCAACCAGTTGTTTATACTGGATTTGGCATTTTTGCCCACCCATCAAGTCCTTCCCAAGGATAGGCAGATATGGATGTTTGGTGGTGTTGGATGTATCAATCAGAATAGAGCTGGAAGGGACCTTGGAGGTCATCTAGTCCAGCCCCCTGCTCAGGCAGGAGACCCTATCCCATTTCAGACAAATGGCTGTCCAGTCTCTTCTTTAAAATCTTCAGTAACAACTTTTGGAGGCAAGCTGTTCCACTAATTAATTGTTCTCACTGTCAGGAATTTTTTCTTTAGTTCTAGGTTGCTTCTCTCCTCGATTAGTTTTCATCCGTTGCTTCTTGTCTTGCCCTAAGATGCTTTGGAGAATAAGTGGACCCCCCCTCTTCTTTGGGGCAGCCCCTCAAATATTGGAGCACTGCTATCATGTCGCCCCTAGTCCTTCTTTTCTCTAGAGTAGCCATTACCCAGTCCCTGCAACCGTTCTTCATATGTTTTAGCCTCCAGGCCTTTGATCATCTTAAGTTGCACTTCTCCACACTCTTTCCAGAGTCTCAACATCTGGTGCTATCTAACAAAATGAAATTCAATGGTGAAAAAAGTAAGGTTTTACATGTAGGCAAGAAAAACCAAATGTACAGGTATAGTATAGGGGTACTTTGTTCAATAGTAGTAACTGTGAGAGGGATTTCGGAGTCCTAGTGGACAATCACTTAGATATGAGTCAGCCGTGTGCTGCAGCTGCCAAAAAAGCCAACACAGTGCTGGGCTGCATTAACAGAGGGATAGAATCAAGATCACGTGAAGTGTTAATACCACTTTACAAGGCCTTGGTAAGGCCACACTTGGAATACGGCATTCAGTTTTGGTCACCACAATGTAAAAAAAAATGCTGAGACTCTAGAAAGAGTACAGAGAAGAGCAACAAAGATGATTAGGGGACTGGAGGCTAAAACATATAAGGAACGGTTGCTGGACTTGGGTATGTCTAGTTTAATGAAGAGAAGGACAAGGGGGGACATGATAGCTGTCTTTCAATATCTCAGGGGCTGCCACAAAGAAGAGGGAGTCAAGCTATTCTCCAAAGCACCTGAAGGCAGGAGAAGAAGCAACGGATGGAAACTAATCAAGGAGAGAAGTCACCTAGAACTGAGGAGAAACTTCCTGACAGTGAGAACAATTAACCAGTGGAACAACCTGCCTCCAGAAGCGGTGAATGCTCCAACACTGGAAGTTTTTAAGAAGAGACTGGACAGCCATTTGTCCGAAATGGTATAGGGTTTCCTGCCTGAGCAGGGGGTTGGACTCGATGACCTCCAAGGTCCCTTCCAACTTTACTATTATTATTATCTTTTTTATAATATGGTGACCACAAATGGATGCAGTATGGTAACTGGTGTTTGTGTGTGTTTGTGTGTGTGTGTGTGTGTGTGTGTGTGTGTGTGTGTGTGTGTGTGTTGATTCTAAGATTGGAGGAAGTGCTGGATGTGCTATTTTGGCTCCTGGACGAAAGTCAGAGTATGAATTTAACAAATGACAATTGTTAAATTGTCCTCAGCCAGAATAAAAATAGCTGTTTGTCATATTCAGATAACCCCTTTTTTCATGCAGATCAAAGGATGTTATTGCTTAAAAATCCCTGCAACAGACTGAACTCCTGCTTACATCACATGGTGGTCTGGAGGCTTCCTAGGAGAGATTTGGAAATGTAGAAAGCACAAAATAGCCTTGGTGATTTGGGAACGTTCTTCTGTAAACTTCAATTACATCTCTATTTTCCATTTGTCTGTAAATAAACAAGGGTTTTTTTTTTTAAGGACTGTGTCTGTCTACATATATTTGGGATGTGTTAAATCAAATCAGTGCCTGAAAGTCCAGGATAAAGCTAGAATTGAAATTAATGGGTACTGTAAGTTATGACAGACTGAAAATTTATTGCTATTGTTATTGAGCGCCAAATCCCTAGAAAGGTATGTTGATCTGAGGCATCACACGAGGCTTAGACAATTTATAAATAAAATGTAATTTAAGATTTCACAAAGATGCGTTAGTTCAAGCAATATGCCTCTTATACACTTTTCTCCAATTCTTCTTTAAAATGTTGCTCCCATAAAAAAAAAACCACACACACACACACAGAGACATTCCCGAGTTACAGTCTGGCCTGATACCTCGGCAATAGTAAGGAGATAGTTTGTAATTTTTTGTGTGTGTTTTCTATACTTCTGCATGACTTCAGAGATTGTCAAATCTCCAACCTAATATTTAAGTTTTTTGGACTTGATTCTATTTATATACTACATGGTCTCTCTAGCTGCTCAAGGCAATAATCATCCTTATCCATCTCTCATTTTATTTTCAGAATTTATCTTGGCAATATCTTGGGAAGCGAACTCCTCTGAAGAATTATGATTATCCAAATCTATCTGATACACGTTACTGAGTGAAGATTTGACCATGGAACTTTTTAACTGCCATCCAACATTTTAAGTCTGAAACTATGCTGGCATCACCATTGTGATTAGTTCTTCAGCCTCCTAAAATATTTCTCTGATTCCTGAATCTCCTTAGTAACCCACTTCTCTTACAGCACTATTAATGTTACATTCAGTTCACAGTATTTTATTTTGACGTTTCTCTCCTGCTTGCCAGATTAATAACTTCCTTCCTTCAACTGCTTCTATTTAAACATTAAGCATTAGCCACCATTTCTTCCTTTTGAATACAGACCCTTAAGCTCTCCATGAGGTAATAGACCCCCCCCTCACAAAAGTACTATTTACCATGGAATATCGTTTGGACATTCAGGTGCCACCTAAAAGGAACAGACAGATGGAAAATAATTGGAAGGACAATCAGAAAAATTAAAAGGAAGCATTTTCAACATAATAAACCTGCAGAATTCATTAACCTACAAGACTGGGTGAGGATCACTAAGGTGGCTTAGATGAATTGATGGAGGACAGATCAACCAAGGCCTATTAGCCTTGAAGATCGGTGTTACCTTCAGATTGCTTCCAGTTATAAATTTCAGGAGAACGAAAGTTGAGAGGTTTGTCTCCGAAATGGTGTAGGGTTCCTGTTCTAAGCAGGGGGCTGGACTCGATGACCTCCAAGGTCCCTTCCAACTTTATTATTATTATTATTATTATTATTATTATTATTATTATTATTATTATTATTATTATTATTATTATTATTATTATTATTATTATTATTATTATTATTATTATTATTATATTATGGATGGGGAAGAACGGACTCAAGCTCAACCCCTCCAAGACCGAGTGGCTGTGGCTACCGTCGTCCCGGTATAGCCAGCTGATTCCATCGTTATCTGTTGGGGGTGAAACAGCGGCCCCCTTGGAAAGGGTTTGCAATTTGGGAGTCCTCCTGGATTCACAGCTGTCCTTAGAGGACCATCTGATGGCCGTGGCCGGGAGGATGTTCTAACAGGTTCGCCTGGTGCGCCAGTTGCGTCCCTTCCTAGACCGGGACTCACTACGCACAGTCACTCATGCCTTCATCACTTCCAGGCTGGACTATTGTAATGCTCTCTACATGGGGCTCCCCTTGAGGTGCACCCGGAGGCTCCAGCTAGCCCAGAATGCAGCCGCGCGGGTAGTGACGGGAGCGTCATGGTGCTCCCATGTAACACCGCTACTGCGCGAGCTGCACTGGTTGCAGGTGGTCTTCCGGGTGCGTTTCAAGGTGTTAGTGACTACCTTTAAAGCGCTTCATGGCATCGGACCTGGATACTTACAGGACCGCCTGCTGCTAGCAAATACCTCCCACCGTCCGGTACGCTCCCACAGAGAGGGCCTCCTCAGGGTGCCGTCGGCCAGACAATGTCGACTGGCGACCCCCAGGGGGAGAGCCTTCTCTGTGGGAGCTCCTACGCTTTGGAACAAGCTCCCCCCTGAACTCCGTACGATGACGGATTTACGTACCTTCTGTCATGAATTGAAAACATTCCTTTTTCGACAGGCCGGCCTGGCATAGAAGCTCCGGTTCCAGCAAGGTTAAAATTGTTTTAGGGGATTGAGTTATTTTTAAGATATATAATGTATTGGGTTTTAAATGGGATTTATGGCCAAATTGTTTAATTTATTCTTAATTATTTTAATTTTTGTATATTGATATGTTTTTAATTTTGGGCTGTACACCGCCCTGATTCCTTCGGGAGAGGGGCGGTATAGAAATAGAAAAATAAATAAATAAATAAATAAATAAATAAATATTATTATTATTATTACTATTACTATTATTACTATTATTACTACTACTACTACTACTACTATTATTATTATTATTATTAGTATTATTATTATTATTATTATTATTATTATTATTATTATTATTATTATTATTATTATTATTATGGATCATCGCACAGTCAGCCAGATGTTCAGACTGGATTTGGCATTTTGTCTACCTATTGAGTCCTTCCCAAGGACCTGGGATAGGCAGATTTGGATGTTGGAGGGTATTACAGATCTCGTCGCAAGATGGAAGCAGTTCCTAGTAAGGCTGCCTTTTGCAATTGACTAATGGCGAATTTGTCAATGCCAATGGTGTTCAAGTGGCACTCCAGTTGTTTTGGGATTGCACCCAAGGCGCCTATTACTCTTGGTACTACCCTTGCTTGCTTTTGCTACAGTCTTTCTATTTCTATTCGTAGGTCTTTGTTTTTTGTTATCTTCTCCAGTTCTTTCTCGTCTATTCTGCTGTCTCCAGGCACTGCCACGTCCACTATCCAGACTTTTTTTGTCTTTCTTATCAACAATTATTTACTATTATTATTATTATTATTATTATTATTATTATTATTATTATTATTATCCTGCTTGTGAGCATCCTACATTTATTGAAGTAAACCAAATTCCGAACAAAAAAAGGCTCCTGGCCTGATGTAGCCTGCTCTTCTTCTTAATTAGGGGAGCTTGTGAATCTGGACCAGCATTTTAATTTCCTGCCCTGTCTGCTAGCAGAAGATGTTTAGGTAATGGTTTGCATACAAACAGTACAATTAAAGTTGGCTTTATAGTGACGGCGTGCAGGCCTCTTTCATAGTGAATGCCATTCTGTTCATTTTGTGCAGGCTTTTGAAATACAACAAAAAAGTGTCATTTGCCTGATCTACAGCAGCTTTTTCCAATGATTATCTAAAAGCCTGGGTGTTTTTCATTTGCTATATGTAAGGTGACCAACTTTTTTACAATGAGAAGGAGGACACAAATAAATTGAAGACAAAAAATATCATAAATAAAAGAAACATTTTATTCATTGCAACAATAATACAGAATACACCATGATATGATTAAATAGATAATGAATTAATAAAAAGTGAATTTTTGTGCTCACCTGTGTATGATTGAATATATTCACTGAGAAAGAAGTGAGTCTAATGCGTGCATGTGTGCCGTGTCGTGTTTTGGTAAGAAGTAAACAAAGCCACTTGTGTGTGGCGCACTCTTGCACGCGGCACACTCTCTCAAAATAATTCTCCTGTGCGGACTGCATGTGTCTCATAATTGCGTCTCACCACACTGTACTGAGCCTTGACGAATCGTCACGTCAAATACAAATACAAATACGTCAAATACAAATACAAACACGCAATGGATCGGATCGGCATCGATCAAATATGGAGATTTACAGATTAGTCTTCAAATATCGAAAAGGAGGACATGTAGAAGGACACTGTTCGAGAGAGGACAGAACTTACGAAAGGAGGACTGTCCTCCCTAAAGGAGGACGGTTGGCTACCTTACTATATGTTGTGATCTAGGAAGTGTTTACTGTTCCTGTTTGTAAAACAGGCCTTTTTCTACATCTGATTTCTCTATTGATATTGAAAGAACGAAAAAAATGGAGCCTTAAGAAATACCTTTTAAATAAGTCAGGAAATTGGACAACCAATCGTAACATCTGTGTATGTTTTTGAAACGTTGCAGTTGTCGTTTGGAAATGAAACATCTCCTTTGTTGTGCATATTTGTGTCTCCACCCAGTAGGGTGGAGTGTTCTTGTTATAAAATCCTTGCAAGATTTTGTATTATAAAACCAATCTTTTAGAATGTTTACAAGCTAACAGGGGGGAAAATATGCAATTTTGAATGAAACAATCCATCAGATTCTGCCCCACACTAATGGTGTACAAAGTTAACTCAAAATCTCTTTTAGTTATCCAAGTGGTGAAAATGTCTTGGTTTCATGGTGTTTGCAAGAAGTGATCACTGCCATTATTTATTTTATAACCCTGAGTTATAAATTAGCATGATCTTTGACCCATCACAGATTGAGTGACTTGTACTGTTTCATTACAATAATGTCAATTTTATATGTTATGCTTGGTAATGTTTTTTTTTAAAGCTTGCTTCTTTAGGCTTTGTTTTGATTGCAATTCATTGCCCAACATTTTAAGTTCTATGAAAATAAATGTGGGTGAACAGATGTGGAACAGTAGGTTATGCAAGAAAAATAGGAAGAGGTGCCTTGATATTATTATTCCTTGCAAATGATTCCATGAAATGTCAATCCTTTGATAACAATACACCTCAAACACTTGCTCTTCATTCAGTTTAGAATTTCTCCAAATGTGATTAGAATTTTCAACCCTATGTAATCCATGTAACGACTAAACAGCAGCAAAAAAAGATGCAGAACCCTCTACTCAGTGGTTCTTTTGAGTGACATAACCCAGATTTGGTACGTCTAGTCTGATTCAAGTTTCATCAACCAGGATGAGGAAATCTTGGGGACCAGCTGTCTATTTTAACACTGAGAATCTTTACAGGTGTTGTCTCAACTGTGCCATTGGGAGTTTGGTCTAATCACAACATGGCTGCCACAGTAGGCATAACCAATCATAAAATGGCTGCCACAATAGGCATGACCAATGACAAAATGACTGCCATGGTAGGCATGACCAATCACAAAATGGCTGCCACGGTAGGCATGACCAATCACAAATACATGCCTTTCCTGAAAAACATACTAGATGTCCCTCACCTGTCTTTATCCTGGTGAGCATTGGCGTGTAATCTTTATGCCAAATTCCCATTTATATTTCACCATATTATTTTAATTACATCATTACATTTTGCAGAAAAATAAAATCAGGTCGAATCAATATTCAATGTTCATTTAATTGCATGCCAAGGAAGAAAATGACCTTTTCCTAAACCTTCTATTTTAGACAACTTATTTTTTTTATCCTGCAGACCAACATGCATAGATGTAAGGTTAAGCATGTGCGAAAATTATACAGACAAGTTATAGAATGAGGCACCCATCCTTTGACTGGATTTGGCAATCAATTTCTGTTGTGAACCTTAGACTTTTCAGGTGCACTCCTTGGCCTTCTGGGGTATAATGTGAAAGTTTTGCAGCTCAGATTGTGCTAACACACAATCCATCCATCTGTATTAATATAGATTGTATATAAACTGCATAGATTTCTTATCTCCAGCCTTAATTGCTCCTGTTTCTCCTGAAAGACCCCACTGGTAAATAAAATTAGAGCTTATGAGAAGCCTGACAGATTTTCCTGATCTCTGTATAAAGACTTTCTCCACAGTTTGGTCCTAACATGATTGAAAATGGATTGACAGGAGTAAGAGATTAGCTGCATTGGTGGAAGTGAAGAGGGATGAAAGAATTGAATTTTCAAATGCTTTATATTCTAGGAAAGATTTCCCCAATCCAATTATATTATTTTGCTAGCCCCAAACTGTTATATATCTCCACTGAATTCCCTGAATTTATAATGCTTTATTCTCTATTCCAAATATTTAGTAGTGTTGAAGGAAAACTCTTCATCATGGTTCAGTCCAAGCTGGGAATAAACAAAATGGCGACTGCTTTAGAAAGAAGGTTGCAGTTTATTGAAGAGGAGAGCCAGACAGGAAGATGGCTCTGGGAGAATAGAGAGCGAGCACATGCAGGGAGTGGGTTTTTATACCCTCTGGGGCTCTTGAGGTTGTTTCCTGTTCCTGTTTGAGGCTTTGTATTTCCTGTGTCATGTATTTTGACCTGAGTCTGAGTGTGCCCTTTGGCATCTGTGGGTTAATCCTACCATGTCCTGTCTTAGAGTCTGGGTGGGGCATGTAGACTTTAGGTGTCTTTGTCTTCTTAATCTTCTAGCTGGGGGCCTTCCTGGATTATTTACATCAGCATTTCTACAGAGCTGGTTTCTGCTTGGGGGAGGCAGACTTGAGGCTATTAAGAAAAACTGGGCATGCTTTTCTGCCTCTTTAAGATCCTTTGAGAAAATATATTTTTTTGCCCTTTTGATATTTCTTTCTCTGGCGGTGGGGGCTCACTTCCCACAGTAGCTTCTTGGATGAGAAGTGAAATGTCGTCAAGGAAAAAGTTGCCTTTTGAAAAAGCACCTTTGAAATAATTATTGATGGTTTTGTTGTTCTCTGTTTTGTGCCAGTTTCTGTTTTTGAGAGGTCCTTGGTGCTCTTTGAGTTTGCTTGTTGCCTTGCAGATGTTTCATAACCCAAACTAGGTAACATCACCAGAGCTAAGTGACTAGCACTAGCAGTTGCTAGCATTGATGATGTTGCCTAGTTGGATCATGAAACATCTGCAAGGAAACAACCAAGCTCAGAGAGCACCAAGGACCCCACACAGTCATGTCCTTCTCCTCCTCCTTCTCCTTCACCTTCTCCTTCTCCTCCTCCTCCTCCTCCTCCTCCCTCCATTCCAAAACCCCCCTCCCTTCTAGCACTGATGATGTTAACTAGTTTAGTCATGAAATGTCTGCAAGAAAATCAACAAGCTCAGAGAGCACCAAGGATCCCAGAACTGTTGTCCTCCTCCTCCTCCTCCTCCTTCTCTTCCACCTCCTCTTCCACCTCCTCTTCCTGCTCCTCTTCCTCCTCCTCCTCCTCTTCCTCCTCCTCCTTCTCCTCCCTCCATTCCACAAACCCCACTTCCTTCTAGCACTGATGATGTTACCTCGTTGGATCATGAAATATCTACAAGGAAACAAGCTCAGAGAGCACCAAGGATCCCTCATTTCAACTCCGAGCTTCAAATATTTTAAGTTTTAAAAAGTTGCATCTACAGAAGAACTATTTAATTATGATGTATCGTAAGCAGGAGACATTTCTCTCTGTTGAAATGTAGAAGTAGAATTCATTTGCACCTTTCAGAAATGATTGTGCCTTACGACAGGAAAATGTGACTACATTACTGAAGTGAGGAACAGAAAAACACAGTGCAAGTTCGTACTTGCAGATCACAAAAGAAGAAGAAAAAATAGATGTCCATTACGAATGATACCCGTTTTGAGCAATATTTATATCCGCTCTGATTTCTCTGTGCCGTTGCACATTTAGAAATGCTACAGTTCATACTGTTGGAATGTAGCAAGAAAAACTCTCTATGGAGCTTTTAATCTTTAAATCAAATTGGAAAACTTTTGACATATTTTTGCAACTTTTCCTGGTTTGCAAAGAGGGTCAGTCTTTAATGCTGAATAAATTCCTAAAGCAAATGTAATAATTTTCCAAGGCTGTTTCATAAGGAGTTGTGCAATTCAATATTTTCCTGTGTCAAAAATATCAAAATATTATTAGGGGATGAGGGTGAGAAATCAAGGGAGATTGTTCCTATGATCAAAAGCTACATTAGTAAGAAAATACCAAGTAGCAACTTTTCTCTAATTTTATCATGTGTTTTCCCAGCATAATAGGGCAGTGTTCGGTAAGAAAATTGGCTAGTTAGTTCTGCTGATTTATTCATTTTTGTTTTTTTAAAAAAACAAACTGGAATGTGTTCAAAACCATTGACACTTGGCAGGATGGAACTAAGTGTTCACAATGTAATTAAGGGTATTTAAACCTTACTGGGATAATTATGGAGACTTATGAAAGGAATAACAAGTTCTTACATATAGCAACAGAATACTTAAATACAAAACAAAATAAGAAAGGTCTTAAATCAAAGTGCTAAACCCAGGCTTATGAACTGCACCAGAATAAGGGTGTGTTTAGATTCTTGACAGATGTGAAATACAAGAATAGAAGAGTGTGTGTGACAGGATAGAGTCATTTCCTCCAACTATCTTTGGAGATATCCTTCCATACGGGAGAAGACTAGGAATGAGTGAAAGTAAAATAATAGTAATAGTAATAGTAATAGTAATAGTAATAGTAATAGTAATAGTAATAGTAATAGTAATAGTAATAGTAATAGTAATAGTAATAGTAATAGTAATAGTAATAGTAATAGTAATAGTAATAGTAATAGTAATAGTAATAGTAATAGTAATAGTAATAGTAATAGTAATAGTAATAGTAATAAAATCTCACTCCCAGGTTTCCTTCTGGGAAAGTAAGCCCTATATGGCAATGGGCCAGGATACTTGCGTCTTCTGCCTCATAAATCCCAGCGACCGGTTAGGGCACATAGGGTTGGCCTCCTACGGGTCCCGTCTGTTACACAATGCCGTTTGACGGGACCTAGGGCTAGGGCCTTCTCTGTTGCTGCCCCAGCCCTCTGGAATCAACTTCCCTCAGAGGTTCGTACTGCTCCTTCCCTCCTAGCTTTCCGAAAACTTTTAAAAACACATCTATGCAGACAGGTTTGGGGCTTGTGAGCTGTGCTCTGCCCCTGGGCCTTTGATTCGGACTGTATGTTGTATGAGTCGGTATAGTTTTATTGTTTTTTATATTGTATATTATTATTTTAACTAATTTATATTTTGTACTTGTATTATTTGCTGTGAGCCGCCCTGAGTCTGAGGAGAAGGGCGGCATATAAGTCAAAATAAAGTAAGGTAAAGCTTATTCTGACAGATATAAAACATTGAGCTCTTCAAACTGCTGATCTTAAGAAACTTGAATCTATTGCCTCTGCATAGGGAAAGCTTTATAACTTAGTTAGGAAAGCTCTTTCTTTGTGCTAAGTTAGGAGTCTTCAAACTTGGCCCTTTTATGACTGAGGAATTCTGGGAGTTGAAGTCCACAAGTCATAAAAAGGGCCAAGTTTGAAGACCCCTGTGCTAAGTGGCATGCTCATTTATGCAGCGAACATGGTTTGAAGACCCCAGTTTTGAAGGAATCCCTTAAATATCTCCATTGACATGACGATGAAAAAAGGGATTCTCAACAGATGCTCTAACCAAGATAAGTCACCAACAGAAGAGAATATTTGTAGCTCAGAGTTAATCGGAGGTGGGGGTAGTGGGGTGGGGGTCTCTGAGCTTGCGGGTGGGGGTCTCTGAGCTTCTCTTGCAGATATTTCATTAGCCAACTAGGAAGTGGATTTTGTTCTCAGTTGATATTCTAGTGGCTTAAGTTACTTGAAGATCAGTCAGAAGGCGTTGTGTCCTTCAGCCATTTTAAGAACCTCAGAATGTGACTGAAGCGGAGCACAAAGAAACTGAAGGCAGAACAAGAAGCAACGGATGAAAGCCAATCAAGCAGAGAAACAACCTAGAACTACAGAGAAATTTCCTAACAGAACAATTAACCAGTGGAACAGCTTGCCTTCAGGCGTTGTAGGTGCTCCATCACTGGAGGTTTTTAAGATTGGACAACCATTTGTCTGAACTGGTATAGGGTCTCCTGCTTGAGCAGAGGGTTGACTGGAAGACCTCCAAGATCCCTTCCAACTCTGTTATTCTGTAAATGATTGGCGGGGGTGTGCTTTGAACGAAAACCAGGCTGACTTGGGATAGAAAGAGCAGCTCTTTCCATTTGTTTCAGACTGTTCCTAGTGACTTGGAAACATTTCCTTCTCCGTGGAAATCAATGGAAAATCCAGACGCTGAGTTTCAAGCTCCAGATTGAATAATGTGGCTTTCAAACCAGTCAACAGGTAAGCTGCCTGTTTTAGGGATTGTTAAACCGTGTTCCAAACCAAAATCTTACTGGCTGTGTACTGGATTAGTTGCCAGGTGACAATTCTATTGTTTTACGACAAGTCCACAGGGAGCTGCATAAATCTTGAAAAGCTATAGACTATTTTTAAAAGAGCCAAAGGCCTGAAGAATCATTGGTTAGCCTGCAAAAGCAGAAAACTCTTTAGGAAGTGAGCATCTCCATAGCTCCCTTTATATATGGAGATGTTCACTTCCTAAAGAGGCCCCATCAGCATGCTGGAGAAGGCTTCCGAGTAAACGGAAAAAAAGTCTAGCAGCTTCCTTATAAACCTTACGAAACCTGGAATAACTGTGAGTGTGCTCAGGGGATAAACCAGGGCTGTCATCTGCCTGGTGACAAGGACATAGAAAATTGCTAGACCTAAGAATGCAACATCTAGTGATTTTATAGTTGAAAAAGTTCTCCCTTAATATGTCTATGGAGCTTCTCAGTTATCCAGGTTGTCTCAAAAGTGCTTTTTCCTGTATATAAATGTTTTATTAATTTTATAATTATAAATATAAACAAAAAAATCAAATTAAATACAACTCAACTTAATACAATCATTTACAACTTTTTCCAACACAAAACAAAGTATAAAAACTTACATGGGATAATTAAAATAACTATGGGTATTGCTCGGCAGCACCCCCTCCACCACATCCCCCTCTTCCTTCCTCCCTACCTCCTGCTTCTATCCCCCCACCCTCTCTCCCTCCCTCTCTCTCCACCCTCCTCCTACAACCTCCCTACTTCCCTCCAATCCTTCACTCCTCAATCTCCACCCCCTCCAGATGTGGTTCCGAGGTACTGCCCGAGCAACCCCCCTTTTATCAAAAAGTATATCATTCTTATATAATACCAATATTACAGTTGAGTACATTATAACACCCCCCCAACCCACCCACCCCCCGACTTCCCAAAGTGAATACAGGATAAAACACAAGAAAACCAAAAGTGCTTTTTCAAAGGACAATTGAACTTTCTTTCTTTCTTTCTTTCTTTCTTTCTTTCTTTCTTTCTTTCTTTCTTTCTTTCTTTCTTTCTTTCTTTCTATTTGAAGACGTTTCACTTCTTATCCAAGAAGCTTCATCCTGTGAGAAGCAATAAAGCTTCTTGCATGAGCAGCGAAGTGTCTTCAAATAAAAAGAAAGGCAAAAAGTCCAGTTCCCTGTTAATAGCTTGCATTTTACTCCCTTCACTATCTATGCATGTATGCAATTTCCCAGTCTAGTTGGTCAACTTGAGATGGAGGTTCTCCATACAATTAACTGAATCTGAATCTTCCAATCTTTCTTGAATGACAAAGGTTGATCCGTGGTGCTACTTGCTTCCTATTTAAGTAGCTTTTTAAAGCCATGTTAGAAGCAAAGTGACAACTGCTACTCAGGATTGGGACAGGACCTTTGGCACTGTTTCACCAGAACTCAGTAAAAATGGTCTATACATTGTTGAAGGAAAAGTCATGGTTCAGTCCATGCCGGGAATAAACAACATGGCAACTGCTTTAGGAAGAAGGTTGCAGTTTATTGAAGAGGAGAGCCAGACAGGAAGATGGCTCTGGAAGAAAAGAGAGCGAGAGCACATGTAGGGAGTGGGTTTTTATACTCTCTGGAGCCTTTTGTTAGGAGTTGTTCCTGTGGCATGAACTTTGACCTGAGTCTGAGTGTGGCCCTTTGGCATCTGTGGATTAATCTTATTATGTCCTGTCTTAGAGTTTGAGTGGGGTATGTAGATTTTAGGTGTCTTTGTCTTCTTAATCTTCTTATTTACATCTGCATTTCTACAGAGCTGGTTTCTGCTTGGAGGAGGGAGATGTGGGGCTATTAAGAAAAACTGGACATGCTTTTCTGCCTCTTTAAGATCCTTTGAGAAAATATATTTTTCTGCCCTTTTAATATTTCCTTCTCTGGGCAGCTGACTTCCCAGAACATATACCTTGGTCCAAAAGAATTGCTGATCAAATGGAATCAGTTGTACCTTATTGCTTCATACAGGATGCATTTAAAAGAAGATACAAAACTCCCACAGCATGTGAAGTATTAGTACTGCTTTATAAAGGCTTAGTAAGGCCACACCTGAAATATTGTATTTGAGAGGCTGACATAAAGAGGAGGGGTTCAATTTATTATCCAAAGCACCAGAAAGCAAGACAAAAAACAACAGACAGAAACTAATCAGATGTTGAGACTCTAGAAAGAGTACAGAGAAGAGCAACAAAGATGATCAGGGGACTGGAGGCTAAAACATATAAGGAACGGCTGCTGGAATTGGGTATGTCTAGTTTAATGAAGAGAAGGACGAGGGGGGACATGATAGTAGTGTTCCAATATCTCAGGGGCTGCCACAAAGAAGAAGGTGTCAACCTATTCTCCAAAGCACCTGAAAGCAGGACAAGGAACAATGGATGAAAACTAATCAAGGAGAGAAGCAACCTGGAATTAAGGAGAAAATTCCTGACAGTGAGGACAATTAACCAGTGGAACAACCGGCCTCCAGAAGCGGTGAATGCTCCAACACTGGAGGTTTTTAAGAAGAGACTGGACAGCCATTTGTCTGAAATGGGTTTCCTGCCTGAGCAGGGGGTTGGGCTAGAAGACCTCCAAGGACCCTTCAAGCTCCATTCTGATTCTGATTTTATTGCATTCTGTTGGAAGGTATCTGCAAGTGATTGAATATTTTTTTTTAAAAGAAAACGCTGAACATTAGACAGGTAACCAATTTACAGTTTTGAACACGATTTCATCTACATTGTAGGATTTATCCGCATATTATGCAAATGGCTATACTCTTTAATAAGGATAAGTTTTCTGTTTCATTGTCACACAGAAGTAACAACCTTCCCCTCTTTTGTCCTCATTTTATGTGAATTGTCTCTCAAATTTTCTTGTTGAAGTTTTCAGTGATTGCTGGAACCTGCAGATCAGCCCTGCCTATACACCTCAACTGAAAAAAATAGAAAACATGCTATGATATTTATTAAATAAAGAATTCTGTGGACGTTAGCTTCTTAACACTGTGTGGATAAGCCCTTCTAATTTTTTTTGTGTTAAAAAATGCATTAAAGAATAATTCATTGACGCTTAATGTCTAGGAAGGGCTGTGATAAGAAATCTAAAGATGGTTGAGGAAATACAGCATGTGAGTGTTCTCTGCAAATATAATTGGATTGATAAAACCCTTGCCAGAAATATGAGAAGGCTGAAATTCATTCCCCTTAGCCCTTTCGTTTCAACAATTCAGCTAATCTCTTTCGCCTCCAGCCCATTTTCAATCATATTATCACAGAACTGTGGGGAAAGTTGTTATATAAAGATGGAGGGGGAAAAAAATCTGGCAGACTCCTTATACCCTCTCATTTCACTGAGCCATGAGGTCTTCCAGAGAAAATGCAAGTGATTAAAGCTGCGGAAAAGAGTGATACAGCATTTATATACAACAGTGACGGATATTAATACACAGAGATTGATTGCAATTAACTTGATGAAAAGCCCAGCAGATACAAAGCAGTTCATTTGTTTAAAAGAAAGGAAGGGGGAGAAGAAAAGCAATTAAAGTAAAATAAAAACTTGCATAAGGAAAATGGGGCAAGACCATAGTTCTTCAGTAAATATATATATATCGCATCAAATTGGAAGTGTCTTGGCGATGTTTCGATGAAGTCCCATTCGTCATCTTCAGGCTGCTGTTTTCGGCTTCGTGCTTCTAAGAGCAATGTGTGATCGTAGCTGTCTCTTCCTTTTAACTGCCAGTGGGGGTATGAACTGATTGGGTGGGAGCTTGGCTGTGTTCTGATTGGGTGGAGGTGTGTTCTGATTGGTTAGAGGCTTGGCTGTGCTCTGATTGGATGGGCTTGCTTTTTGCGTGGATGTGTGGTGGTGACATCCACGCAAAAAGCAAACCCAAACCCACACCGATGATGAGGCATGACCACAAACCAGAAGCCAGACCACAGCTGCATCATTAGCCACTTTAAACCCCTCCAATCCATACATGAAGCAAACTGACACCCACCATGAAGATGAGGCATGACTACGAACACAAAGCCAAACAACAGCAACACAGCTCTCACATCCCTCTGCAACTCAGACTAACCTGAGCACAACAAAGCCCCAACCCAAACAGAACACTCCCCCATCCAATCAGAGCACAGCCAACCCCCCATCCAATCAGGTTTGGTCACCAGATTGGTGACCTCAAAGAACTTGTCTCCCACCAGAATATTTCTTTTCCTCCCTACATTTTCTAAAGGATAAAGTAGCTTGAAAGTTTTATTTCAGCATGTTAAATCTTAACTCACTGGGATGCTTCTAATCTAGATGTAAGAACTGTGGTGGTGCAGTGGTTAGAATGCAGTACTGCAGGCTCCTTCTGCTGACTTCCAGCTATCAATTCAATTCTGACCAGCTCAAGGTTGACTCAGCCCTCCATCCTTCCAAGATTGGTAAAATGAGGACTTAGATTGTTGGGGACAATATGCTGACTCTGTAAACTGTGCAGAGAGGGCTGTAAAGCACTGTGAAAGTGGTATATAAGTCTGAAGTGCAATTGCTATTGCTATAATTGTTGGCTTTTTAATATTTCAGAAGATGTAGACAAACTATGATGCCTCCTTGCAAAGTTAGATTGGCAGGAATATAGGCTTGAATATAAGAATATTTTTTTTAAAGAAAGCAAAGTAACCTCTTACAATAGGTTTCTTTCAAGTAATTTTCATGATCCTTGCAAAATAATAATAATAATAGTAATAATAATAGTAATAATAATAATCAGAATAATCAGAATAATGAGAAAGAACTGGAGAAGATCACAAAATACAAAGACCTGCAAATAGAAATAGAAAGACTGTGGCAAAAGCAAGCAAGGGTAGTACCAATAGTAATAGGCACCTTGGGTGCAATCCCAAAACAACTGGAGCACCACTTAAACACCATCATCGGCATTGACACATTTGCCATTAGTCAATTGCAAAAGGCGGCCTTACTAGGAACCGCCTCCATCCTGCGACGATATCTGTAATACCATCAAACATCCACATCTGCCTATCCCAGGTCCTTGGGAAGGACTCGATAGGTAGACAAAATGCCAAATCCAGTCTGAACATCTGGCTGACTGTACGATGGTCAATAATAATAATAATAATAATAATAATAATAATGTTGGAAGGGATCTTGAAGGTCTTCTAGTCTAACCCCCTTCTCAGGCAGGAAATCTGATACCATTTCAAACAAATGGTTGTCCAATCTCTTCTTAAAAACGTCTAGTGTTCACAATTTCTGGAGGCAGGTTGTTCCACTGATTAATTGTTCTAACTATCAGGAAATTTCTTCTTAGTTCTAGGTTGCTTCTCTCTTTGATTAGTTCCCATCCATTGCTTCTTGTCCTGCCTTATACATGGCCCATTTTTTAATTAGATGGGACGATGCCCAAGAAACAGCTAAGAAAAATTACATAACTTCTACTGCAAGTCTACCTAAAGGAAGAAACAGTTTTATGTTTCCTGAACTCTGTCTCCATCATGACAAATTAAATAATTGCTCTATTAAGACAGAATCACTGTGGTAGCAAGTTGCTATTTTCTTAGATTTTCTTTAGCCCATGATACAAAAATACAGGGAATTGGCAAGAGGTCAAGTCCTAAATTACTTCCTTCTCAGCATCATACCGTAGTATAATCTTAAAAATGGTAATCAGAGTTATTATTTCAAAACCACTAAGAAATTCTTTCCTATGGATGTTCACGTTGGGAATCATAATCCTGAAATTTATTTGGCATGGAAAATTGATGAATGGAGAGCACTCATGCTTTTTAGAGCCATTTTCCAATAGGCATAGTGGAGATGTGAAGACTTTCCAAAATATAGTTTGAACCACAAGAGGCATTCATACCCCATATGGAAATGTGGCTTCTAAAGTCTGTGTTCCATCATGTCTGAAATCGGTTCTTAAAATCCCAAAGAACCAGCTAGCTATTTTTAACTGTATTTAGGTAAAATGGATTCTACTGTGATCAATGAAGCTATATCGTTACAAAACCAGAATACCGAGTTAAAAAAAATAGCGTTTACTTTTCCAGTGTACTGTTGCCAGCCAAAAATGTCAGAAACCACAAAAATAAAGTGCCTTCCTTCCACAGTAGGATATTAATAAAAAAAATGCAAATCATTTGCTCTGCGTGGGCACATCCAAAGCTGTTTTGAAAACTAGCTTCCATAATTATTAGAAGTAGGGCCAATGGAAGCTAACCATCCACTGCTTGCACCATTATCCAAAACAATTAACAATTATAAATCCTATCCTCACCAGTTCTTCTGAGACATTTCCAAATTTCATTTCCATCAAATGTCTTTACCTTTGTTTTGTCCAGCTGGGCAAAAGCCTTTAATTCCATCTGAATTAACTACATTACAAATGCACTTAGCCCATAAGGTAGTAGTGTTGCAAAGAAAGGTTGGCTGTCAATGGACATTTTTCATTCATTATTACATTTCACTAAGAATCCCTAAAGATTCTAAAGGTCAGCTGGCAGCCCCATTCTGAAGCTCTCAGAAGCATGTTGTCATGATTACAAAAATCTGTTCTGGAAATTGCCTCTAAACAAGGGCAGATCCTCATTTTTTTCCCCTCTCCAAATAAAATATTGTATGACTCTATACATCTGGTCTGAGATCATCCAACCTGGAAGTAAATTTTTTTTCGTGCGTTATTAACCCAACCCAGTAAAATTTAGGATGGATCTGGCTGGAGATTTCAAAAGCAGAACTTTATTGACTTGGCCACTCTCGTGCTGAATTATACTCTTTAGAGGCAAAGGAATTAAAAATCAGATCAAGCTTTGGGGTGAAATTCCATTTGAGTCTTAGGTCCAAATGAATCCACTTAGATTTAATCGCGATGGAAGGTTCGAGACTTAAAGAGATTGCAATTCTGAGATCTGAGATTGCAGTTCAAGATTTAAAGTCCACCTGTCTGCAAAGTTCGATTGTAATATAAATGTGGCTATATGGGAGAAAACTTGGCAACCTGGTGTTTCATTTTCATTGTGTCTGTCATCCAAGAAGCTTCTTCAGCTCTGACTGGATGGTGGGGAATGGAAGAATTTATATTCCTTGCAGACCGCTGGTCGTTTGCATTCTTTTTATTTATTTATTTTACTTATTTATTTATTAAACTTTTATACCGCCCCTCTCCTGTAGGACTCGGGGCGGTTTACAGCCAAATTTAAAACACATAACAATGATAAATATTTAAAACTAAATTAAATTTATACCAAGGCTGTCACTAAAAACCAATTAAAATCCCATTCTTAAAACCCTAATTACTAAAAATTTACTTAAGAAACCTGAGGAGATCTAGGCCAGGCTGGCTTGATTGAAGAGATGAGTCTTCAGTTCTCTTCTGAAGGTGCGGAGATCATGACATGTCCGGAGTTCCGGGGGGAGCTCGTTCCACATCATCGTTAGACAGTCGTTGAGGCCACTTGGAGGTTGATCTGCATCCTCAAGGTCACCTGAGTGGCACAAATGGTTGTGGAGCCTTCCTGGAACTTCTGAAAGGACTGTGTTGTAGACTGAAGATAGATGATGTCGTATCCCTCTTCCTCTGTTGAGAGAGGGCTGTTCAGTTTTGACATAGACGGCCTCTTTGCAGTACAATGCATGTGCAGATATGTACATTGGGTAAACAAAACAACCACTTGAGAAACACACGGCACAACATCGGAGAACAAACCCATCAGGACAAGATCCAGCAGTCCATTTGCATTTAAAAGACAAAGGCCACTCTTTCGAAGACAGCAAAGTCCACATTTTGGACAGAGAGGCCCGTTGGTTTGAAAGTTTCAAGTTTCAAGTTTATTTGCACTTATATGCCGCCCCTCTCCGAAGACCCGGGGCGGCTCACAACAAGAATACATCAACAATTTTTAAAATTAACCACATTCATACCACACACAAACACAATCAATTTGTAGCCACTGATGGCGGGACACTCTTAGGGCCGAGGGGCAGAGCACAGCTCATACGGCCCAAGCCTGTTGGCATAGATGTGTCTCTAGCCCTTTCCGGAAAGCTAGGAGGGAGGAAGCAGTACGAACCTCTGAGGGAAGCTGGTTCTAGGGCTGGGGCAGCAACGGGGCAGCCCTAGGCCCCGCCAGATGGCATTGTTTAACAGACGGGACCTGTAGGAGGCCAACCCTATGTGCCCTGACCGATCGCTGGGATTCATGAGGCAGGAGACGGTCCCGTAATTATCCTGGTCCATTGCCATAAAGGGCTTTATAGGTCCTAACCAACACTTTGAATTGTGTTCAGAGACCAATTGGTAGCCAGTGCAGCTCACGGAGAGCTGGAATGATATGAGCATGTCTTGGGAGACCCAAGACAGCTCGCGCGGCCGCATTCTGGACCACCTGCAGCCTCCGGACATTCTTCAAAGAGGGGTCAAAGATGCCATGTAGGTCAAAATTGAACAGCCCTCTCTCACAAGGTCATAATTTAAGAGAGAACGTTTGTCAAATGAAGGCACCAGGTGAAGGAAGATATTGTAAGAGGAAAGCAGTATATTTGAGGATGACCTCCAGGGCAGTTAATTAAGTAAGATGTAGCTCACAAAAGGTGAGGACTTTTCATAACACACCTTAGCTCATTTTCTTCCATCTCTCTCAAGCAACGATGCTAATCATCTCCTGTCTAGAAATCTATTTGGATGGGCAACATCATTCTGCAGGAGATAGTCTCCAAAACGCTTTGAGACTGAGCTTTGGAAAAAGCTTTATATATCTGAAAATCTGTTTCTTGAATTAGACTCAAAAACCCATAGATAATCAAAGCAATAACCACAAAACAGGTATTCTGATGTGGGAAGTCAGCCCCCCCACCCACCCAGAGAAGGAAATATTTCGGGGGATATTAAAAAGGCATAATATTATATTTCCCCAAAGGAAAGCAGACCCAGGTTTTCTTAACAGCCCCAAACAGAAACTCAGCAAGCCAGGTCTGTAGAAATGCAGATTTGATAATCCCATTCAGCCCCATTCATGAGCCAATACTGCCTGCAGAAACCCATTCAAGACAGGATCTTTTGAAATCCCTTGGAGCAAGATTTGATAGCTAATAATAGCAGAGTGATAGGATTACAACCAGCAACCTCTCACCCAAAAATCCAACACAGGATATAGCCATCAGCTCCAACCCCAGGGGAGCAGGACATGACCTTTAGGACATAATAGGATTAACCCACCACCATCAGAATTTCAAAAGGACACACTGAATCTCAGGTCAAAGTTCATGCCACAGGAACAACTCCAAACACAAAAGCCCAAAACGGTATAAAAACCCACCACTCCCAGCCACATATGGTCAGCTGCTCCAGAGCCACGTGTCTTGTGGTGCTGCTCTTCAATAAACTACACCCTTCTTTCTAAAGCAGTCTCCATTTTGTTTCTTCCCGGCTTGGACTAGACCCTAATGAAGATTTTTTCTTTCAACACTGATATGATAGCAGCTCTCATTCACTGTAACCCTAGATCCCAAGTCTTCTTCAAAAGCATGTAGGGCAGGGGTGGGCAACTATGGACCCTTTATGACCTGTGGACTACAATGCCCAGAATTCCTGAGCCAGCATGGATTAAATGATGACAAGGCCCTTGAGCGTAAAACATTCTGGAAAGGCTGGAATGAAAACTATCTTTGACCCAGGCCATCCCCAAAAGATGAAAGCCACAGCTCTGATTCATCCCCTTGGTTCAAACTATCTCCAAGCACCTGCTGGTCTTTTTTTTTTCCTGGAATTTTAAGGCAGGGCAGAAGCAAACTGTTTTGAAGCCAGCATTGTGTGCTAATGGTCCCATGTTAGCTAACAGCCGAGCAACGTGACCTGCATTTGCTAAGTGCTGTGGCTGAGAAGCATTTTTTTTTTTTTTTGGAAGTCCAAGAAACTGAGCTGATCCCAAGACTTCTTTGGCTTCATCTTTTCCTCAGGCTGTGTGCCAAGAAAGAAAGTCAGCCTGCTTTTAGTGCATAAGGTTGTATAATGTTCTGATTCCATCTTCTTCCCATCTTCTCCCCAAGCCATGCGCACGGTAAGCTCACATCGTCTCCCCCTTAAAAAACCAACCCTTAAAATCTGCGTCTCCCAGCTTCTTCTTTTTTAAAAATAATATTTTATTAGTTTTATAATTATAAATATAACTCAATTAAATACAATTGTTTACAACTTTTTCAACACAAAACAAAGCATAAAATAAAACTTACCTAGAATAATTAAAATAACTATAGGTATTGCTCAGCAGCACCCCCTTCACCACATCCCCCTCTTCCTTCCTCCCTACCTCCTACCTCTATCCCCCCACCCTCCCTCCCTCTCTCTCCACCCTCCTCCTACTACCTCCCTACTTCCCTCCAATCCTTCACTCCTCAATCTCCACCCCCTCCAGATGTGGTTCCGAGGTACTGTCCGAGCAACCCCTCTATTATCAAAAAGTATATCATGCTTATATAATACCAATATTGCAGTTGCATACATTGTAACACCCCCCAACCCACCCACCCCCCCGACTTCCCAAAGTGAATACAGAATAAAACACAAGAAAACCCACTAAACTAAACCAAATTATTATATAAATCCTAATAAAAATTCACCTCTGCGTCCCCCAGCTTCTTGTTAACACTGTGTTTTGTTTATGCTCAGTTCAAGGGAAGGTAATGGCAGGAAACCCATTAGCTTAAGTAAATAATCCTTTTTAATTCGGACATAGGCAGACTACCCAGGACGATCATATAGCAACAGAGCTGGAACCAGCAGACACGTTTTAGCAAATGTTTCTGGTCTCCTGAAAAACCGCTGCCTTCTGTTCTGTGATATTTTTTTCCACCCCATTCCTCCCCTAAAAATAGTGGGAGGGAACAAGATGTTTCATATAGGGACAGAAGCAGTTCAGTTATCACCAGGGTGGGTCATTCTCCCAATGCTGATTAGATTTGGATCAGGATGAAACTGGTTATGAAACCAGGGCGGTTTGTCCTTGACGAGAAGGGGGAGAGTGAGATCCAGAGTGGAAAGCAGAGTGGAAGTGATGACCTGTCTCCTCCACTAAGGCCTTGCTATCCAAGTCCTGGGGTTGTCAGAATCACACAGAAGGTGTCTTGTACAATTGTAGAGAAGACGTTCTACCAGACCTGTTTTCTCAAGCTTTTTGGTGGTGGTTATGATGATGATGATGTGATGATTTCTATTTATAAAGTGTTCTTTCTCTTAAAAGTACATAAACATGTATGCAACTTAACTCTCGAGCACTTTAAAATATCATCATCATCATCATCATCAACATCATCATCATCATCATCAAGTTGGAAGGGACCTTGGAGGTCATCTAGTCTGACCACCTGCTCAGGCAAGAAACCCTACACCATTTCAGACAAATGGCTGTCCAGTCTCTTCTAAAAAATTTCCAGTGTTGGAGCATTCACCACTTCTGGAGGCAGGTTGTTCCACTGGTTAATAGTTCTAACTGTCAGGAAGTTTCTCTTGAGTTCCTCCTTCTCTGTCTTCCATTCAAACATGCACAGGAATATTTACATACACAATGTGCCAACACAAGTTGGAGCGTGTTTCAGATGGTAGATAGATGGATAGTTGGAAGGAGATAATAGATAGATAGACAGACAGACAGACAGACAGACAGACAGACAGACAGATAGATAGATAAATAGATAGATAGATAGATAGATAGATAGATAGATAGATAGATAGATAGATAGATGATGGATGGATGGATGGATGGATGGATGGATGGATGGATGGATGGATGGACCGACGGACGGACGGATGGATTGACGGATGGACAGACAGACAAATACATGTGAGAAAGAGAGAGAGAGAGAGAGAGAGAGAGAGAGAGAGAGAGAGAGAGAGAGAGAGAGAGAGAGAGAGAGAGAGAGAGAGAGAATAGGAAGGAAGGAAGGAAGGAAGGAAGGAAGGAAGGAAGGAAGGAAGGAAGGAAGGAAGGAAGGCATTATGTCTGAAAAGACTAATAAGCAGAAATTATACTTAATTCTACATATTACCACAGCAGCGAGAATAATTTTTGCACAATACTGGAAGAATGAAGGATTGCCATCAGAGGAAGAAATAATCAGGAAGATATTGGAATGTGTAGAGATGGACAGATTAACTATGAGGCTGAAAGACAAAAAAGATACAGACTACTATCAAATTTGACATTTATTTTATTCTTGGTTAGAGAAAAGAATGAAGGATTAGGAATTGAACATGTATTAGCTTAGCAAACTCCAGACAACTTGTTGATTGGAAAAATTAACATATATTGATGGAAAAAAAATAATAAAAAAGATGGAAACGCAAAGGAAGGAAGGAAGGAAGGAAGGAAGGAAGGAAGGAAGGAAGGAAGGAAGGAAGATGGATCGATGGATATATCAATCAAGAAGAATAAAATACAATCAGCAGCAATTCAAAATACATTTTACTATTAGGGCAGTATTTCTCACAAATATCTAAGGCCACAGAAATGTGTCTAAAAATCAGTAATGGGGCAGTCACACCCTTTCCTGCAGAAAATCCTCATGGTGCATCACTGACAAGGCCTATCCTGTAGACCAGCGTTTCTCAACTTTGTCCATTTGAAGATGTATGGACTTCAACCATTTGAAGATGTATGGACGTCAACTTCCAGAATTCCCCAACCAGTTGCATCCATCAAGTTATGAACGCTGAGATACAATTGGCTGTAGGCCAGCGCCATAGGTGAAGTTTCAACCTAAATATCACCAGCCAATGTCGACAGATGGGCCAATGGGAGATTCTTTTACTTTTGTGCATGTGAAAGAGCGGGACAAAGAGCAAAGGGCGAATTGCTGGCAAACTGGCAGAAGACAGGCTTAAGATCCAGATAGATCTTGAGAGACTTGAACACTGGACCCTATATAAGGCTGGAGACTAAAACATATGGAAAAAACAGGTGCAGGAACTGGGTATGTCTAGTCTAGTGAAAAGAAGAACATAATGAAGATGACATAACAGCAGTGTTCCAATATTTGATGGGCTGCCACAGTGATGAGTGGGGCAAGCTATTTTCCAAAGCACCAGAAGGCAAGACAAGAACCGATAGATCAGTGGTTCTCAACCTTGGGGTCGTGACCCCATTTGGGGTCACGAGACCATTTCGCGGGGGTCGCCGGGCACCGCCGGCCGCCATTTTGTTTTTTTATTTTTATTTTTTTAGTTTTTTTTTAATTTTTTTTAAATTTTTTTTTTAAAAAAATGTAATTTTTTTAAATTTTTTAAATTTTTTTTATTTTTTTTATTTTTTTGGGCGCACGCTCAGATCCGCCCGTCGCGGCGGAAAAAAAAATTTAAAAAAAATTTAAAAAAATAAAAAAAAATAAAATAAAATAAAAACAAAATGGCGGACTGCAACGGGCGGATCCGCGCATGTGCGGCGTGTGCGACGGGCCGATCCGCGCAGGCGCAGATCCGCCCGTCGCGGCCGCCATTTTGTTTTTTTTATTTTTTTTTAAAAATTTTAAATAAAAAATAAAAAAACAAAATGGCGGCCCGCGACGGGCGGATGTGTGCATGCGTGGCGCATGCGATGGGCCGATCCACGCATGCGCAGATCCGCCCATCACGGCTGCCATTTTGTTTTTTTTTAAATTTGTTTTTAATTTTTAAAATAAAAAATAAAAAAAACAAAATGGCGGCCCGCGACGGGCGCATGCGCACATGCGCGGATCGGCCCGTCGCACGCACCACGCATGCACACATCCGCCCGTCGCAGGCCGCCATTTTTTTTTTTTTAATTTTTAACTTTTTTTGCGAAAGGTTGAGAACCACTGCGATAGATGGAAATTAATCAGGGAGAGAAGCAACCTAGAACTAAGGAGAAATTTCCGGACAGTTGAGAACAAATAATCAGGGCAATAGCTTAGCTTCAGAAGTTGTGGGTGCTCCATCACTGGAGGCTTTTAAGAAAAGACTGGACAGCCACTAGTCTGGAATGGTATAGGGTCTCCTGCTTGATCAGGGGGTTGAGCTAGAAGACCTCCAAGGACCCTTCCATCTCTGTTTTTCTGTTCTATTCTGATTGTTATGCATAGATTTTGTTGCAAATAATTTTAGGCGACTGAGAAGATGTGAAATACAACATGTTTCTCAAACATACCCTGCTTAATAGCTGAAAGTCATACCCTTGGTTTTGGGTGGAGGGTACAAGAGGTGGATATGTGTTAGCAGAGATAAGGCCGACCATAAACCAACTTTTTCTTAGAAGATCAAAAATAACCGCGTATGTAGTAGACCTAGATACAATCTCTTTAAATCACTAGCTGTCTCTTTCTTGCTTTCATGTTATCTGTATAATAATAATAATAATAACATCCCATGCAATCTTTTAAATCCAGCCCCTTTGATCCTTCATGTTCTAAGTAAGAAAGAAAAAAGAACACCTTAAATCAACAAGGCATGGCATGACTAACTAGCTAACTATTTATGGTAGTTGTGCTGTCTGATCTTGTATATGAAACCTCATCTTTCATCTTGTTTAGAAAAGCCCGCGCTGAATCAAATCTGATTTAGTGCAAATGCACTCTGAGAATAATTTTGTCGTGGGCTTTCCGTACAGATTTGAATATTTTGGTACATGGGGAATTTCTAAACTCTTAGGAGCATAGTTTAAGTTTAATCTGGATGAGGGGATAGATGGGGAAACCATCAAATTTGCAGACGACACCAAGCTGGCAGGAATAGCCAACACTCCAGAAGACAGGCTGAGGATACAGGAGGATCTGGACAGACTTGAACACTGGGCGCTATCTAACAAAATGAAATTCAGTGGTGAAAAAAGTAAGGTTCTACATTTAGACAAGAAAAACCAAATGTATAGGTATAGTATAGGGGGTACCTTGCTCAATAGTAGTAACTGTGAGAGGGATCTCAGAGTCCTAGTGGACAATCACTTAAATAGGAGCCAGCCGTGTGCTGCAGCTGCCAAAAAAGCCAACACAGTGCTGGGCGGCATTAACAGAGGGATAGAATCAAGATCACGTGAAGTGTTAATACCACTTTACAAGGCCTTGGTAAGGCCACACTTGGAATACTGCATCCAGTTTTGGTCACCATGATGTAAAAAAGATGTTGAGACTCTAGAAAGAGTACAGAGAAGAGCAACAAAGATGATTAGGGGACTGGAGGCTAAAACATACAAGGAACGGTTGCTGGAATTGGGTATGTCTAGTTTAATGAAGAGAAGGACGAGGAGAGACCTGATAGCAGTGTTCCAATATCTCAGGGGCTGCCACAAAGAAGAGGGAGTCAAGCTATTCTCCAAAGCCCCTGAAGGCAGGACAAGAAGCAATGGATGGAAACTAACCAAAGAGAGAAGCAACCTAGAACTAAGGAGAAACTTCCTGACAGTTAGAACAATTAACCAGTGGAACAACCTGCCTCCAGAAGTGGTGAATGCTCCAACCCTGGAAGTTTTTAAGAAGAAACTGGACAGCTATTTGTCTGAAATGGTGTAGGGTTTCCTGCCTGAGCAGGGGGTTGGACTCGATGACCTCCAAGGTCCCTTCCAACTTTATCATTATTACTATTATTACTATTACTAATGCTGAACCGAGGGCACTCAAGTTTTGTTCAGACTTGTGCTGGAACCGATCCTCAGGGAACTTCTCTCTACCACAGGGGTGTCAAACTCACAACGTCACGTGACATGTCGTGACGGATTGTGACTTTTCCCCCCCATTGCCGGCAATGGGGTGGGCACGGACGGTTTTGGCATGATGCATCTGGAACGCGAGCCGGCAGTTTGACACCCCTGCTCTACCAGAATGTGTGCTCTGGGTTATTCTATGTGTACTATTTATGTGGTGTCTGGTTTTGTGTAGCTTTTTATTTATTGATTGGGGTGTTGATGGCTTGCTATTAAGCTGTTGGCTGTTGTTTCCTTGTGCTGCCAAGTCCTCAGCTCCCAAGTATCTGTAAATCAGCCCTTTTGTTGACTGACAAGCCTGTTTCTCAGGCTTCTATCATTTCCCTCGCTATCTTTGTACCTGCTCAGCCAACAATTTTAGTAGCTGTGAAACAAGGAGATACATTCAATTTCGCAGCTACTAAGTAGAGGAGAGCACAAGGAAACAACAGCCAACATCTTAATAGCTGTCCATCAACACTCCCATCAACATATAAAAAGCTACACTTAACCGGGCGCCACATAAATGCTAGGCATAGAACAGCCTGCTACACACATTTTGGTGAGAGAGAAATTCCCGGCTCTAGCATGAGTCCAAAAGCTAGGAAGACTAAATCAGCTTACCCCCCCAGAAATCATGGGCACTCCATCACTAGAGATTTTCAAGAAGAGACTAGACATTCACCTGTCTGAGATGGTATAGGTTCTCCTGCTTGAGCTGGGGGCTGGACTGGATGACCTCCAAGGTCCCTTCCAGCTCTATTCTATTCTATTCTATTCTATTCTATTCTATTCTATTCTATTCTATTCTATTCTATTCTATTCTATTCTATTCTATTCCTATTATTTCCTATTCTATTCTATTCCTATTATTTCCTATTATTTCCTATTCTATTCTATTCTATTCTATTCTATTCTATTCTATTCTATTCTATTCTATTCTATTCTATTCTATTCTATTCCTATTATTTCCTATTCTATTCTATTCTATTCTATTCTATTCTATTCTATTCTATTCCTATTATTTCCTATTCTATTCTATTCTATTCTATTCTATTCTATTCTATTCTATTCTATTCTATTCTATTCTATTCTATTCCTATTATTTCCTATTCTATTCTATTCTATTCTATTCCTATTATTTCCTATTCTATTCTATTCTATTCTATTCTATTCTATTCTATTCTATTCTATTCTATTCTATTCTAGTCTAGTCTAGTCTAGTCTAGTCTAGTCTATTCTTTCCTATTCTATTCTATTCTATTCTATTCTATTCTATTCTATTCTATTCTATTCTATTCTATTCTATTCTATTCTATTCTATTCTATTCTATTCTATTCTATTCTATTCTATTCTAAATATCTGGTCCCAGTGAATCAACCTGCTTAAACAATATGACTGTCCTTGGCAAGACTCTCTATTCAGTTGAATTAATGAATTGTGTTTGACATAATCAGATAATTTTAAGAAGGAAATTGTTCTTACACAGTATTTCAAGTCCAAAGACTATAATATTATCTGCATTTGCTTCAAACTTCATAAGTAACGTAAGCAAATTTGCACAGGACTGAAGTATATATCGCAGTTGGAAGGTTTATGTTGACATGGAAAAATCCCAGGTATTTATTTATTTATTTTACTTGTGACGAACAATTCAGATATCTTATTTGTCACTGAACCAGATAGAGTTGGACAACTTAACTCCAGCCACCAGTTCAAGATTAGCATTTAATTTAATCTGCTTGTATTTGTAAGATACAGGCATGATGTTTTTAAACTACTTGACCTCATTAAAACTATATCTAAAACACAATTTATTGACAATTGTTTCCTGTGCAGGAAAGCTAATCTCATTACACAAAATTTTCATGGACTATGGCCATGGCTTGCTTTTTTAAAGGTACCATAAACACAATTGTGAAGTGAAATATTGCACAGCCTGCCGTAAAATTAGCCAGAGCCAAAAAAATAATAATTTTATTTTACTGACCACAAAATTTAAAATGTCAAAATAGCCAGTTAATGCTTCAGAGAGCAATCTGTGGTAGATCATCTTAAGTCCCAGATAAAATTGCAAAAAGTATCTGAGACAAAATCACTTGTGGTACTGTGGATTTATTGGTCATTGATGTATTTATTGATTTATTGCTAAATAATGGTGATTGCCCTTTTGAGGAACCATTAAGGATTTCTACAACTGGATCCTACTTCCTCATTAGTACCACTTTATACAACCTTAGTAAGACCGCAGCTGGAATACTGCATTTAGTTTTGGTCACCACACCATAAAAAAGATGTTGAGTACATTATGACATCTGGAGGGGGCGGAGATTGAGGAGTGAAGGATTGGAGGGAAGTAGGGAGGTTGTAGGAGAGGGTGGAGAGAGAGGAGGGAGAGATGATGGGGGGATAGAGGTAGGAGGTAGGGAGGAAGGAGAGGGGGATGTGGTGGAGGGGGTGCTGCCGAGCAATACCCATAATTATTTTAATTATCTTATGTAAGTTTTTATGCTTTGTTCTGTGTTGGGAAAAGTTCCTAACGATTGTGCTCAGTTGAGTTGTATTTTTGTTGCTTATATTTATAATTATAAAACTAATAAAATATTTAAAAAAAAAGATGTTGAGACTCTGGAAAGAGTGCAGAGAAGATCAACTAAGATGATTAAGGGCGTGGAGACTCAAACATATGAAGAACAGTTGCAGGATTTGGGTGTGGCTAGTTTAGTGAAAAGAAGGACTAGGGGTGACATGATACCAACGTTCCAATATTGAGGGGTTGCCACAAAGAAGAGGGAGTCAAGATATTCTCCAAAGCAGGGCTTTTCAACCTTTTCACCCATTGTACCACTTTTAGGATATGGCAACATCTGAGTACCACCAGTTGTCTAGCAAGGTATCAAAAACGTGATCACCCAAAAAAAAAAAGGAAAAAAGTGATAAAGTACAGGTAGTCCTTGACTTACAACAGTTCGCTTAGTGACTGTTTGAAGTTACAATGGCACTGAAAAAAGTGCCCCCCAAGCCACAGCCAAGCAAGGCACCTGCCTGCCCGCCTAGCTGCGGTCTTCCTTCTGTCCGAGGTTTTCATTGTTGTGAGCATTTCTGTTGAGGATTGGCAGTGGGGGTGGGGTGGGGTGGTGTTTGGTTTTTATTCCCCCCCCCGTCTGCTGGGTGGTTGCAGCAGGTTTTGGTCACTGCACATGACCCTGGGACACTGTGACCATCGTAAATATAAATCAGTTGCCAAGCATCTGAATGTAAATCACAAGACCCTGGAGAGGCTGCAACATTCCAGCTGATCGGCGCTTCTTCGGGGCTCAGCAGAAGCACCAGGATCAGCGCCGAGCTCCAGCTGGAGGCTGGTGCCGATCCTGGTGCTTCCGCTGAGCCCTGACAACCCTGCAGCTCCAGACATCTCTCGCTCAGACTTGTGCGCATCCAGCTTTTTTTTCAGTTTCAAGATTTTTATTAATTTTACAGTATTACATTTACATATTTGAAAAGTAGTGTGGCGGCTGAGCACGGTAATTTCAATATCATCAGTACAAATCTCAAATTATTACAAACTAACTAATTCCCTCTCTTTCCCCCCTGATATCTACTGTCATGTTCAAACCAATACAGTTCTTATTCTATTAATCAAACAAAAAAATACCTTTCTAATATTCATCAATAATCTTCAGTCTATACATATCTTAATTAATTTGACATTCCACCTTTTAGACAATAACCTAGTAAGTTTTTCTTAACTTTAATTTGCCATTGATATTTAAGTTTAACGTTTAATCTTTATCATTTCCAGGTTTCCAGGTTTTAAATGATCCCAAATGATCCCAGGAGCCTGGCGCTGATCCTGATGCTTCCACTGAGCCCTGACAGTCCCGAAGAAGCGCTGATCCTGGCGCTTCTGCTGAGCCCTGACAGCCCTGCAGCTCCAGCTGTCTCTTGCTCAGGCTTGTGCGGTGCTGCCACCGGTTCAGCTCATTCCCCTCCCCCACTAGCATTTTTCTAGGATGGCCGCGTATCACCTGCCAGGTGCCAATGTACCACAGGTGGTACCCGTACCACTGGCTGAAAAGCCCTGCTCCAAAGCACCTGAAGGCAGGACAAGAAGCAATGGATGGGAACTAATTAAGGAGAGAAGCAACCTAGAACTAAGGAGAAATTTCCTGACAGCCAGAACAGTTAATCAGAGGAATGGCTGGTCTTCAGATGTTATGGATGCTCCATCACTGGAGTTTTTAAAGAAGAGATTGGACATTTGTCCAGAATGATATAGGGTTTCCTGCCTGAGGGGTTGGACAGGAAGAACTCCAAAGTCCCTTCCAACCCTGTTATTCGGTTATCTGTTATTGATCCATGGTAGGGACAGCAACAGATTAAATTATTTGTTCCATATGAAGATGGCTTCTTTAAACATCAAAATTACTCTATGAAATATATTGTTCTGATGAGTTCTGACTCATGCCAATTTCATCTTTTTAATCCATTCCATTCCCTTCTGAAATAATCTGAAATATTTCTTTTGCAGTAACAACCCTCAAATCAAGTTGTTGATTTAATACTTTAAATATGGCCTTTTTTGGTGAACCATAGCTCCTTTTATAATAACGTGCATCAAAAATTGGATCGATGATAGCTAAATAAATAACAATCCTGACCTTCATTCAGTACATGCTGATTGGCAATTTCCTACGAGAAAATGCAAAGACCTGGAAAGATACTTTAATTCCCCAAACATAAGACTGGCTCAACCCCCACCCCCCAAAATAAGCCTGATGGAACTAGCAGAGATGGCAACATTAACTGCTTTAATCAGAGTCAAGAACGCATCCAGCTTCATTTCCATTTGGAAAGCGCTTCTGGATGTTGTGCTTGAGATGGCAAAAATAAATGAAACGTCGAGTTTTGCTGATTTGATTAATTTGTTGTTATAGAAATGGCTAGTACATATGAAGTATGCAAAAGAAAAAAGTTGCAGCTGAAATGTTATGCGTTTACCCGTCTGCATGGAAAAAGAGTCAGAAGTCAATGCCTTTCTTTCTCTCTCTCTCTCTCTCTCTCTCTCTCTCTCTCTCTCTCTCTCTCTCTCTCTCTCTCTCTCTCTCTCTCTCTCTCTCTCTCTCCTTTTTCCACCTCTTTCTTTCCCCTTTTCCTGCCCTCCTTTCCCCACTATTTTCATTTTCATTTGTATTTTATACCTTAATAATTTTTAATTACAAAAAAAAGAAGACGCAAAGATCAAATTTTTAATGAGTTCCCACCCAAAGTGGGAAGGCACTTGTCCCGTTCCAAAATAGGAAGTTAGGTGGCATATCTTTATTGAACACAAATAATTGGTTTGTCTTACACCGTGACATCTGGTGTAACAGAAGTGTGCTAGGAACAGGCATGTAGGCAAACACACGTTGATTATCTGTTGAAGGATTCTATTTTTATATATAAACATTGTATTAATTTTCTATTTTTACAATCAAGTGCCTAACAGACAACGGGATGACTGAGTCCATTAGTAATTCCATGGTACATGTAAGCTTCTTCAAACTAATTCCCATATTACACTCTCCAATACATCTTCTCTTCTGGTAGTAAATATTTTTCCACACTAAGCAAATGCAATTCTTATTGTTCTTAGGAAATAAACAGTTTGCATATCACCATTTGTTACATTTTTCTAATAGTGTCCATAAAAATCAGTTTAGAATATCTTTTTTAACCAACGCATATCTGAATTGCATTTGCACTCAATATCCATTTAATCAGTCCATATCCTATCTTCGCTTTTTTTTCAATTTTAATTTGCCATGCACATTCAAAATATCCCAATCATTTATAATTTCAGAACAAGTTATAGTTGGGTAACCAAAAGCTTCCCTTATTCAAAGTTCTTAGCATATTCTTATTTCTTATGTTGAAGGATTCTTACGTGTCTAAGCTGTCTATCACAATTGCTATCAAAGCTTTGATCGCCTGCAAGGAGCCCAACCGTATCCAAGTATATCAGAGGTGTGATCTATATTAAATTATAGTAGCCCAATCTGTTGACGCATATGGAGCATATGTTCGGAATCTGTCTTCTCAGCTTGTTCTACCCTTGCTTTATTAATTAATGACTTGACTGGTATTTTTAGAGCCAAGAGGCTTAATGTACTGCTGATGTAGTCTATTGATGAGTTTCCAAGAAAGCGGAGCTAATTGCGTGCTTTCTGGTTTTATAAGCCAGAATGATCTTATAGACGGTGCCTAATCTAATTAAACTGCAGATTGCACAAGTAAATGGGTTGCCAAGCTTGAAAACGCATGCCAGAATTGCTCAGAATTTGTGACAAGATAGGCTATCTGTCCACTTATTGTGAGAGTAAAGAGGATTAATTACTAGAGTAGAGAACTCCCAAGTCTTTTGAAGCTAAAGGGAGTATTTAAACTTGCTCTTCACCCTAGCAAGGGTAAATTATTACCACTCAACCTCTCTGGACTTTTTATTAAATCAGACCTCTTGTCAACAAAGCATAGAGAGAATGGTGCCTTTCCCTTCCAGTTAATTTTGTTAAAACTGTCGACTTTCTTTCACGTCCCTCCCTCCTGCAACCTTTGCAGAATAACAGAATATAGGAGTTGGAAGAGACCTTGGAGGTCATCTAGTCCAACCCCCTGCTCAGGTAGGAAACTATATACCATTTCAGACGAATGTTTGTCCAATCTCTTCTTAAAACTTCCAGTCTTGAAATGCCCACGGGTTCTGAAGGCAAGGTGTTCCACTGATTAATTGTTCTAGCTGTCAGGAAGTTTCTCCTTAGTTCCAGGTTGCTTCTTTCCTCAATTAGTTTCCATCCGTTGTTTCTTCAGGCGCTTTGGAGAATAGCTTGACTCCCTCTTCTTTGGGGCAGCCCCTGAGATACTGGAAGACTGCTGTCATATCACCCCTAATCCTTCTTTTCACTAGCCTAGACAAACCCAATTCCTGCAACTGTTCTTCATATGTTTTAGCCTCCGGTCCCCTGATCATCTTTGTTCTGTTCTCCGCAATCTTTCCAGTGTCTCAGTTTTTTTAGAGCTTGTAACCTGGCATTGCAACTCTCATTCCATTCTGATAAAACTTTTGGATTTCTTTCAGGATATCTGAAAGAGTTCTTGGAATAGGGCGGCATAGAAATCTAATAAATAATAATAATCTTTGCTTTTGTAGAGAAATTCTTGAGGCCCATGTGAAAGAATGTTGCTTGGTCCTCAGAAAACAAGGCTGTGAGACTTAGATTTAGAACATCCGCACTATTGATTGGGTTATGCTCAAAAAGGAGCAAGTGAAGGTTTGGGTGGGGGGTCAGGTTTTCAGAATTCTGCTACTCTTTTGTTGTTGTTGGTCAGTCGCTATGTCATGTCTAACTCTTCACACCCCCATGGATCATAGCACACTACATCCCCTGTCCCCCACCATCTCCCGAATTCTATCCAAGTTCACATTGGTTGTGTCAATGACCCCATCTAATCATCTCATCCTCCGCTGTCCCCTTCTCCTTTCCATCTTTCCCAACATCAGGGTCTTCTCCAAGAAATCCTGTCTTCTCATTAGTTGGCCAAAATCTTTGAGCTTCAGCTTCAGCATCTGACCTTCCAAAGAACAGTCAGGGTTGATTTCCTTTAGGACTGACTGATTGGATCTCCATGCAGACAAAGGGTCTTTCAAGAGTCTTTTCCAACATGACTGGATCAACTAGCTAGCTTTCAAACGTTTTACATGAAAATGCATGTGATCTTTTAATATTAATTTATTTGTACACTTCAAGGTGACATTGAAAAAACCAGCCAGTGGTGTTTAGGAATTTTTGTTGATGTTGTTCAGTTGCTAATGTTTGATTATTCATGATCCCATAGATGACAGCACACCAGGCCCCCCTGTCCTCCAATATATCTGGGAGTTTGCCCAAATTCATGTTCATTGCATCAATGACACTGTCTAACAACCTCATATTTTGCTGTTCCCTTCTCCTTTTGCCTTCCATCTTTCCCAACATTGGGTCTTTTCCAATGAGTCTGTTACTCTGTACTACAATTAACTAGCATTTCTGAAATTCCTGTCTTGTCTCTTTCTTGATTAGCCTGCCGGTGAAGGATTGACATCAATCCTGAAACCTCCCCTGTCTCTTCTGAAGGACCACAAGGTCAAGGTGGGACTGTTCTGAGCCTCTTTCTCATATTTTCTACTATCCTGAGTCTGAACTGATCCTTTATTTATTTATTTATTTATTTATTTATTTATTTATTTATTTATTTATTTATTTATTTATTTATTTATTTATTTATTTATTTATTCGGATTTGTATGCCGCTCCTCTCCGAAGACTCGGAGCGGCTCACAACATATATATATATATAAACAATTGCAACAAATCCGAACAAGAAACATTAAAAATACAAACCCCATACATACTCATCAATCACACCACAATCAACAATCATCCCCAGGCCTGCCGGCAGAGGTAGGTTTTTAAATTCTTTCGGAAGGCCAGGAGGGTCGGAGAAACGCGGACTTCAGGAGGTAGTTGGTTCCAGAGGGTGGGCGCCGCAACAGAGAAAGCCCTCCCCCTAGGGCCCGCCAGACGACATTGTTTCGCTGACGGGACCCGGAGGAGTCCGACCCTGTGCGCTCTCACTGGTCGTAGAGAAGTATGTGGCAGAAGGCGGTCCCGTAAGTATCCTGGTCCCAAGCCATGAAGGGCTTTATAGGTAATAACCAACACCTTGAATTGGGCTCGGAGACCAATAGGCAACCAATGCAGCGTGCGGAGAGTTGATGAAATGTGGGCACAACGAGGAAGACCCACAACTGCTCGCGCAGCCGCATTTTGCACTAATTGTAGTCTCCGAACACTCTTCAAGGGTAGTCCCATGTAGAGAGCGTTTCAGTAGTCGATCCTCGAGGTGACAAGGGCATGTGTGACTGTGAGGAGGGACTCCCGATCCAAGTAAGGACGCAACCTTTCTCCTCTCCTACCTCTTTCTCAAGGCCACAACTTAATCCCTTTTAGGATGGGGAGTCGGGGTTGGACCTGGGCAAGCAAATACACTTAGGAATGGAAAGAGTCATGCTTGAGTAGAGGCAAAGAAAGCTAATGAGCAACAAGGTCCAACACTCTTGGATACACTGACAGGCACAATCCGGAGAGCAGACTCACAGAGCCTGACCTCTCCAGTTCCTCCTTTTTCAGTTGGAAACAGTAACTGTATGATGAAAAAAAACACGAGAAATAAGAGTGAACACTGCCAAGCAGAAGAATTAAGACAGCTCCAACAGACTCTGTAACTGTTGAGGGGTGATTGTTGATTTTCTGGTGAGAAGAGTGTTGGTGGGAATAGAAAGACCACATCTAAAGGGGCTTTTTTTTTTTTAGCAGCCAGGTCTTCTTGAAGAGAGAGAGTCCCTAGAAAATCTCTCATATGAAAAATAAGCTATTATTGTTGTAATGTCGTTACCTTTGGAAGAGCTGTGATGGCGCAGCAGTTATAACGCAGTATTGCAGGCTGACTCTGCTGACTGCCAGCAGTTTGATCCTGACTGGCTCAAGGTTGACTCAGCCTTCCATCCTTCCAAGATTGGTAAAATGAGATTGTGTGGGGACAATCTGCTGACTCTGTAAACTGCTTAGAGAGAGCTATAAAGCACTGTGAAGTGGTGTTGTAATGCACCCTAGCAAGCCATGAGGCTTGGAACAAAGGGACAAAGACTGCCATGTGGCTTGGAACAAAGGAACATAGGCCATGTTGCTTGGCCATGTGGCTTGACCGTGCAATGGAGGAGGGGCTAATAGGTGGATGGACGTTGTACCAAGATTTGAATCCATTGGCCACAGGGGTGGCTTTGCCAGTGTAGCCTTGTCATTGGCTGCAGGAATAACATTGTCATTGGCTGTTTGTAACCATGTGATGCATTGTGTAACCGCCCACTGTAACAGGTAATAAAAGGGGAAGGCAGCCTTTTGTCTGTTGTCTCACACCCCAGAGAGAAACCTGACTGGAGTCATGCTTCCTTCTCTAATATTCACGTGTGTGACCCACCAGAGAATTGAAGTGGCCTACGGAGGGCAAAGCTTCAAAGTGGTATATAAGTCTAAGTGCTAGTGCGAAAGAAGGAAGGAAGGAAAGAAGGAAGGAAGGAAGGACAGAAGGAAGGAAGGAAGGAAGGAAGGAAGGAAGGAAGGAAGGAAGGAAGGAAGGAAGGAAGGAAGGAAGGAAGGAAGGAGCTCTGGTGGTGCAATATGCACAATGAATTATTGCAGGCTGACTCTGCCCACAGCCAGGAGTTTGATTCTGACCGACTCAGGGTTGACTGAGCCTTCCATCCTTCCAAGGTCAGTAAAATGAGGACCCAGATTATTGGAAGGCAACAGGCTGACTCTGTAAACTGCTTAGAGGGGGCTATAAAGCACTGTGAAGTGGTATATAAGTCTAAGTGCTAGTGCGAAGGAAGGAAGGAAGGAAGGAAGGAAGGAAGGAAGGAAGGAAGGAAGGAAGGAAGGAAGGAAGGAAGGAAGGATGATGTCACAGTATGCAGAATGAATTATTGCAGGCTAACTCTGCTTCCTACCAGCAGTTAGATCTTGACTGGCTCAAGGTTGACTCAGCCTTCCATCCTCCTGAGGTTGGTAAAATGAGGGCCCAAATGGTAAGGGTGCAAACTGCTTCGAGAGAGCTGTAAAGCCAAATGAAGGGGTATATACTGTAAGTCTAAGTCCTATTGTTATTGCTATCTGGAGCCTTTGGTGTGCCTGTATATTTTTCAGTTTGGAAGAAGTGAAGATTATGTACCTTAGTTCCTCACTGCTCCCTGCCCAAGACTTTGGAAGAAAAAAAAACCCCAAAAAACAGAAATGCAGTAAATTCATAGGCGGGTTAAGACCCTACTATATTGCTATCATAAAGTCCTTGTGTGTTTCTCCAACCCACTCAATAGTTAATAATTCCAAGGTTTCAAGGTTAAGACTATGAGAGAGTCATATCAAATGTATCACAATCCACTCCTGCCTTTGAAGTTCTGATCTGGAATTTGGGTAGGGACCAGCGGTGGGATTCAGCCGGTTTGCACCACTTTGGCAGAACCGGCAGCTAATTTTTTTGTCGCCCAGGCCCAGAACGGACTCCCGGAAGCAGCATCCACACAGAGAACCAGTTGGTCACATATTTGAATCCCACCACTGGTAGGGACACAATACAGGTGAGCAAAAAAAAAAAAAAAAAAGAGAGAGAGAGAGAGAGAGAGAGAGAGAGAGAGAGAGAAAAGAACTACTACACATCATAATCAGCTAGGCCAGAGGTGGCACTCAGAGCCCTCTCTGTTGGCACACATGCCACCGCCACCAGCAGCAGGTGCATCAGGCCACCACTACTACCCGGAGCAGGAGCCCCGCCCAGCACAAAGGCGACAAAGCGGCCAACCAGCAAGCTCGAATAGAGGTCGTAGAGCAGAGGTCACCAACCATTATTGATTGGTGGACTGGAAGAAAAGGGAGCGGGAAGCATTTTACATGCGTGCAGGCGTGCACAGAGCCACGAGCACACACGTGCTGCAAATGGGGCGGGGCTACTGCCTACGTGATACTCACTAGCTCTGCATCGTTCTTGCATGGTACAGCACCTTGTATCTGCACCCCACGGCATGGCCGTTTTTGTGCTCCCCCCAATTTGTGCGTGCCAGAGGTGGCACTCAGAGGTGCCTCCCTGTCCCCTCCCATGAAGGCACCACAATGCTGATGCGGCCCTGGCACTTTGCGATAAATGAGTGGGTTTTGGGTTGCGGTTTGGGCACTCGGTCTCTAAAAGGTTCGCCATCACTGACCTAGGTTTTCCACAGGTGCCGAACACGGTCAGATAGACATTTCCCAGCTGGATATTTTTCAGGTATATTGGTTGGAATTCTACACATTCCCCAGCTGAACATTTGAGGAGTTGCCTTGAGCAACCTGAGGCTAGGTGACAAAAGCTGGAAAAAAAACCCTGCTTAAATAGATTGGAGGGACATAAAAAATATTGCAATGACTGAATAAACAAGAACATAAGAACACAAGAAGAGCCATGCTGAATCAGGCCAAAGCCCATCGAGTCCAGCATTCTGTGCCACACAGTGGCCCACCAATTGTACATGGGGATCTTGAGCAGAAAGAGAAGGCAAAACCCTCCCTTTCCCTTGACCCCCAACAAATGGTACTCAAGGGAATCCTGCCTGCCTCAACCAACATAGAGGCGGCACATGGACATCCGTTTTAATAACCACCGATACACTTGGCATCCATGAATCTATCTAACCCTGCCTTGAAGCTGTCAAGGCTGACAGCTGTCACGACCCCTTCTGGAAGTGAATTCCATAAATCAACGACCCTCTGGCTGAAGAAATATTTCCCTTTATTTGTCCTCACTTTCTTAGCTATGAGCTTTAGGGAGTGCCCCCTTGTCCTGGTATTGTGTGATAGAGAAAAGAATTTTTCTCTATCCACCTTTTCTATCCCATGCATGATTTTATACACTTCGATCAAGTCACCCCTTAAACGCCGTCTTTCAAGGCTGAAGAGACCAAGGCGTTGCAATCTGGTTTCATAAGGGAGGCGCTCCATTTCCTTGATCATTCTTGTTGAAATAACTAACAAGCGAAGATTCCATTGAGTTCAGCTCAACTTCTGGTATCTACTTGGTTACATTTGTGTACTGGAGGGTTTTGTGTTTGTTTGTTTGTTTGTTTTTTGTTACAAATAGTGGTTTACAATGGTTTTATAATGAAATGTTTATTTTTGCTTTCCCAATCCAATCTACATCCTTTGATCCCTTGCCTAGTCTAATGAAAAGAAGGACTAGGCGAGACATGATGGCAGTGTTGCAATATATGAGGGGCTCCTACAGCGATGATTTGGTCAAACTAGTTTCCAAGGGGCCAAAAAGCAAGATGAGAAACAATGGATGGAAACTAATTGAGGAGAGAAGCAACTTGGAATTAAGGAGAATTTTCCTGACAGTGAGAACAATAAACCAGTGGAACGGGTTACCTCCAGAAGTTGTGGGTGCTCTATCACTGGAGGCTTTCAAAAAGAGACTGGACAACAATTTATATGAAATGGTATAAAGTGTCCTGCTTGAGCAGGGAATTGGGCTAAGACTAAAGTCCAGTGGTGGGATTCAAATATGTGAACAACTGGTTCTCTGTGTGGATGCCGCTTCCGGAAGTCCGTTCTGGGGCTGGGCAACAAAAAATTAGCTACCGGTTCTGCCGAAGTGGTGAGAACTGGCTGAATCCCACCACTGCTAAAGTTCCTTCCAACTCTTGTTATTCTGTGTTTCATGATCATTTCAGATCCGCGATAAGCCCAAACACAAAACTCACAGAAATGAAAAACCCAAAGATCAATTATTCTTCAAAGTAGTTGATAGATTAAAAAGTGTGGATTCGTTCATGAATCTGTGAACATAAAATTCCTAAGACTAAGTGATAGACAATAACAATCTCATGCATAAATCTCCTCCTCTTTATCTTCTTCTTCTTCTTCTTCTTCTTCTTCTTCTTCTTCTTCTTCTTCTTCTTCTTCTTCTTCTTCTTCTTCTTCTTCTTCTTCTTCTTCCTCCTCCTCCTCCTCCTCCTCTTCTTCTCCTTCTCCTCCTCCTTCTCCTCCTCCTCCTCCTCCTCCTCCTCCTCCTCCTCCTCCTCCTCCTTCTCCTTCTCCTTCTCCTTCTCCTTCTCCTTCTCCTTCTCCTCCTCCTCCTCCTCCTCCTCCTCCTCCTCCTCCTCCTCCTCCTTCTCCTTCTCCTTCTCCTTCTCCTTCTCCTTCTCCTTCTCCTTCTCCTTCTCCTTCTCCTTCTCCTTCTCCTTCTCCTTCTCCTTCTCCTTCTCCTTCTCCTTCTCCTTCTTCTTCTCCTTCTTCTTCTTCTTCTTCTTCTTCTTCTTCTTCTTCTTCTTCCACCATACCATCACCATCATTCTTTCTTCTTCTTCCACAACAACCACATCTCAGGGTGTCTTTTAAAAAAATTTGTTTCCTGTTTTTTTTTGTGACCTTGCTCAAGTTATAGCATTAGTTCTATGGAATAATGTTAAGGTAAACAGTGTGCTTTCAATTAACCTTGTTTGAAACTGCTAGTGCAATGGGTATATGTTCAAAATCTGTTTCTTGTCATTCGTGTCCCTGTCAGAATTCCAAGGATGGCAAGATATTTTTGTATACATTGGTGGCATATCCCATTCTAGCTAGGTAGCAAATCTTAAATAGATAAAGATAAATTTTCCCCGCAGTCATGTCTGACTTTACGGGGTGATGGTCATCTCTGATTCACAGCTGAAGAGCCAGCATTGTCCAAAGAGTCTTTTATAGACAGGGGGTCAACATGACTATATCCCAAAGTTGCACAGAACACTGTTGTCTTTCCACGAAAGTGATACCTATTTTTCTACTCACATTTGCATGCTTTCAAACTGTTTGGCTGGCAGGATCTGGGCCAAGGATGGGAGCTCTCTCTGTTCCATGATACTTAGGACTCAAATTGCTGAATTTCTGGTTGCAAATAGAATAGAATAGAATAGAATAGAATAGAATAGAATAGAATAGAATAGAATAGAATAGAATAGAATAGAATAGAATAGAATAGAATAGAATAGAATAGAATAGAATAGAATATATGGAATAGAATAGAATAGAATAGAATAGAATAGAATAGAATAGAATAGAATAGAATAGAATAGAATAGAATAGAATAGAATAGAATAGAATAGAATAGAATATATGGAATGGAATAGAAATAGAATAGAATAGAATAGAATATATGGAATGGAATAGAAATAGAATAGAATAGAATAGAATAGAATAGAATAGAATAGAATAGAATAGAATAGAATAGAATAGAATAGAATAGAATAGAATAGAATAGAACATTTTTGATAGCCATGCAAACATGTTGATGGAATGTCCTGAGGAACATGATGTGGTGACACCAGTTAGCAAAAGCATAATATTTGGGGAACAGTCTACAAAGCTGTAGTTTCTATGGAAATTCTCAATCACCCAGGTCCTGGTTGTCCCAAAAGTGGTTTTTCCAAAAAGGCAACTAGACTTCCTTCGTTTTTCCTAGAGGACATTTCGCTTTTCACCCAAGACGCTTCTTCAGTTCTAATTTGCTAGTGGGGAAAAAGGCAAAGATTTTTAGTCTTTTGCAGGTCATCTGATCATTAGCCTTCCACCCCCTCCATCAGTCAGTTAGAACCTAACTTGGAACAGAAGTGAAACATTTTCAAAGGGAAAAAAAAACCCAAGAAAGTCCAGTTGCACCTTTGGGCAAAGTTGCAATCTTTGCAAAATAAAAGCCAGTCCTTTTTTTCAGATAAATTTCTGTGAACATTAGGTCAATTCTAATTCGATCACTGGCTCACTTGTCTTCAGGGGATGATGATCCAAGAAACATTGCACATGACACTGAAAATAAATAACAATCTGCTCCGCACATTCTCAGTTTATTTCCTAAACCATACTTCAGGATAAAACAATATTTTAAATCTAAACCATTGCACCGAAACTGGTAAACAACTAACTCTGCTTGATGTTATTTTTCTCGGTGGAGTTAGGCCAGGACACACACCAATTTCCTCAATTAGTACGTATAAATCAGAAGAAACTCTTTGATCGGGTTAAAAAGAAAAAAAAAAGCCTTGCACATTTCTGTAATGTATCTCGCACAATTAAATGAAACCATCCTCTGCCACGTATTGTTTGGTTTTACAATCCTTCATTCCCGGCTCACAGTAAGTTCAATTATTTCAATATTTTTCTTCCGCGACGTTCTCAAGGTATATTAAAACGATTCTCGCAAATGGTGATTCATTCAAATTTGTAAGTTGCTGTATGTTTGCACAGGAGTAAAAGTGACAGGAGCAGAGTTCCATGAAAGTGTAATGGAAGCATCTTTCCTTCGTTCTTCCAGTTCCATCGTTTCGTGCTCCCATGTTCAGTAAACACAGTTGGATTAAATCAGACCTCTTCTTCTCCTAGCTGTGCTGAAGAATCATGAAAGACAACCAGAGTGTGTGACGGAAAGCCACAGGGCTACACGTGCTTGTTTCCCAGGAGTAGGAATAGGAAGGACTAGTATACTGCTCCCAGGGACGTATCCATGAATATATAGGTTCAGACTGGCTAAATGATACCACTAAGATATCATTGTCTCAGTATCTGGAGGTTATGAGTGTCTGAATAAGGAAGAATCACTCTGTTAAGAGTGGCTTGTTTGTTGGAGCCCTGTGGATGTAGTGATTTTCCATCCTTAACTATGAATGAACATAAGAACATAAGAAAAGCCATGCTGAATCAGGCCAAAGCCCATCGAGTCCAGCATTCTGTGTCACACAGTGGCCCACCGATTGTACATGGGGATCTTGAGCAGAAAGAGAAGGCAAAACCCTCCCTTTCCCTTGACCCCCCAACAAATGATACTCAAGGGAATCCTGCCTGCCTCAACCAACATAGAGGCGGCACATGGACATCCATTTTAATAACCACCGATACACTTGGCCTCCATGAATCTGTCTGACCCTGCCTTAAAGCTATCAAGGCTGACAGCTGTCATGACCTCTTCTGGAAGTGAATTCCATAAACCAACGACCCTCTGGGTGAAGAAATATTTCCCTTTATTTGTCCTCACTTTCTTACCTATGAGCTTTAGGGAGTGCCCCCATGTCCTAGTATTGTGTGATAGAGAAAAGAATTTTTCTCTATCCACCTTTTCTATCCCATGCATGATTTTATACACTTCGATCAAGTCACCCCTTAAACGCCGTCTTTCAAGGCTGAAGAGACCAAGGCGTTGCAATCTGGTTTCATAAGGGAGGCGCTCCATTTCCTTGATCATTCTTGTTGCCCTTTTTTGCACCTTTTCCAGTTCCATTATATCCTTCTTGAGGTGCGGTGACCAGAACTGTACACAGTACTCCAAGTGTGGTATCACCATCGATTTGTACAGAGGCAATACAACACACAAGCCCTGGTGGACTTGGTGTCCAATCTGAGTTTTCTGTTAAGTGGAAGACTGCCACCAAGGTAATACCACTAAGGTACCTGTCTCAGTACCTGGAGGTTATGAGTATCTGAATAAGGAAGAATCAGCGTCAACCCTGTTAAGAGTGGCTTGTATGTTAGAGCCCTGTGGATGTAGTGATTTTCCATCCTTAGCTATGAATGGGATCACACAAGCCCTGGTAGACTTGGAGTCCAATCTGAGTTTTCTACTGTATTCACAGTTCCTGTTTAGGGAGCAGGTAGTAACTTTGTCCAGACCTTTGCACAAATACACCTTGTGCACCAGTTGAAACCATCCCAGATAAGGAGGCACTGCTCACGTTCACTCACACCTCAACTGACTGGATTACTACAACATGGCTCAGGAGGGGATGCTCTTGAAAATTGGAAGCTTTCTGGTCTGGAAGGCAGAGATCATATAACAGTTGCACTGTGTTTTCAGTAGGCCTCCGAGTGCAATTCAAGGTGTTGCTTGTTACCTTTCGTGCTGTACATAGTATGGGACAAATTAACATGTAATGTTGCCTCTTCCCAGTGGGTGTCTATGGAGAGTCTCAATCATCCAGGTCATGGCTGTTGGAAAGGTGCTTTTCCAAAAGGCAACTGGACTTTCTGGTTTCTTCTCTTTGTAAATGTTTTGCTTCTCCTCCAAGAAGCTTGGATGAATTGAAGAAGCTTCTTGGAGGAGAAGCAAAACATTTTCAAAGAAACAAACTCAGGAAAGTCCAGTTGCCTTTTGGAAAAGCACCTTTGGGTCTTCCCAGTGGTATTCACTCCTTCTCCTTCTCCTTCTCCTTCTCCTTCTCCTTCTCCTTCTCCTTCTCCTTCTCCTTCTCCTTCTCCTTCTCCTTCTCCTTCTCCTTCTCCTTCTTCTCCTTCTCCTTCTCCTTCTCCTCCTCCTCCTCCTCCTCCTCCTTCTCCTTCTCCTTCTCCTTCTCCTTCTCCTTCTCCTTCTCCTTCTCCTTCTCCTTCTCCTTCTCCTTCTCCTTCTCCTTCTTCTTCTTCTTCTTCTTCTTCTTCTTCTTCTTCTTCTTCTTCTTCTTCTTCTTCTTCTTCTTCTTCTTCTTCTTCTTCTTCTTCTTCTTCTTCTTCTTCTTCTTCTTCTTCTTCTTCTTCCACAACAACCACTTCTCAGTCTGCATCTGAAACAAAATGGCCATTTTTCTTCCTCATCCAAACCAAACCCAACCTTGGATATGAACCATCAAAAAGTAGTCACCTCATGTCTCAACTGAGACATGTTTCAACAGCCCAGCAACTGTTTTGCATATCCATACATTTTCACAAACTGACACGGGAGTGGATTTGTTCTTTATGTTTCTCCTCCCACCACAGTCTGATGGAAACAGTCGCTTGGTCTCATATTAACATGTGGTTTGTGTTGTCTTCTGAGAGAGGTGGGCCATTGTAATGTGGGCATGCTAAAGTAAAATGTTTATTGGCTGAATTAATTAAAGCACTTTCTCTGCCAGGGAGCATAAGAGTTGCACCACTTTCTTTTGCTGTCTTGAATATTTTTTTTTATGAGTGGTAAGGGATATAGTCTTTGGCAACTTGTCAGACTGAACACATTTGCTTTCTAGCCATTTGTTTTTGTTGTTAGTTGCGAAGTTATGTCCGACCCATTGCAACCCCATGGACAACATTCCTCCAGGCCTTCCTGTCCTCTACCAACTTCTGGAGTCCATTTAAGCCCATGCCTACTGCTTCAGTGACTCCCTCCAGCCACCTCATTCTCTGTCGTCCCCTTCTTCTCTTGCCCTCCATCTTTCCCAGCATCAGGCTCTTCTCCAGTGAGTCCTTCCTTCTCATTAGGTGGCCAAAGTCCTTGAGTTTCAACTTCAGGATCTGGCCTTCTAAAGAGCAGTAAGGGTTGATCTCCTCTAGGACTGACCGGTTGGATCATCTTGCAGTCCAGGGGACTCGCAGGAGTCTTCTCCAGCACCAGAGTTCAAAGGCCTCCATTCTTTGGCGCTCAGCCTTTCTTATAGTCCAACTTTCTTATCCATACATGGCAACTGGGAAAACCAGCATTACATGCATGTTATTCTATTAATAGGGGCCTGGTGGCCCAGCAGTTAAAGATGCTGAGCTTGTCAATTGGAAAGAGACCCACCCGCCGCAAAATTGGGTGAGCTCCCATTCCTTGCTTCAGCTCCTGCCCAGCTAGCAGTTCAAAAGTAGGCAAATGTGAGTAGATAAATAGGTACCACTTCAGTTGGAAGGAAACAGCATTCTATGCACTTTTGGCATATAATCATGTTGGCCACGTGATCGTGGAAATTGTCTTCAGACAACTCCAGTTCTCTCAGCCAACTAGTCTAGTGTCTACCGCAAAATTATGTACTAATTTGGCAACTTGAAAATGTGTGGACATCAACGTCTTCAGCTAGTGGTTGGGGAATTATGGAAGCTGATCTCCACATATCTTCAAGTTGCCCAGTTTGCAAACCTCTGCACTAGACTGATACAGTTTAAGTTCCTCTCATATATTCTTCCAGAAAGAAAACCTTGTTCCCCAGAGTGGCCTTCCAGTTGTGACTTATGAACATTTTTAACAATCTGTTTAAATTTAGTGATGAATGGCTTCATTGACGGCTTTTTGGAACATGATCAGGGCGTTTCTCACACAGTGCAGGATGATGAAATGACAGAAGATTCTCTGTGTCTCAGACCGGCACGATGTCAAGTCTCCAAAAACTCCACAGCTTAGTTCTTCTCTACTGTTGGAAACCATCTGAGCTAGTTAACATGATATATTTCTGGTCCGATCATTAAGAGTCTATATATTTTTTGAGAGTCTGAAAAACAAAATCAGGGATTGATCAGCATGGCCTTTCTCTGGTTTTTTAAAGAACTGAAAACGGATTTGGGAAAAATAAGTTTTTGTGCTTGACGGTAGAGAAATACACTTCTGTGTAATAAAGTAAAGTCAGAAGCTCCAATATCTAAAGGGCTGCCACAAAGAAGAGGGGATCAACCTATTCTCCAAAATACCTGAAGGCAGGACAAGAAGCAACGGATGGAAACTAATCAAGGAGAAAAGCAACCTGGAACTGAGGCCACGCTTGGAATACTGCATCCAGTTTTGGTCACCACGATGTAAAAAAGATGTTGAGACTCTAGAAAGAGTACAGAGAAGAGCAACAAAGATGATCAGGGGACTGGAAGCTAAAACGTATCAGGAATGGTGGCTGGAATTGGGTATGTCTAGTTTAATGAAGAGAAGGACGAGGGGGGACATGATAGCAGTCTTCCAATATCTCAGGGGCTGCCCCAAAGAAGAGGGAATCAAGCTATTCTCAAAAGCGCCTGAAGGCAGGACAAGGAACAATGGATGAAAACTAATCAAGGAGAGAAGCAACCTAGAACTAAGGAGAAATTTCCTGACAGTGAGGACAATTAACCAGTGGAACAACCTGCCTCCAGAAGCAGTGAATGCTCCAACACTGGAAGTTTTTAAGAAGAGACTGGACAGCCATTTGTCTGAAATGGTATAGGGTTTCCTGCCTGAGTAGGGGGTTGGACTAGATGACCTCAAGGTCCCCTCCAACTTTATTATTACTAATTATTATTATTATTATTATTATTATTATTATTATTAGTATTATTATTATTATTATTATTATTAGTATTATTAGTATTATTAGTATTATTAGTATTATTAGTATTATTAGTATTATTAGTATTATTATTTATTAACTAGCCCAGAACTGAGGAGAAATTTCCTGACAGGAAGAACAATTAACCAGTGGAACAGCTTGCCTCCAGAAATTGTGGGCGCTCCATCACTGGAGACTTTTAAGAAGAGACTGGACACCCATTTGTTTGAAATGTTGTAGGATTTCCTGCTTGACTATTGGGTTGGATTAGAAGACCTCCAAAGTCCTTTCCAGCTGTTATTCTGTTATTGCTGCAGTAGTTTGAAAATCACGCTGCCCTATCTTCCCCTAGAAAGCAATTCCATTTCAAATGCAAATTATTTGCCCAGTTACTGAGGAATTTAAATGAGCATCTACAAGGCTACACTGGAATGAAAGGGAACTGGGAGCTGTAAGCCTCAACATTCTAGCGGAGAGATTTATTACTGGTCTGACCTTGGCAACCTAGACTGGAGAAGCAACTTTCATTACTAATTAAAATATGTGTAGCCAAAATCACCGTGACCCATTTAGTTGTTTAAATATGCTCGAGAATTTGGTTGAATAAGAATTGAATATTTTTTTAAATGTGGTCTTTGGACCACAAATTCAAAAATAAAATAAAAAGATTTAGTCAATTGCTAACTGATGTCACTTTCATGTTTCATTTAAATTCATCCTGTTGTTGTTTTTCTGCAGGAGGCAGTGGATTACTTCTTTTTTTTAAAAAAAAAACTGTGCAGATGTCGCATTGATTCCTTTATTTGCATTTATTTGTCTCTTGTTTTAATTATTTTCATAAATAACTCAAGGTGGCAAACATATCCAACACACCTTCCTCCTTATATTTTTTTCCTAAACAACCACCCTGTGAGGTGGGCTGGGCCGAGAGAGAGGGACTGGCCCAAGGTCACTTTCATGGCTAAGGTGGGATTGGAACTCACTGTCTTCTGTGATTGGCCCAAGCGTTCCCAGCCATCTTTCATGGCTAAGGCGGGACCAGAACTCACTGTCTTCGGTGATTGGCCCAAGCGTTCCCAGCCATCTTTCATGGCTAAGGCGGGACCAGAACTCACTGTCTTCTGTGATTGGCCCAAGCGTTCCCAGCCTTCTTTCATGGCTAAGGCGGGACCAGAACTCACTGTCTTCTGCGATTGGCCCAAGCGTTCCCAGCCATCTTTCATGGGTAAGGCGGGACTAGAACTCACTGTCTTCTGCGATTGGCCCAAGCGTTCCCAGCCATCTTTCATGGCTAAGGCGGGACTAGAACTCACTGTCTTCCGTGATTGGCCCAAGTGTTCCCAGCCATCTTTCATGGCTAAGGCGGGACCAGAACTCACTGTCTTCTGTGATTGGCACAAGCGTTCCCAGCCATCTTTCATGGCTAAGGCGGGACCAGAACTCACTGTCTTCTGCGATTGGCACAAGCGTTCCCAGCCATCTTTCATGGGTAAGGCGGGACTAGAACTCACTGTCTTCTGCGATTGGCCCAAGCGTTCCCAGCCATCTTTCATGGCTAAGGTGGGATTGGAACTCACTGTCTTCTGTGATTGGCCCAAGCGTTCCCAGCCATCTTTCATGGCTAAGGCGGGACTAGAACTCACTGTCTTCCGTGATTGGCCCAAGCGTTCCCAGCCATCTTTCATGGCTAAGGCGGGACTAGAACTCACTGTCTTCTGTGATTGGCCCAAGCGTTCCCAGCCATCTTTCATGGCTAAGGCGGGACCAGAACTCACTGTCTTCTGTGATTGGCCCAAGCGTTCCCAGCCATCTTTCATGGCTAAGGCGGGACTAGAACTCACTGTCTTCCGTGATTGGCCCAAGCGTTCCCAGCCATCTTTCATGGCTAAGGCGGGACTAGAACTCACTGTCTTCCGTGATTGGCCCAAGCGTTCCCAGCCATCTTTCATGGCTAAGGCGGGACCAGAACTCACTGTCTTCTGTGATTGGCACAAGCGTTCCCAGCCATCTTTCATGGCTAAGGCGGGACCAGAACTCACTGTCTTCCGTGATTGGCCCAAGCGTTCCCAGCCATCTTTCATGGGTAAGGCGGGACTAGAACTCACTGTCTTCTGCGATTGGCCCAAGCGTTCCCAGCCATCTTTCATGGCTAAGGCGGGACTAGAACTCACTGTCTTCCGTGATTGGCCCAAGCGTTCCCAGCCATCTTTCATGGCTAAGGCGGGACTAGAACTCACTGTCTTCTGTGATTGGCCCAAGCGTTCCCAGCCATCTTTCATGGCTAAGGTGGGACTAGAACTCACTGTCTTCCGTGATTGGCCCAAGCGTTCCCAGCCATCTTTCATGGCTAAGGCGGGACCAGAACTCACTGTCTTCTGTGATTGGCACAAGCGTTCCCAGCCATCTTTCATGGCTAAGGCGGGACCAGAACTCACTGTCTTCTGCGATTGGCCCAAGCGTTCCCAGCCATCTTTCATGGCTAAGGTGGGATTGGAACTCACTGTCTTCTGCGACTGGCCCAAGCGTTCCCAGCCATCTTTCATGGCTAAGGTGGGATTGGAACTCACTGTCTTCTGTGATTGGCCCAAGCGTTCCCAGCCATCTTTCATGGCTAAGGCGGGACTAGAACTCACTGTCTTCCGTGATTGGCCCAAGCGTTCCCAGCCATCTTTCATGGCTAAGGCGGGACCAGAACTCACTGTCTTCTGTGATTGGCACAAGCGTTCCCAGCCATCTTTCATGGCTAAGGCGGGACCAGAACTCACTGTCTTCTGCGATTGGCCCAAGCGTTCCCAGCCATCTTTCATGGGTAAGGCGGGACTAGAACTCACTGTCTTCTGCGATTGGCCCAAGCGTTCCCAGCCATCTTTCATGGCTAAGGCGGGACTAGAACTCACTGTCTTCCGTGATTGGCCCAAGCGTTCCCAGCCATCTTTCATGGCTAAGGCGGGACTAGAACTCACTGTCTTCTGTGATTGGCCCAAGCGTTCCCAGCCATCTTTCATGGCTAAGGCGGGACCAGAACTCACTGTCTTCTGTGATTGGCCCAAGCGTTCCCAGCCATCTTTCATGGCTAAGGCGGGACCAGAACTCACTGTCTTCTGCGATTGGCCCAAGCGTTCCCAGCCATCTTTCATGGCTAAGGCGGGACTAGAACTCACTGTCTTCCGTGATTGGCCCAAGCGTTCCCAGCCATCTTTCATGGCTAAGGTGGGACTAGAACTCACTGTCTTCCGTGATTGGCCCAAGCGTTCCCAGCCATCTTTCATGGCTAAGGCGGGACCAGAACTCACTGTCTTCTGTGATTGGCACAAGCGTTCCCAGCCATCTTTCATGGCTAAGGCGGGACCAGAACTCACTGTCTTCTGCGATTGGCCCAAGCGTTCCCAGCCATCTTTCATGGGTAAGGCGGGACTAGAACTCACTGTCTTCTGCGACTGGCCCAAGCGTTCCCAGCCATCTTTCATGGCTAAGGTGGGATTGGAACTCACTGTCTTCTGTGATTGGCCCAAGCGTTCCCAGCCATCTTTCATGGCTAAGGCGGGACTAGAACTCACTGTCTTCCGTGATTGGCCCAAGCGTTCCCAGCCATCTTTCATGGCTAAGGCGGGACCAGAACTCACTGTCTTCTGTGATTGGCACAAGCGTTCCCAGCCATCTTTCATGGCTAAGGCGGGACCAGAACTCACTGTCTTCTGCGATTGGCCCAAGCGTTCCCAGCCATCTTTCATGGGTAAGGCGGGACTAGAACTCACTGTCTTCTGCGATTGGCCCAAGCGTTCCCAGCCATCTTTCATGGCTAAGGCGGGACTAGAACTCACTGTCTTCCGTGATTGGCCCAAGCGTTCCCAGCCATCTTTCATGGCTAAGGCGGGACTAGAACTCACTGTCTTCTGTGATTGGCCCAAGCGTTCCCAGCCATCTTTCATGGCTAAGGCGGGACCAGAACTCACTGTCTTCTGTGATTGGCCCAAGCGTTCCCAGCCATCTTTCATGGCTAAGGCGGGACCAGAACTCACTGTCTTCTGTGATTGGCCCAAGCGTTCCCAGCCATTTTTCATGGCTAAGGCGGGACTAGAACTCACTGTCTTCCGTGATTGGCCCAAGCGTTCCCAGCCATCTTTCATGGCTAAGGCGGGACTAGAACTCACTGTCTTCTGTGATTGGCCCAAGCGTTCCCAGCCATCTTTCATGGCTAAGGCGGGACCAGAACTCACTGTCTTCTGCGATTGGCCCAAGCGTTCCCAGCCATCTTTCATGGCTAAGCCGGGACTAGAACTCACTGTCTTCTGTGATTGGCCCAAGCGTTCCCAGCCATCTTTCATGACTAAGGTTGGACTAGAACTCACTGTCTTCTGCGATTGGCCCAAGCGTTGCCAGCCATCTTTCATGGGTAAGGCGGGACTAGAATTTACTGTCTTCTGTGATTGGTCCAAGCGTTCCCAGCCATCTTTCATGGGTAAGGCGGGACTAGAACTCACTGTCTTCTGCGATTGGCCCAAGCGTTCCCAGCCATCTTTCATGGCTAAGGCGGGACTTGTGATTGGCCCAAGCGTTCCCAGCCATCTTTCACGGCTAAGGCAGGACTTGAACTCACTGTCTTCAGTGATTGGCTCAAAGTCACCCAGATGTCTTTCACAGCTGCTTAAAAAAATAATTAAAACACATGCCGCTAACTGAAAATCAAATTAAGGAGTATTTTCTTCTCACCCAAGAAGCTTCTTCAGTTCTCATTGAATGGTGGAGAATGGAAGGATTTGCCAGATAACTGTGAAGAATATAAACCCTTCCATCCTCCACCATTCAGTCAGAAGCTTCTTGGATGAGGAACGAAACATCTTCAAGGAAAAAGCAAGAAAGTCCAGGTGCCTTTGGGACAAAGCACCTTTGGGACAACCGTGACCTGGATAGACTGGGAATCTCCACAGACATGTATAGATAATCCTTGTTGGTGGATATGTTGAATTTTGAATCTTTGGGATTACATATACAGTACATCCTCTAGACCAAGGGTAGGCAACCTTGGCTCTTTTATGACTCGTGGACTTCAACTCCCAGAATTCCTGACCCAGCCACGCTGAGGGGAAAGGGAGAGGTTTCCAACCTGAGCCATGCTGGCTCAGGAATTCTGGGAGTTGAAGTCCACGAGTCAGAAAGCGGCCTAGGCCTAGGCCAGAGATAGGCAATCTCGGCTCTTTTATGACTTGTGGACTTCAACTCCCAGAATTCCTGACCCAGCCACGCTGAGGGGAAAGGGAGAGGTTTCCAAGCTGAGCCATGCTGGCTCAGGGATTCTGGGAGTTGAAGTCCATGAGTCAGAAAGCGGCCTAGGCCTAGGCCAGAGGTAGGCAACCTTGGCTCTTTTCTGACTCGTGGACTTCAACTCCCAGAATTCCTGACCCAGCCAAGTTGAGGGGAAAGGGAGAGGTTTCCAAGCTGAGCCATGCTGGCTCAGGGATTCTGGGAGTTGAAGTCCACGAGTCATAAAAGAGCCAAGGTTGCCTACCCCTGCTCTAGACAGATTCAGAAATGGCTTTTATCTGCATCCGTTCCTGCTTTGAAAAATAGGAGGAAATTTTGGTCGGTTAAGAAGATGTGATTTATTCTTTTTTTCCCCCTCAGCAAAGTGCTTGCTGGAAGCAAAAAGCTGAATAGTTAACCCCAAAGTGGGCATCTATTGATCCGTTGTTCGTGGAGAGCAACATTTGGTTTGAGTTCGGGAGGCTAATAAAGTCAATGGGAGCTGAAATCAATGCACTGAGCTGAAATGGATCTCCTGAGTAATGTGGAATGCTTTCTGGCCAGAGATAATGTGATGGCATCGCATAAAGAAGGACCATTTTCATGCATGACCTCTTACTTAGATATTTTTTTTACCTTTCCTATCTGTGAAGGGTTGATGGATTTCTCTTTATATCCAGCCTCCTCTTTCATCACTTTTACTCTCTGATATTGATCTACTTTATCACCAAGCCAGCAGGAAGTGGCAGGTGTCAAATTCAAATAACTAATGTTGGAATTAGCTCACCCACCTCCAGTTTTTTTCCCCCTTTGTTCTTTTTTTAAAGCCTCTTCTACATGAGAAAAAAAAGGGGAGGTTAATTTCTCTAGCGAAACTTTATACGTTTAGTTGACGTTTTTTCTTGCACTGAAGCGTTGGCTTCTTAGCCTATGTGTATAAGCAGAGAACTTAGGTCAAATAAAGTACCATTGTTCAAATCCACGTAGAACCGGCAGAATAAAGCTAAGAATGGGATTATTTTGTGTTCTGGAAGCCACAGATAGTAAGACATGAGAGTAGGGTACGAAGAAGCATCTCCCATTCCACATTAACCACACAAATTGTAACTTACACCTAGGTTGGGGGTTGTTCAAAAGGTCTTTGTGGGAAGGCTGTGGTACGTCTACGCATGTATAGGGTAAAAAAAAAAAAGTCAAGATGGCTACCATGATTCAATCAATCAAAGCTCCCTCCAATAGGAAGTGTATTGTATTTAAAAAAGGCTGGAGCTTAAATCACACCATCGTGGGCATCAATTTGCCTTTTTTAAAAGTCATAGTCTGCAGATTACCCCTGTCTGCAAGTGAGGAAAGAGAAGTCAAAATAACCCCAACGTTTGAATTTTTGAATTAGTAAGTCTTCCAAAGGACTCAAAGAGATCCCTGCCAACTGATGAACCATTTCAGAAATATTTACCCAAATATTTACGGTTGAAAACTGCTATCAAAACAGACAAGTGGGAGACTTAAAATGTAAGATTTCTCAACCTTAGCAACTTTACGATGGGTGGACTTGAACTCCCCAAATTACCCAGGCAGCACTCGGGGAATCGAAGTCCATAGATCTACAGATTTGCCAAGGTTAAAAGAGAAAAATAGAAGCTAGAATTCTCCCAAAGGTGCTTTTTTCAAAAAGCAACTTGGCTTTGTTTTCCCTTGAAGAGATTTCATTTGTCACCCATCAAATTTGCAGACGACACCAAGCTGGCAGGAATAGCCAACACTCCAGAAGACAGGCTTAAGATACAGGAGGATCTGGACAGACTTGAACACTGGGCGCTATCTAACAAAATGAAATTCAATGGTGAAAAAAGTAAGATTCTGCATTTAGATAGACCACAACCTACTACTTAATAAGGTAGAAAAATGTGGGGTAGACAGAATCATCACCAGATGGATCTATAGCTGGCTGACTGGCCGTACTCAGCGAGTGGTCCTCAATGGAACCACATCTACATGGAGGGAAGTGTGTAGTGGGGTGCTCCAGAGCTCTGTTCTGGGCCCAGTGCTCTTCAACATCTTCATCAATGATCTGGACGAGGGGATAGATGGGAAAACCATCAAATTTGCAGATGATACCAAGCTGGCAGGAATAGCCAACACTCCAGAAGACAGGTTTAAGATACAGGAGGATCTGGACAGACTTGAACACTGGGCACTATCTAACGAAATGAAATTCAGTGGTGAAAAAAGTAAGATTCTGTATTTAGGCAAGAAAAACCAAATGTACAGGTATAGTATAGGGGGTACCTTGCTCAATAGTAGTAACTGTGAGAGGGATCTCAGAGCCCCAGTGGACAATCACTTAAATAGGAGCCAGCCGTGTGCTGCAACTGCCAAAAAGGCCAACACAGTGCTGGGCTGCATTAACAGAGGGATAGAATGAAGATCACGTGAAGTACTAATACTACTTTGGTAAGGCCACACTTGGAATACTGCATCCAGTTTTGATCACCATGATGTAAAAAAGATGTTGAGACTCTAGAAAGAGTACAGAGAAGAGCAACAAAGATGATTAGGGGACTGGAGGCTAAAGCATATAAGGAATGGTTGCTGGACTTGGGTGTGTCTAGTTTAATGAAGAGAAGGACGAGGGGGGACATGATAGCAGTCTTCCAATATCTCAGGGGCTGCCCCAAAGAAGAGGCTATTCTCCAAAGCGCCTGAAGGCAGGACAAGAAGCAACGGATGAAAACTAATCAAGGAGAGAAGCAACCTAGAACTAAGGAGGAATTTCCTGACAGTGAGAACAATTAACCAGTGGAACCACCTGCCTCCAGAAGCAGTGAATGCTCCAACACTGGAAATTTTTAAGAAGAGACTGGACAGTCATTTGTCCAAAAGGGTATAGGGTTTCCTGCCTGAGCAGGGGGTTGGAAGGTCCCTTCCAACTTTATTATTATTATTATTATTATTATTATTATTATTATTATTATTATTATTATTATTATTATTATTATTATTATTATTATTATTATTATTATTATTATCATCATTATTATCATTATTATTATTATTATTATTATTATTATTATTATTATTATTATTATTATTATAATAGAAGTGAAACATCTTCAAGGAAGAAACAAAGTCCAGTTGCTTTTTGCTTTTTGAAAAAGCATCTTTGGGATAACCATGACCTGGAATGACTATGTTTCTTTCGGAGACAGGAAATTTGTACTTGAATGTAGAACAAAATAGAAAAGATAGAGATGTAAAATATTCTTCTTGTAAATCTGCGTCAAAAATGGTCATGTTGGGCTTTGAAGGCTGATGGCTGGATTTTGATCACATGATGCCTGGGGATGCTGCAATCGTCATAAGTGTGAAAAGTGATCATAACTTGCTTTTTTCAGCATCGTTGTAATTTAAAATGGTCATTTAAACGAATGAGGACTTAATCAAGGACTACCTGTGTACACGAGAGAGAAGGAAGGACTCACTGGAGAAGAGCCTGATGCTGGGAAAGATGGAGGGCAAGAGAAGAAGGGGATGACAGAGAAGGAGGTGGATAGATGGAGTCACTGAAGCAGTAGGCGTGAGCTTAAATGGACTCCAGAAGATGGTAGAGGACAGGAAGGCCTGGAGGAATGTTGTCCATGGGGTTGTGATGGGTCAGACATGACTTCGCAACTAACAACAACCACAACAACCTTTATACAGGCATGTTTTCACAGACTTTATAGCTGGATGCTCAGAAGCCTTAGCAGAATAGGCTACATTCAATTTGTTTGTTTGTTTGAAGGACTAATTTTTTTTTTTTGTTCATTGCATTGTACTTAATTGAAACAGAAAACCCAGATATTTCCTGTGAGATCTCTGAATAGGCTTTAACAGATGGAAAACTCGGCTATAGAATTCCTAAACCCTCTTCTGCTATAGTTTGGCTCTATAGCTTTGGACACACCCCAGTTTTGTTATTGATCTTTTTATATATTAGTTCAGGATCTCGGTTCTCTGTTTTATAAAATAATTGCTTCCACAGACTTCCAACCACAGTAAGCAATTTAAGCCACTGAAGAGATTTCAGCTTGGTTTATAGTCACAACAGAATGTTAACTATACTCGGAGAAGAATGATTCCTTTATTTAAAGAATAAAATAAGATTGCTCGTTGCAGATGGATGGTTCCGGATCCATCAAATTATAGAAACAGAGCCTTATAAATTCCAATCATTTTGGATGGAATGTTCAATTTGACTCACATTATTATTATCATTATGCTAGCTAGTTTCCTATCTTGCATTTCATTGGATATATGAGAGCCAGAAAAATTACAGGAGAAGTTGCCATCAAAACCTACACCAAAGTCCTCTAGTCTTTCTATCGCTTTTTGTTCTCTTTCTTCTAACTGTGCCAGAGTCGTCGTACTAGAGTTGCTTGTCCATCTTGAACACAATGATGATTGTACATAATTGACTCCTTAGTTAGGTATATTTAAGCTCATCAGTATATTTAACTTCCCTGGAAAGTTTGGGTGTATAACTAAGGCTGTTATAATGTATGTATTTGAATAAGTAGCTTACAGCCTCTGTCAGGTGCATTGGGAGCAACACTGTCACAAGTAGAAGTCCGTGTGCTTGCAAATATGACAAAAGGATGCCCATAAAATGACAGGCAATTTACCGTGGAAGGCCTACAACAAAAGACCATTGAAACCTTTACCAGGTTTTGCAGTCGCAAAACTGGAAACAGGTAAGTGTCTAAACCATAGCTATTACAGGGGGGGGGGGAAATGGTCCAACATGGTACCTTTATGTCTTTTGAAAATCCAGAATTAGTGCAGAGAATGGGGCAAGAATGAGAACATACTATTTATTTTTACTAAAAATAATTCAATGATGTTGGAAATCTCCTCCTCCTCCTCTTCTCCTTCTCCTTCTCCTTCTCCTTCTCCTTCTCCTTCTCCTTCTCCTTCTCCTTCTCCTTCTCTTTCTCCTTCTCCTTCTCCTTCTCCTTCTCCTTCTCCTTCTCCTTCTCCTTCTCCTCCTCCTCCTCCTTCTCCTTCTCCTCCTCCTCCTCCTCCTCCTTCTTCTCCTTCTCCTTCTCCTTCTCCTTCTCCTTCTCCTTCCCTTTCTCCTTCTCCTTCTCCTTCTCCTTCTCCTTCTCCTTCCCTTTCTCCTTCTCCTTCTCCTTCTCCTTCTCCTTCTCCTTCTTCTCCTTCTTCTTCTCCTTCTCCTTCTCCTTCTCCTTCTCCTTCTCCTTCTCCTTCTCCTTCTCCTTCTCCTTCTCCTTCTCCTTCTCCTTCTCCTTCTCCTTCTTCTTTCTCCTCTTCCTCCTCTTTTTAAAAATTAAATTAAAAACAATGTTGCGTTAAAGTATTAAAAAGAAAGAGAGCATTTATCTTTTACTGTAGAGAACCTGCTGTTTTCGAAGACAGCTTTAGATTTGATTGGAAAAGCAAAATTATATATTATACAGCTCAATCTGTGTCATCATAGTCCAATGTCTGAAATACATCAATATCTGGCAAGTTTCAAAATTGAAATCAAAACCCATAGGTGTCCAACTTCCTTCATTTTTTTTTATAACATGGTTTTATTCTGTCCCCAGTTAGCTGGTGGGATCTAGACAACCTAAAAGTTAGCCGTTGGGATGTACAAAAATAAATTGTGATAGTTTTTGGCTAATTCTTGGATCGAAAACCCTCTTAGAAGTCTCAGAGTACAGACTAGGTTGAAAACTGGCAGAAGAAACAAAACTAGTAAAAATCATTTCTGTTATGTTAGCAAGAAAAACTACATGGAAACATTTATGAAGTCATTAGGACCCTTAAGTCAACATGAAGTTGGTATCTTTTACTCCTGTGAAACTCAAGAGCTCAAGCAGTATTAGTTGAGGGAAAGAGAGAAGCAAGTTTGAACAGGTTTTCCATTTTTTAAGTACCGGTATTTTGTTTTTCCCTTTAAGAAGAGAAATGTTTGCTTCCCACATTTTTCCCGATAAGTCAATTATGTACAATTTACAACTCATGTTGTACAATGAAATGAATTTTAAAACCACATGTTCTCTTCCTGTAGCGGCAAGAATTATTTTAATTGATTCATGTAGTGCTATAATTGCATAGAAATGATCTTTGGATTATGCGGTACGCCGGGGAGAATTCAAACTTTGCAAACAGAACTAAACGACACTTCCTGGAGTAAAATGTGAATTGAAATTCGTCGCACAAATGCACAGTCTACCCACAGGAAGCGTCATGCAGTTCCGTGGGTTTTATGGAGTTGTGGGTGTGATGAAGTTTATTGTTTGTTAGAATTAGTCTTCCTCACTGCTGTTTCCCGAATGGTCGCATTGCAAACCATCAAAAGGCCAAAAACTTGCAACAACCTAGGTTTGCTTATTTTGTATTTTGAAACTCTTCGGAAGAAAGTGTGTTTGCATTGTATCTTTGGCTCTGTGGTTTCAAAGGGATTTGACAGTCAGCATCTTCATCAGATTGGGACCAGGTTATGGAAGAAGAAGGAGCAGATAAGGAGGGAGACCCAGGCGACACAGTATTGAATAACTGGAGGTTGTATAAATATTTATAGAAGTATATACCGAGAAGGTTAGATAAATAGAAGTATTAATGTAAGAGAAAATTAATCTTATTGTATATAATACAGATAGGGAAATTTGGAGAGAGGCGTTGCTCGGACATTACCCCTGAATTGGATCTGAAGAGGGATGAGAGGGAAGAAAGGAGAGGAGAGAGAAAAGAGTAAAGGAGGGGAGAAGGAAGGAGGAAGGTTGGAGGAGAAGTGGGGAGAAAGGGGAGGAGAGTGGTGAAGGAAAGAGAAGAGGAGAGGGATGAGAGGGAAGAAAGGAGAGGAGAGAGAAAAGAGTAAAGGAGGGGAGAAGGAAGTAGGAAGGTTGGAGGAGAAGAGAAGAAGTGGGGAGAAAGGGGAGGAGAGTGGTGAAGGAAAGAGAAGAGGAGAAGAGGGAAGTAGGGAAGAGAAGAAAGGGAGAAAGAAGGTAGAGAAGAAGGAGTGTGGATACAGTGAAAGGGGAAATGGGCGAGCAACACCAAAAGTCATGTGTATGTATTTATTTCATTTTATTAAAAGTATCTTATATATGAATGTAAAAAAAATGTATGTTAACATCTGATAAATATCACGGTATATGTATGGGGGAGAGTTTGGAAAAATGAAAAATAATTAAAAAAAAAAAGATTGAGACCAGGTTAGTCTTCTGCGGAAGTTGGAAACCCTTGTTACGACACTCCAGCTGGCTCTGATGCTTTCATTCAGGAATGGAGAATCTGTCTTGGTTTGAAATCTGTCTGTCTTTCTTCATGCCCAGATCCCATGCAATTTCATATACAGGCTGTCCTTGACTTTCAACCACCATTCAAAGTTACAACACCACTGCAGCATCCCCAGGGTCATGTGATCAAAATTCAATTGGTAACTGGCTTGTATTTATGACGGTTGCATTGTTTCAGGATCATGTGATCACCTTTTGTGACCTTCTAATAATCAAAGCATATACATTTAATAATAATAATAATAATAATAATAATAATAATGCATACAAAGTCAAAATTGAAAAGACAGCAACAGACAGTAAGTGCCGCCTATGCAAAGAAGCTGAAGAAACAGTGGACCACCTGGTAAGCTGCTGCAAGAAGATCGCACAGACTGACTACAAGCAGCGGCATGACAAAGTAGCAACAATGGTGCATTGCAAGATCTGCAAGAAATATCATTTGCCTGTAAGCCAGATCGTAAAATAGAGAAAGTCATAGAAAATGATAAAGTTAAACTGCTCTGAGACATCAGAATTGAAACAGACAAGCACCTGCAACATAACACCCCGGACTTAACAATTGTCGATAAGAAAGACAAAAAAGTCTGGATAGTGGACGTGGCAATGCCTGGAGACAGCAGAATAGATGAGAAAGAACTGGAGAAGATAACAAAATACAAAGACCTACAAATAGAAATAGAAAAACTGTGGCCAAGGCAAGCAAGGGTAGTACCAATAGTAATAGGTGCCTTGGGTGCAATCCCAAAACAACTGGAGCACCACTTGAACACCATCATCAGCATTGACAAATTCACCATTAGTCAATTGCAAAAGGCGGCCTTACTAGGAACTGCTTCCATCCTGCGACGATATCTGTAATACCATCAAACGTCCACATCTGCCTATCCCAGGTCCTGGGCAAGGACTCAATAGGTAGACAAAATGCCAAATCCAGTCTGAACATCTGGCTGACTGTGCGATGATCAATAATAATAATAATAATAATAATAATAATAATAATAATAATAATAATAATAATAATGTTGGAAGGGACCTTGGAGGTCATCTAGTCCAACCCCCTGCTCAGGCAGGAAACCCTATACCGTTTCAGACAAATAGAACAAACAATAGAACAGAGCATTCACAACTGAGATACCAACATTAAAATTCTTTTAACTGCTTCCAAGTCTTGTACATATTTTTACAGCCTTCGACATGAAAAATAAATTTTAACTACTTTTAATAGTGATTCTGAATCTATAACCAATCTATATCCCCTCAAGATATAACACTACTCTTGTGGCTTAATTTCTGATAAATAATCTGTTAATTGTAAATTGGATTCTAAGTCTTGATAATTCTACGTCCAGAATTAAAAAGAGTTTGATTGCCAATCCAGGTCTCCATTAATAGAAAACGCAGTACTAATCAATTCTCTACTCTTTGTTTTTGTTATGGCTTCTGACTGGTTGAACATTGAACAAAGCGTGAAATTCTCTTTCTCCATTAAAGGGCAATTTTATGTCATATATATACTGCTGCTTCCCTCTGAGATTGTCTTTTAAGTTTTTCAACATTATGTGAGTCATCTTAATACAACATAAATATTTAGTTTTAAAGTGACTCTTGCTATTCACAAGCAGTACTTGGAGAACCTAATGGTCAATCAATCAATATTTAATTACGGTCACAAACCAGAATAAAAATAAAACCATGTAAATAAAACGAAAGACATGAAGATACACAGACAATGCTGGAGAATTTAGTGACGTTCAAAGTAACTGTATCATACCGCTCCAATAATAACAGCTGTCAAATCAGAAAGACTCATTTAAAATTTCTTGAATTAAGACACTCAGACAAACTCAAGCCTTGCATTATTAGGAGAAATCAAACAGAGATGTTGAAAGAAATTCAAATTTATTCCAAATAAATATCTTTTTACTGTCCTGGGCAATTTTCCAGGGTCAGAAGATTTTAAATAAAATAAAACCTGTTTTAAAACTGTTTAAACAAAACCTTATTTTAATAGGTTTTACTTAAACAATGCATTAAGAAAAATTGGGATTTATTTTCATTTGCGCATTTCATAAAATAAAGAGCTTTTGAGCGGGGGCTCAGATTGGAAGACCCCCAAGATCCCTTCCAACTGTGTTATTCTGTTATTCTGCTTAATAAATGGAATCCTAAGCAGACCTAATAGGATGGGTGGAGACTTCTGATATTTCAATTGTAATAGGTTAAAATTCAATTGCTTCCTTGAAACCTTTTGAGATCGCCTGAAACCTTTTAATATGAATTTAACAATCCCTTCCTCAGTGGTGCTGCTAAAAGTCTCTTCCCCCCCCAAAAAAAAGAAATGTCACTCGCCATGATCTTCCATGGTGTATCTTAGAAGCATGAAACGCTGTGATATTCTTTTGCCTTTGGTCTGAGTTGTGAGGTCAGACCTGTGTCCATTCATTCTCGTGTGAAAATTCTGCAGAAAGTTTAAATTCTGCGTGATTGAAGCACCTTATATCGGATGAAGTGAGCTGTACCTCACAAAAGCCTACGCTTTTCAATAACGTTTGTCGGACAAAAAACCGTTCTCCCCATCTTTGAACTCTATCACGTGAAGTACTATTCCCGCTTTATAAAACCCAAGTAAGACCGCGCCTGGAATACCGCAGCCAATTTTGGTCACCATATCACAAAAAAAAAATGTGGAGAGTTTGGAAAAAATTCAGAGAAGAGCAACAAAGACGATCAAAGGCCTGGAGACTAAAACAGAACGGCTGCGGGACTTGGGTTTGGCTAGTCTAAAGAAAAGAAGAAATAGGGGAGACATGATAGCAGTGTTCCAGGATTTGAGGGGCGGCCTCAAAGAAGAGGGAGTCAGGTTATTCACCAAAGCACCAGAGGGAAGGACCAGAAGCAATGGGTGGAAACTGATCAAAGAGAGAAGCAACCTGGAACTGAGGAGAAACTTCCTGACAGTGAGGACAATTAACCAGTGGAATAGCTGGCCTCCAGAAATAGTGGGCGCCCCATAACTGGAGATTTTTAAGAAGAGACTAGACATTCACCTGTCTGAGATGGTATAGGTTCTTCTGCTGGAGCAGGGGGCTGGACTAGAAGACCTCCAAGGTCCCTTCCAGCTATATTCTATTCTATTCTATTCTATTCTGTTCTGTTCTGTTCTGTTCTGTTCTGTTCTGTTCTGTTCTGTTCTGTTCTGTTCTGTTCTGTTCTACTCTACTCTACTCTACTCTACTCTACTCTACTCTACTCTACTCTACTCTACTCTACTCTACTCTACTCTACTCTACTCTATTCTATTCTATTCTATTCTATTCTATTCTGTTTTGTTCTGTTCTATTCTAAATCTTAGGTCCTTTATTTGATCTCCAACTTAACGTCACTGAGGTCCTTCAATCTCCAGCTTTTGGCTAAAAGACAAGAACATCAAACGTGAAAATTTAACGCTTGTTTCCAAGTCCTCTGAATTTCCACTTTGTCTCAACCATGTTCTAATTGGAGAATCTGGAACGGGTGTATTCTGACACTTCTTTGACCAGCATATAATCGCTCATCAAGTTTTACAAGTATTTTTTTAAAAAATCTCAATTGGCCCAGTGCTGTGAAATCATGTCATAAATGCCCCTTAGAAAGTATGGATGAGAACATTGGATACTTTAAATGAAACCAGACCGTTTCTGAAATGAAGTGTGGGAGTCCTGCCCGTTTGATGCACAAATGTGCGCATATAGTCCCATCTCCCCCTCTCTCTTTCTCTCTCTCCCTCTTCCCCTCTCTCTTTCTTTCTTTCTCCCTCTCTCCCTCTCTTTCCTTTTACCTCTCTTTCTTTCTGTTTTTTTCTCTCTCCCTCTTTCTCTGTCTCCCCTTTTTCTATCCCCCCTCTCTCTTTGTCTCCTTCTCTTTCCCTCTCTATCTCTTTCCCTTCCTCTCCATTTATCACATTCTCTCTTTTTTTCTTTCTCTCCCTCCCCCGCTCTCTTTCTCTATCTCCCCCTTTCTCTCTCCCTTTCTCACTTTCTCTCCCCCTTTTCTCCATTTATCACTTTCTCTCTCTCCCCCGCTCTCTTTCTCCATCTTCCCCTTTCTCTTTCCCTCTCTTTCTCTCTCCCTCTCTCTCCCTTTCTCTTTCTCTCTTTCTCTCCCTTTCCCCCTCTTTCTCTTTCTCTCTTCCCCTCTCCTGTTCTCTCTCTCCCTCTCTCCCTCTCTCTGTCTCTCTCACACACATAAACACACACATACAGTTTAAGATTAATATTCCATGTCCACTTAATTATGAACGAATCCCATATATTGTCTTAGACTTAATTCCGGGGTTCTCTGTTACTTCGACTGTGTTTCAATTCTACTGCCAGATTTACAACAATTTCTGTCTTTCCTCCCACTAGATAGCCATGGCTTGTTCTTGCTTGTTATGTCTGAAAGCATCCAGGCACTTTTGCTCCTTGCTGTTGGTTAACATTTCAGTCAACCCAATTTATTTTGTATTTATCACAGATATAATTATAATAAGCTCCAGACCTCTGAATTGGCAGCAGTTTCCTAAACAAGACAAATAAAAGGCACACAGGCTCACAAGCTATGCAGTGAGCCGGCTATATTGTTTAAAGCTGGCTGCTCTTTTAAAATGTTATCAGTTTCTTTTTAAAAATTAAGGCACTTTTGTGCCTACGAGGTGTGCTCCGACTCAAGGCGAACTCCATTTCTTAAAAGCTGCTCTTCAATATTTTTAAAAGCATCTTTCTGTCTTATGTGCAGATCATCCAATGAAACCAACTGGATTTTTTTGTTGTTGTTGTTGTTGTTAAGACCCGTGTTTGAAATACCAGCATGGAGGCAATAAACAAAACCACATACAGAGTAAATATTCCAACATTGGATGAGAACTCTGATGCTTGGAGCATCAGCATAATCTGATCAGTTTTAATGGGTTCATGCTTTTTATGGTTTATTTATTTATTTTCCTGAGTGTAAAATCACTGAGTGGTTCGCGCTTGAAATGGAAGGATGCTAAAATAGAGAAAACAAACAGGTCTGTCTATCTCTATCTCTATCTCTATCTCTATCTCTATCTCTATCTCTACCTCTACCTCTATCTCTATCTCTATCTCTATCTCTATCTCTATCTCTATCTCTATCTCTATCTCTATCTCTATCTCTATCTCTATCATCTCTACCTCTACCTCTACCTCTTTCTCGAGATCTCTACCTCTATCTCTATCTCTATCTCTATCTCTACCTCTACCTCTACCTCTACCTCTACCTCTACCTCTACCTCTACCTCTACCTCTACCTCTACCTCTACCTCCACCTCGAGATCTCTACCTCTACCTCTATCTCTATCATCTCTACCTCTACTTCTACCTCTATCTCGAGATCTCTATCTCCATCTCCATCTCTATCTCTATCTACCTCTACCTCTACCTCTACCTCTACCTCTACCTCTATCTCTATCATCTCTACCTACCTCTACCTCGAGATCTCTATCACCATCTCTACCTCTACCTCTACCTCTATCTCTATCTCTATCATCTCTACCTCTACCTCTACCTCTACCTTGAGATCTCTATCTCCATCTCTACCTCTACCTCTATCTCTACCTCTACCTCTAGATAGATAGATAGATAGATAGATAGATAGATAGATAGATAGATAGATAGATAGATAGATAGATAGATAGATAGATAGGTAGATAGGTAGGTAGATAGGTAGATAGGTAGGTAGGTAGGTAGGTAGGTAGGTAGGTAGATAGATAGATAGATAGATAGATAGATAGACAGACAGACAGACAGACAGACAGACAGACAGACAGACAGACAGAGAGAGAAAGAGGAGAGAGGAGAGAGGAGAGAGAGGAGAGAGAGACAGAAGATAGATAGATAGATAGATAGATAGATAGATAGATAGATAGATAGATAGATAGATAGATAGATAGATAGATAGGTAGATAGGTAGATAGGTAGATAGGTAGATAGGTAGATAGGTAGATAGGTAGATAGGTAGATAGGTAGATAGGTAGATAGGTAGGTAGGTAGGTAGATAGATAGATAGATAGATAGATAGAAAGATAGATAGATAGATAGATAGATAGATAGATAGATAGATAGATAGATAGATAGACAGACAGACAGACAGACAGACAGACAGACAGACAGAGAAAGAGGAGAGAGGAGAGAGGAGAGAGAGGAGAGAGAGACAGAAGATAGATAGATAGATAGATAGATAGATAGATAGATAGATAGATAGATAGATAGATAGATAGATAGATAGAACTAGAACTAGAACTAGAACTAGAACTAGAACTAGAACTAGAACTAGAACTAGAGCTAGAGCTAGAGCTAGAGCTAGAGCTAGAGCTAGAGCTAGAGCTAGAGCTAGAGCTAGAGCTAGAGCTAGAGTTAGACAGACAGAGACAGAGACAGAGAAGGAGATAGACAGACAAACAGATAGATAGATAGGGAGAGAAAGAAAAGAGAGGAGAGAGGAGAGGAGAGACAGAAGAGAGAGACAGAAGATAGATAGATAGAGCTAGAACTAGAACTAGAGCTAGAGTTAGAGCTAGCTAGACAGACAGACAGAGAGATAGAGATAGAGATAGAGATAGAGATAGAGATAGAGATAGAGATAGAGATAGAGATAGAGATAGAGATAGAGATAGAGATAGAGATATCTCACACCCCAAAATAACTGACAGGTGCTCAACCACCATTGTGTTCTGAGGTCAGGGAAATCAAGTTTTCAAAAGAGATTTCAGGATCCCATCCAGGTAGGAGCCATTCAGAACCTCGAGGGATGTTATTCCAGAAGGCAGGAACCACAGCCGAGAAGAAATAAAGGCTGTCAAAGAAGTCTTTACTCTTCACTGGGACCGTGGAGGCTGAACCGGCCTGTGGGTTATAGAAGCACTGGCTGTGTAAAAAAATGTCAAGAATGCCGGGTGAGAGGAAAGGTTTTGTAATGCAATCTGCAGCTGTGCCTAACAGGCTGTTGAAATTCTTCCTTTCTGTGTCTCTTGGCAAGAGAATGCCTTGGAATGGGGTGGAGTCCCCGAGAGTTGGTTTGGCTGCGTTATACGGTAGGACAGTTGCGAAAACAGTTGCCTTCGTGTTTGCCTTTGATCACGGCAGGGGGCTGAGCGCGTAAAACATATTAAAAAAGCATAACCCATTCTTGTAATTTTACACACTTTTTTGATGGAGTATTGTTTTGTTATACAATTTTGACTTTTAAGATTCTTACTTCAATTTTGCATTTGTTTATGTATAACCTCAGGAGAATATTGAACATCTGATTTCCTGGTTGATACTAATAAAATAATAATTACAAAAAAAAAAAGTCACTTGAACCTTCTTGGTCCCCAGTGGAGGAAACGTTCAATGTCTTTGGCCCGTGCACCTTACGAAGCACACCTGTCAACTTCTCGCTACAGCTGGCTGCATGTCTCCATACCTCCTTTTCCAGACTTAGTCTTAGGAAACAGGAGTTACCTGGGAGTGGTTTAAAGAGAAATTTGAAATTTGTTTTACCAAAGCGCCTGAAGGCAGGACAAGAAGCAACGGATGGAAACTCATCAAGGAGAGAAGCAGCCTAGAACTAAGGAGAAACTTCCTGACGATTAGAACAAATTAATCCGTGGAATGACTTGCCTTCAGAAGTTGCAGGTGCTTCAACACTGGAGGTTTTTAAAAAGAGACTGGACAGCCACTAGTCTGACATGATAAAGGGTCTCCTGCTTGAGCAAGGGGTTGGACTAGATGACCTCCATGGTCCCTTCCAGCTCTGCTATCCTGTTATTGAAATTCATTCTGTGAGTCTCGAGGGAGCTCAGATCTAATGGTCTTGTAGAGTTCAACAAAGGGCATGAAAGTTTTTTTGTGAGTTTGATTAATAATAATAATAATAATAATAATAATAATAATAATAATAATAATAATAATAATAGGCAGATGTGCTGAGCACCTGTCAGTTATTTTGGGGTGTGAGATATCTCTCTCTCTATCTCTATCTCTATCTCTATCTCTATCTCTATCTCTATCTCTATCTCTATCTCTATCTCTATCTCTATCTCTATCTCTATCTCTATCTCTATCTCTATCTCTATCTCTATCTCTATCTCTATCTCTATCTCTATCTCTATCTCTATCTCTATCTCTATCTCTATCTCTATCTCTATCTCTATCTCTATCTCTGTTGTAAGGATGCCAGATCACCGCATCCCTAAACAGCTGTTTTATGGTGAACTGTCTCAAGAAAAACGATCACACGGGGGACAAAAGAAGCGATATAAAGATACGCTGAAAGCCTCTCTCAAGTCCCTGGATATTAACATCCCCTCCTGGGAACCTCTGGCACATGATCGATCAACATGGCATACTCTGGTGTACCAGGGTTGCCAGACATATGAAAATAGAAGGACAATCTTGGCACAAGAGAAGCGTGTACTCCGCAAAGCCAGAGCTGTAAATGCCGAAGTAACAGTGTCTACATTTCTTTGTTCAGTATGTGGCAGAACATTCCGTGCTAACATCAGTCTTATCAGCCACCTACGGACACATCGTTGATGGCCCATAACCCATAAGATGTCAAGGTCCTCATCAAATTCGATGGATGAACAACAACAACAACAACAACAATAATAATAATAATAATAAAGTTGGAAGGGACCTTGGAGGTCATCTAGTCCAACCCCCTGCTTAGGCAGGTAACCCTATACCATGCTGATGTTCTACTTATCCCATCCCGATCCATGTCTGTCTTGATTTTATATGACTGGCTTTTCAATCTTGGGACCAGAAGACTTCTCAAACCAACACAGCATCTCCAGTGGCTGCAAACATGGGGTAGAGATGGACTGGGGACTTCATAGAAAATGTTCCGAATGCTTGGTAGAAAAGCTATCAAGAGATGGTCATTCCCCCCCCACCCCCCAAAAAAGCTCTTTACTTCTTTAACCATTGGCATTTTTCTTGTTTAGGTATTTTTTTTTTTGTACACAATTTCAATCCAATCATGCTATGAGCCTTTTCAGTGATCAGAATTTCCCTGCAAAACCATAAAGCACTTGGGAGTTCCTCTCGGGATTGCACAGTTGCTTTCCACTGACGAGAAGAACATGGTTAATCCCAGCTTCTATTCTATTCTATTCTATTCTATTCTATTCTATTCTATTCTATTCTATTCTATTCTATTCTATTCTATTCTATTCTATTCTATTCTATTCCCCTGATGGTGTGGTGGTGAGAATGTAGCATTGCAGGCTAATTCTGCCCACTGCCAGGAGTCTGATCCTCACTGGCTCACAGTTGACTCAGCTTTCCATCCTTCCGAGGTTGGTAAAATGAAGACCCAGATTGTTGGAGGCAACAGGCTGATTCTGTAAACCACTTAGAGAGGGCTGTAAAGCACTATGGAGTGGTATATAAGTCTAAGTGCTATTCTATTCTATTCTATTCTATTCTATTCTATTCTATTCTATTCTGTTCTGTTCTGTTCTGTTCCGTTCCGTTCCGTTCCGTTCCGTTCCGTTCCGTTCCATTCCATTCCATTCCATTCCATTCCATTCCATTCTATTCTATTCTATTCTATTCTATTCTATTCTATTCTATTCTATTCTATTCTATTCTATTCATATTCTATTCTATTCATATTCTATTCCATTCCTATTCCTATTCCTATTCCTATTCCTATTCCTATTCCTATTCCTATTCCTATTCCTATTCTGTTCTGTTCTGTTCTGTTCCGTTCCGTTCCGTTCCGTTCCGTTCCGTTCCATTCCATTCCATTCCATTCCATTCCATTCCATTCTATTCTATTCTATTCTATTCTATTCTATTCTATTCTATTCTATTCTATTCTATTCTATTCTATTCATATTCTATTCTATTCATATTCTATTCCATTCCTATTCCTATTCCTATTCCTATTCCTATTCCTATTCTATTCTATTCTGTTCTGTTCTATTCTATTCCATTCCATTCAATTCCAATATCTATTCTATTCTATTCTATTCTATTCTATTCTATTCTATTCTATTCTATTCTATTCTATTCTATTCTATTCTATTCTATTCTGTTCTATTCTGTTCTATTCCATTCCATTCCATTCCATTCCATTCCACTCCACTCCACTCCACTCCACTCTATTCACTCTATTCCACTCTGGTTTGCATAAGCTATAGTTTCCCATATCAGTAGAAATGAGAAATGCTGGTTTTACAGTTGAGGAATATACCCTTTCTCTTCTGGATGAGGATCTATGGTTTGTCAGAACAGGCAAAACATAACTCAGACTGAATTTTGATCCATAATGTCTCTGCTTTTTCCTGTAGTTGAAACAGGTTGTTCATGAAAGTTGATAAATGTCTGGCTTTAGCAACAGTTGACATACTTAATTGTTTGGTTTGTGAAAGTTCCTTGATTTTTGTCACCAGTTGTAGAATGACAGAGTGGGAAAAGCAGCAGAACCAGTTTCCAAGGGCCCTCCAGTTAAAATCACATTTAACTCCCATTAATTTCACTCATGGACAATGAGCTGAACTTTACTGAGTCTTTTTACTAAGAACAGAGATACAGTAAATAGAAGAACACAGAATACATTCAGTTTATTGCATAAATAATAATTCAGACAGTAGTCATAACAGCCAGAAATTTTGATTTATATCAGAGATTGGCAACAAGTAGTTGTCCAAAGGTTGCTGATTGGAAATCCCCAGGCCACTAAAGATGGGAACTGTAGTCCATTTATACAGAGAACTCCTCAATTCCTCTCCTTGATCTGTTGAAATGGAATAAACACCAAGACTCTTCAGTGGAAACTGTTCGATATAATGTATATTTTCACTTCCGTTTTTCCTTTGGATGGTTTTCTTGGCAGCCAGGAACTCAATCTATAAAAGAGATCCTACTTCACTTAGACATTTACTTTCTAGTAATAAAAGAGCAGATGTCTAAGATCTCTTCATCTGAAACAGAAACCAGAATCTTGATGCTTAATCGAGCATCTGTTGTCAGCGCTCCAGCCACCGATGACAGAAAATTACAATTTTCTCTTCTTTTGCAAACATTTGTTACATCTTGTGGCAGGCCAGTTGCTGGAGATCAAGGAGAAATGGGTTTTACGGCATGAGGCACTGAACTTTCTGAAACCAGGATGGTTAATAGCTGGAATTTGATAGCTTTTGGGGTCTTAGGGTGATGGGAAGTGCTTAACAACATGGACTGAAAGAGGATAATGGGTAGAAATGCAGTACAGGTAGTTCTCAAATTACGACCACCATGGAGCCCAAAATTTATGTTGCTAAGTGAAACATTTTTTTTTACTCCATCCGTATGGCATAAAATTACCGAAGATATAGATGTACGGCAGGAGAGAAAGCTGAACACCTTTTACATGCGCTGTCTCTGACGTATTCTCGGCATCACCTGGCATGACAAAGTCCCAAATAGTGCAGTCCTGGAATCTCTAGCATGTATACACTATTGAAACAGCGACGTCTACGCTGGCTTGGGCATGTTGTGAGAATGGCTGATGGTCGGATTCCGAAAGGTCTCCTGTATGGAGAACTAGTGCAGGGAAAGACCTCAGAGGGAGACCTGAGCTGCGATATAAAGATATCTGCAAGAGGGACCTAAAGGCCTTGGGAATGGACATTAACAGCTGGGAATCCTTCACCTCTGATTATTCAGCCTGGAGGCTAAAGACGCAGCATGGCCTTCTCCAATTTGAAGAGACACTTGTGCGTCAGGCTGAGGCAAAGAGGCAGTCCCACAACCAGTGAAATCTGGGGGCTGGATAGTGGAAGGGACTGGCATTCTTTTTTTTTTAACTTTTATTAAAACAATCAACATTGAACATAAAATCATATCATGCAGCAATCATCATAGCACCTGATATACAACACTAAGTATTAGTCTTTGTAAACGTCTGAATTAGTAAGCCTTTTCCCCCCCCTCCTCGCGTCTAGCCTCAACTATACTCCTGTTACACTTTGTTTGATTGGTGTTTCCCTTTTCTATAGTCTATCCACAGTTTCTAGTCTATCACATATTATTCATCTCAATATTAGTACAATCCTTTATGATCCCTAACCAAAAAATCCTGAGGTAAAAGTTTAATGACCTGAGATAAATCTTATATATGGTCTATCTACTATATCTAGTCTATCACATATTGTGCATTCGCGCTTCTGAATTAACTTCGTCTCCGTAACAGTGCAATCTTTTATAGTCCCTAACCTAAGATCCTGAGGTAGAAGTCTTTGAGCCACACCAGATGCTGCCTTAGGACCTCTTTCCAGAGCACAATACCATAGTGTCTCGAGACTGAAGGATGCCAACTAAACAACATCCTAATTCAGCAAGAAAACAAACAAACAATGCTCCCTAAAAAAAAAAGTAAATTAGTAGTTATATTTAGATGGGTGCAACTTCTCAAAAAAAACATTACATTGAGGATCAGAGAAAAAGAAGATACAGAATATTTTCAAACATGGAACATCTCCAATGCTAGCTTACACTTTGATAATGTTAGCAGTGGCTAACGAAAGCTTAGTGCATAATAAAATTCTCTGTCCCGGAGATCAATATGTCTTTTTTTTTACAAATATATGTATGTATGTATGTATGTATTTGTTTTCTGAGGTTTTCGCGGGTGTTTGTATGTAGGACTTTGGTTCTTCGGGTTTTCTCCCACGTAGAATTTGAAGTGTCTTGGTGACGTTTCGACGAAGTCCCATTCATCATCTTCAGGCTGGTGCTTTCGGCTTTGTGCTTCTAGGAGAAATGTATGTATGTATGTATGTATGTATGTATGTATGTATGTATGTATGTATGTATGTATAATTTAAAAATGTCTTATTTATTTTATTTTTATTTTTATTTATTAAATTTTTATACTGAATCTGAAAAATAATAATGAAATACTCCCTTGTGACCCTCAGACACATATAGCGTAGCTTCCATAATGACAGGAACATTATCAGTACAGATACAGTAGTGGCCAAAATTGTGGAAACCTTTTGGTAAAAGTGTACAGTAGAAATGCCACCTTTGGTTAAGTTTCCATCAATTTTTCTTCTAATTTCTTTATAACTGTAGCCTTGTTCAGTTAATAATACTATTTTACATCACTTTCTGGGCAACCAATTAACTCTTTGCACCATGACTTTAATTCTATTACATTTTACAAGCTCACTAAATGAAAGAACACAAAAAAAAAACCAAGCAACTTGATAGGGGTCACATAACACACTGACAAATGTCCTCCTCTCAGCTTCAATACATGATATCAATAACTGAATCCTACTGTAATCTGATTGGCTCATTGCCAAAACAAGATGATATCTGATTGGCTATCCTGTCACCCCTCGTCCTTCTCTTCATCAGACTAGACATATCCAATTCCAGCAACCGTTCCTCATATGTTTTAGCCTCCAGTCCCCTGATCATCTTTGTTGCTCTTCTCTGTACTCTTTCCAGAGTTTCAACATCTTTTTTACATCACGGTGACCAAAACTGGATGCCGTATTCCAAGTGTGGCCTTACCAAGGCCTTGTAAAGTGGTATTAACACTTCACGTGATCTTGATTCTATCCCTCTGTTAATGCAGCCTAGCACTGTGTTGGCCTTTTTGGCAGCTGCAGCACATGGCTGGCTCCTATTTAGGTGATTGTCCACTAGGACTCCGAGGTCCCTCTCACAGTTACTCCTATTGAGCCAGGTAACACCTATACTGTATCTGTGCATTTGGTTTCTCTTGCCTAAATGTAGAAAACTTACTTTTTTCATTTTGTTAGACAGCGCCCAGTGTTCCAGTCTGTCCAGATCCTCCTGTATCCTAAGCCTGTCTTCTGGAATGTTGGGTATTCCTTCCAGATTGGTGTCGTCTGCAAATTTGATGAGTTCCCCATCTATCCCTTCGTCCAGATTGTTGATGAAGATGTTGAAGAGCACTAGACCCAGAACAGAACCCTGGGGACATGGGACTTCCCCCCCCCATTTGAGCAAGAAAAAGTCTTCTAACATCAGCGTCGATCTACAATAACTTATTTTAATATTTAACTCATTAACTCATTCGGCGTTTTGCTCCACTCATTTCCTGGGCATTTCTCTTTGCAATTTTTTTTTCCTTCAAGTGGAATACAATCTCACCCAACTGGGAGATTTATACATTTGGTTGATGCAGGCTTTTAAAATGCTAACCAAGCAAATTTCTTTCCCCCCTTTTTAACAACCTAAAGATTAAAGTTTGGGGTGGATCCTGGGTATGGCTCTATTTAAACAACTGAGAAAATATTTGCAGATATTATCAGGTGTGTTCTTGGGTATTGCTCTCTCCATCAGGAATACTGGTGTTTGTCTTAGACTTTTTCTCCAGGCATAATTTTTCTGGTGAATTCTGAAGCTACGCCTCCAAAGCTCAACATTTTTCACAAGGTGAAAGAAAAGATAACAAGTGAAATTAGATACTGCTGTTCAAAAGTCCTGGTCTCTTAATCTTCCTTTAGCTTAATATTTCCAAGGAAGCTTGTTTTGATTTTGCTCTCCTGCAAACACGGGATTGTAATTGCTAGCCTGATTGCTCCTTGCTTCACAATTATGGGTAGGCAAATCCAACTTCTGTATATCAGTTACTCTTCCACGCTATCAATTAATAAAAGACAATGGGTCACTTTTTGGGAGCCTCAAGAGTCTTACATCATCTTTATTATAGCACAGGGGAAAATAAACAAAAAATGTCACAAATTGAACTGATGTTCTTTAGAAATTTGAGTTCCAGAGAGGAAACTAGGAATTATCCCAAGGATTTTGTAAGATGTAACATACGTCCAGCAATTTTATTTTATTTTATTTTTTGCAGCAGTTGACACAGCTGAAATATTTAGTTCTTTAAAAAATTTCCTTAATCTGTTATTCTTCGCAATACACTAAATGCTATAGCTAAAGCAAGATCTTTTCCATATTTTAATGATAAGACCTCTAATGATAAGGTAATTATAATTACCCAAGTCGTAGGCTGTATTGCTATTATTATCTTTATCGTCTTCACCTTTCTCATCTTTTCTCATTTTTCCTACTATCTTCTCCTATTGGTATCTTATGATTTATCACTTGTTGTTTGTATCTAATGATTTATAATGGTATCTTATAATTATCTCATAATTAAATCTTACAATTTATAACTTATTTTGTTGCTTGTATTGTACACTGAGAACTTCTGCACCAGAGACAAAGTCTTTCGGTGGCCAATCACACTTGGCCAATAAAGAATTCTATTCTATTCTATTCTATTCTATTCTATTCTATTCTATTCTATTCTATTCTATTCTATTCTATTCTATTCTATTCTATTCTATTCTATTCTATTCTATTCTATTCTATTCTATTCTATTCTCCATGATCTATTCTATTCTATTCTATTCTATTCTATTCTATTCTATTCTATTCTATTCTATTCTATTCTATTCTATTCTATTCTATTCTATTCTATTCTATTCTCCATGATCTATTCTATTCTATTCTATTCTATTCTATTCTATTCTATTCTATTCTATTCTATTCTATTCTATTCTATTCTATTCTATTCTATTCTATTCTATTCTATTCCATCTCCTATTCTATTCTATTCTATTCTATTCTATTCTATTCTATTCTATTCTATTCTATTCTATTCTATTCTATTCTATTCTATTCTATTCTCCATGATCTATTCTATTCTATTCTATTCTATTCTATTCTATTCTATTCTATTCTATTCTATTCTATTCTATTCTATTCTATTCTATTCTCCATGATCTATTCTATTCTATTCTATTCTATTCTATTCTGTTCTGTTCTGTTCTGTTCTGTTCTGTTCTGTTCTGTTCTATTCCATCTCCTATTCTATTCTATTCTATTCTATTCTATTCTATTCTATTCTATTCTATTCTATTCTATTCTATTCTATTCTATTCTATTCTATTCTATTCTATTCTATTCTATTCTATTCTATTCTTCATGATCTATTCTATTCTATTCTATTCTTCATGATCTATTCTATTCTATTCTATTCTATTCATGATCTATTCTATTCTATTCTATTCTATTCTTCATGATCTATTCTATTCTATTCTCTATGATCTATTCTATTCTATTCTATTCTATTCTATTCTATTCTATTCTATTCTATTCTATTCTATTCTATTCTATTCTATTCTATTCTATTCTATTCCATTCCATTCCATTCCACTATATTTCTCTATTCTATTCTATTCTATTCTATTCTATTCTATTCTATTCTATTCTATTCTATTCTATTCTATTCTATTCTATTCTATTCTATTCTATTCTATTCTATTCTATTCTATTCCCTGTCCTGTCGTACCCTATCCTATTCCATCCCTATTTGTTTCTAATTGCTGCCTCCATATATTGCCATTTCAACAAAAGTGACTCTATTTGTCAGTGTAACGTGTTGTCTTCGAGACAGTAATCCAGTTGGGATGTGATAATCCTATAATATTTTAATTAGATCCTTTCCAACAACTGTTCCAATGTTGTGATCAGACTTCGTTTGGGAAAGTTGGAAAGCATAGTTTTTGCACAGATGCCCAGTGGATGCCAGCAGCTATTCTGCCAAGGCCTTGTTTACAGTCAGCCTGGGCAATTTTACGGTATCCACTAATTCTGTGAACACATTATTCCATCTTTTCTTAACAAAGATGGACATGAGGTGACTTACATCCTCCAAGTTGAGAGGAGAAGTGAGGGTGGCATTGTTATTTGAGGGAGGAAGAGAAGTATGTGGATTGGAAAATCATGGGCTCCACCAGTGAATTTTCCTTGCTTTTTTCCTGCACAAAAACACATGGTTTTATAGTCATAACTGGGTAGCCATGTGGAGTTCAGTTTCGCTCAGGGGCCTCTTATTCAGCTGCCCTGAGCAAGGCAGGACAAGAAACAACAGATGGAAGCGAATCAAGGAGAGAAGCAACCTGGAACTAAGCAATCACTTCCTAGCAGTGAGAACAATTAAACCAGTGGAACAGAAGTTGCCTCCAGAAGCGGTGAATGCTCCAACAATGGAGGCTTTTAAGAAGAGACTGGACAGCGATTTGTCTGAAATGGTATAGGGCAGTGATGGTGAACCTTTTAGAGACCAAGTGCCCAAACTGCAACCCAAAACCCACTTATGCACTTATTCCAACTTTGCAAGATCTTTTTTTCCCCACGAGGTTAAAATTGTTTGATTGATTGAACCTTTTTTTTTTTTTTGCACATGGCAGCAGAGGCCTAAAGCGAAAAGGTTTTATAAAACCCAGCTGAAGGCCTAGGACTGGGGCGATGGCGCATGTGCCCACAGAGAGGGATCTGTTCGCCACCACGGGTATAGGTTCTAGTGCTTGAGCTGGAGGCTGGAGTAGAAGACCTGTAAGGTCCTTTCCATCTCTATTTCCATCTCTATTCTGACGAAGTACAGATTGCTAGTATGATGGTTGATTTCTTTGTTTGTTGATTAATTCATGCTTTACCTTAGCTTCTGTGACATTAACAGAACCTTCCCATCTTAAGAAGGAAACTATTTGGGATTTCATATTACTCTCTTTTTTTAATTTTCCATCGTCATTTCCCCATGATGAGTAACATGGGAAGGGAAAGGAAAGGAAAGGGGATGAGATTCCAAGATCTTCTGGAACCTGGTCAAGGAATTGTGAGTGAATCTTCATTTGTCACCATCAGATTGGGTTGCAATCTTTGCAAAGCTTCACAAATTGTTCAAAGCCATCTCTATTCACCAACGTGGAATGTTGAAAAACACAATGAAAGAGTAAGAAGCAAACTTCTTACAAGTTTTTCGTTTTGTTTTGTTTTGCGTTGCCTTCATGCACTTAATGTGGGATTCACTGGACTTAGATGTGGAGGAGAGCGGTCTAAGTGGGTGGCCGGGCAGAGCTTGGGAAGAAGACTATCACTTACTTTTGACCCTGATAATTGAAGTGGACTGTCCATCATGCATTTACAACTTTCCTGGAAGCAAATTCCCTTGATTTCATCTGTGCTCCCTCCAAGGGGTGTGTGGGATACTGAGTGTACTTTGCAGTTCTATTATGGCAATATTCACTTCAACCTTTGCTTCCCACCTCTTCCCAGTGCATTACCTTCTTGCTGCATTTTATGGGATGATCCTTGACATAATACTTCTCCCATTTCTATCAGTGAAATCAATTATTCATGGATATGGAAGCCTTTCATTTCTCCACAAGAGAAGGGAAAATTCAGTATAAAAAGAGTATAAGATTTGAAAAATGGAAGTGCTTGGGGGGGGGGAAGTCTCCCCCTCCTCCACTACTATTACTACTACTACTACTATTACTACTACTACTACTACTACTTCTCCTCCTCCTCCTCTTCCTCCTCCTCCTCCTTCTTTCCTTCTCCTCCTCCTTCTTCTCCTTCTCCTTCTCCTTCTCCTTCTCCTTCTCCTTCTCCTTCTCCTTCTCCTTCTCCTTCTCCTTCTCCTTCTCCTTCTCCTCCTCCTCCTCCTCCTTCTTCTTTTCCTCCTCCTCCTCCTCCTCCTCCTTCTTCTTTTCCTTCTTCTTTTCCTTCTTCTTCTTCTTCTTCTTCTTCTTCTTCTTCTTCTTCTTCTTCTTCTTCTTCTTCTTCTTCTTCTTCTTCTTCTTCTTTTCCTCCTCCTCCTCCTCCTCCTCCTCCTCCTTCTTCTTCCTCTTCCTCTTCCTCTTCCTCTTCCTCTTCTTCTTCTTCTTCTTCTTCTTCTTCTTCTTCTTCTTCTTCTTTTCCTCCTCCTCCTCCTCCTCCTCCTCCTCCTCCTCCTTCTCCTCCTCCTTCACTTTCTATGCTTTTGTCCTGCCTTTCCTTCAAGAGTTTAAGTCAGCATGCATGGTTTCTCTTCTGCTAAAGTATGAGTATGACAGAAAATAGATAACATCTGTATGCTCTGCCATATCATAAATATCCTTTCAGCCAGCAACTAGTCTATTTGTGTTGATCTTGGAGAGGGTAAGCAGCAGAGCTAAATCTGATTAGTTCTTAATGGAGACCACCCAAAGCGTCCAGGTCTAGGAAGTAAGTCTCTCCATCCAGAGATTGAAGGATCTGCACATGTTTAACCTTGAAAAACTAGAACATGAGTGTTACAGCACTCTTGAAATATCTTCAAGAGCATCACGTAAAATAAACGTAATCCTTCTTTTCCTAATTTCAGAAAGAAGGGCCCAGAAGAGTAGATTTAAATTTCAGGAAAGGAGATGCCAACCTAATAGTAGACAAAACAGCCCAATTGTAAGGCCGGTTTGGCAGCGGAACCAGTCACCCAGGATATTGTTGGCTTCCTCTGCCTGGGATATTGTAGCAAAGACTTCAACTGCATCGGCGGGGATGGTTGACTTTGGATTCTGCACTGAACGAGAGTCTGGAATTGATGGGTTCTTTCCATCGGAACATTCCATTGGAAATTGTACCTCATGTGGTGAGATTGCTGGACTGACAATCAGCAAGCCTGGATTTGCTGCTGTGCCACACATCCCATCATTCACTCCAGTTCCTGTCCACCTAGCACAGCAGTTCTCAACCTATGGGTCGCGACCCCATTTGGGGTCGAACGACCATTTCACAGGGGTCGCCGGACACCGCGGTCCGCCATTTCGTTTTTTTTTTTTTCGTCGCATGCGCGCCGCGCATGAATGGTTCGGGCCGTCGCGCGCGCGCTCGCTGCGCATGCGCGGATCGGCCCGTTGCAGTCCGCCATTTTTTTTAATTTTTTTTTAATTTTTTTTCGTCATGCGCACTGCGCATGCGCGGATCAGCCCGTCATGGTCCGCCATTTTTTTTGTTGCGCACGCGCCACACATGCGTGGATTGGCTCATTGCACACGCGCGCACGCGCACCCGGGTCGGGGTCGCAGCGCGCATGGGCGGCGCAAGTGGGGTCTCAACCTGAAAAAGGTCTTCAAACTTGGCCTTTTTACGACTTGTGGACTTCCAACTCCCAGAATTCCTCATCAAAAAGGGGGCAAACCTCACTTAGCGAAATTCTCACTTTTCAACAGAAACTTTTGGGGGGGTCAGTTGTGGTCATAAGTTGAAGACTATTTGTATTGAGTGATCCCAACTCTGTACCCCGAGAGAGAAAAAAACGGTACTAATTTTCTGACTTCCTAAAATGCAGCCATTTGCACAATGGTGGGAACCCTTCCCATAACTGCATATCCCGAATCAGCAATCTGGGATGCCAAAACAGCAGCCCTGAACTGGCCTTTATTTTAGTATTATCGTTGTGTGTTAAAGAGGGAGGTTGAGATGACTCCGGAGCCATTATGATAAGGAGATCATTACAGATTGATACTTCCTTCGGTGCCGTTGGGAATTCGTTCAAAGGGATGCTCTCCGCTTACAGTAGAATTGGCTTCTGGTCCAAAGATTATCTGCCAGCAAGGCTCCCAGGATCCAAATCAAGTTTTACAGCCTGGCTTTCTGGTAAGCATTAAGGACGATGATAAAGAAACCAAACCAGGAAACAACAAAAAAGGAGACTCTCACCAGAAGAGCAGAATTCCACACATCAGGCAGAATTCCACACATCAGTTTGACGAATACAAAAACCGCAGCAAGACTTAACTGATAACACGGAACAGTCTTAGTTTTGTCTTTCAGCAGAAATCACAACATTTGCCAGAATCAAGAAGGAAGTTAATATTTTTTGCCAAAGGCAAGTAAAGGCAGGAAGAGAGACGAGAACAAGAAACAAATGACACCAGAGTCAGCTGAACTAAATGAAAAGTGCAAAGAAGCGATGCGATTGCGAATTGGAAAAGGGTGCTAGATTCTCGCCCTTTAAATACCAATTTGATATTTATAAATCTCTCCGTGGGAGTTTTTTTTTCTGAAGGGTAGGATGTCAGGAAATTGCACAGCAGGTATCCACATGAAGTCAGAGATGCTGACACAAATTGGTCATGTTTATGTAAATAAATATATTTTACGTCTATATCTACAGCAAACAGGGAGCATCGTGAGGTAAATCACAGAGCAGACAGGACAGACAGAAGAAAAAGGTGGGAAAAAAATGGAAACTCCCTCTCCATAGCCACAGTAAGCAATCACGGTGCAGATTGCCTCACGCAGGAGTGGAACTCTCCAACCAACCAATGATAAATGTGTGTTTTAGCTCATTTTACAACCCTTCACTGTTCCATACAAGGAACAGTTGTTGGAATTGGATAGGTCTAGTTTAATGAAGAGAAGGATGAGGGGGGACATGATAGCAGTCTTCCAATATCTCAGGGGCTGCCCAAAAGAAGAGGCAGTCAAGCTATTCTCCAAAGCGCCTGAAGGCAGGGCAAGAACCAACGGATGGAAACTAAGGAAGGAGAGAAGCAACCTAGAACTGAGGAGAAACTTCCTGACAGTGAGAACAATTAACCAGTGGAACAAGCTGCCTCCAGAAGCGGTGAATGCTCCAACACTGGAAGTTTTTAAGAAGAGACTGGACAGCCATTTGTCCAAATGGTATAGGGTTTCTTGCCTGAGCAGGGGGTTGGACTAGATGACCTCCAAGGTCCCTTCCAACCCTTCCAACTTTCTTCTTCTTCTTCTTCTTCTTCTTCTTCTTCTTCTTCTTCTTCTTCTTCTTCTTCTTCTTCTTCTTCTTCTTCTTCTTCTTTTTCTTCTTCTTCTTCTTCTTCTTATTATTATTATTATTGTTGTTATTATTATTATTATTATTATTATTATTATTATTATTATTATTATTATTATTATTATTATTATTATTATTATATAGTTGGAAGGGACCTTGGAGGTCATCTAGTCCAATCCCCTGCTCAGGCAGGAAACCCTATACCATTTCAGACAAATAGCTGTCCAGTCTCTTCTTAAAAGCCTCCAGTGTTGGAGCTTTCACAGCTTCTGGAGGCAGGTTGTTCCACTGGTTAATTGTTCTAATTATCAGGAAATTTATCCTTAGTTCTAGGTTGCTTCTCTCTTTGGTTAGTTTCCATCCGTTGTTTCTTGTCCTGCCTTCAGGCGCCTTGGACTCCTTGGACTCCTTTGACTCCCTCTTCTTTGGGGCAACCCCTGAGATATTGGGAGACTGCTATCATGTCCCCCCTCATCCTTCTCTTCATTAAACTAGTATTCATAGAATTATAGGATGTAAGGATTGGAAATGGCCTCATAGATCATCTCAGTCAACCTGTTGGCCGTTGGAAGAAACCATTACAAAAGAAATGGAATATTAATGGATAGAAGAGAATACTTGTGTCTCAGGATTGAACTGTAGGGTTCTTGATGTTCTGTGAGCTTGGTGGCTTTCTTGCAGACATTTCATTACCAAATGCTAGAGCATGGATCATGTTATCTAGTTGGGTAATGAAACATCTGCAAGAAAATAGCCAAACCACAAGAGGACACGAAGGATCTTTCACTGCTTAAAACAGCGTGCAATCAGTTTTAGCTACATTTAAAAAAAAAAAATTACACCAGGGAATTTGCATTTGTGAAAGACCACATTAAGGAAATTTATGTAAAAAAAAATGAAAGCAGGGCAATTTTCACTTTAAAAAAATTCTCAAACAATTTATATTCATATAACTGTATGTTATTAAGTAAAATGCACAAATGCCTAAGCTATGAGCTGCTGCAAGCATAAATCATTAGGAAGGTTTTTTAGTACAGAAGAAATAAATTTACCCCAATCTGCTCAGCAAAAAACAAAAACAAACAAACCCTACCCTGTGTTTTATTAATGCATAGTAAATTAGTAGGAAGTTTCATGTTTTACATAGCTGTATGTCTAAGTTCTTTACTTGATATGAAGATAATAATTTAGTCATACAGAATTTCTGGCGACTATCAAACAGAATAACTTTAATGGCCACTCTTGAGTTGAGAATGGCCAAAACTGAACAAAAAATGAAAACATGGGGCTATCAAATAATTGCAGCACTGAAAAAAGTGATGTCAATGCTGCTAATATTGGATGTTTTGCATTGACAACAGACGAAAATGTAGCCATCTTTTTCCCTTCCGCTTTTAGAGTTAGATGATGCTGTGAATGAGAGTCTAGCTAGACATAACAACACTAAACTTAGTGTCAGAATCAAGGTTATTGAGCCCAGAGCTGATAAAGAATTGGCTGATAAAGAATTCCCACCAAAGTGGTACCTATTTATCTACTTGCATTTGCATGATTTCAAACTATTAGGTTGCAGGAACTGGAGCAAGGGACGGGAACTCACCCTGTCGCATAGTACTTGAATCTTGAACCCAGATTGTTAGCTTTCCAACTGCCAAGCATCTTTAACTGCCGAGCCATCGTACCCCCATGGTACTTTATATTAAGTCACTACTAAGTACATACAGTACATAATGCTGAGTTCCGCAAACCTTGATTAAGTGATTTGAGAAAATAGGATCGCTAATAAAATACCTGAATAATAATTTTGCCCTATAAAATTTTAATACTCTTTAAAAAATTAAAATGCAGGCATATTTAAAATTATAGCCTATTGATTAATGAGTCACTTTACTGAATTTTTTGATTGATACTAACTATCGACAGGGAGATTTTTATTAGTGAATTGTTTAAACACTTTTTTTCCCCTGGTACATTGTAAATTCTAGAATCCCAGCATGAATAAACATACGAGGGGGGACATGATAGCAGTGTTCCAATATCTCAGGGGCTGCCACAAAGAAGAGGGAGTCAAGCTATTCTCCAAAGTACCTGAAGGCAGGACAAGAAGCAACGGGTGGAAACTAATCAAGGAGAGAAGCAACTGGGAACTAAGGAGAAACTTCCTGACAGTGAGAACAATTAACCAGTGGAACAACCTGCCCCTAGAAGCGGTGAATGCTCCAACACTGGAAGTTTATAAGAAGAGACTGGACAGCTGTTTGTCTGAAATGGTATAGGGTTTCCTGCCTGAGCAGGGGGTTGGACTTGATGACCTCCAAGGTCCCTTCCAACTTTATTGTTATTGTTATTGCTATGATATATTTTTATTTATAATAAGTCATTTTACTACTAGCCCAAAGAAAGTGTTAAGATTTGTTCTCCTAAGATAAGCAAATCTTGTATTCACATATTATACCTTCTTTTCACTATGCAGTGACACCTACTGATGTTTCATATATTGCAGTTTTGTTCTTCCACTGAACTCCTTCAGACTTGAATGTTTGGAACAGCACCACAGAGTTCACAAATGTAATTATATGTATGTGGCTTTTAATGAAAGTGATAGTAATGAAACTTCTGCTTTTGACTTGCGACACAACCCGGAGAGTAAAACATTCGAAGTGTATAAAATCATGCATGGGATAGAAAATGTGGATAGAGAAAAATTATTTTCTCTATCACACAATACCAGGACAAGGGGGCACTCCCTAAAGCTCATAGCTAAGAAAGTGAGGACAAATAAAGGGAAATATTTCTTCACCCAGAGGGTCGTTGGTTTATGGAATTCACTTCCAGAAGGGGTCGTGACAGCTGTCAGCCTTGACAGCTTCAAGGCAGGGTCAGACAGATTCATGGATGCCAAGTGTATCGGTGGCTATTAAAACGGATGTCCATGTGCCGCCTCTATGTTGGTTGAGGCAGGCAGGATTCCCTTGAGTACCATTTGTTGGGGGTCAAGGGAAAGGGAGGGTTTTGCCTTCTCTTTCTGCTCAAGATCCCCATGTACAATTGGTGGGCCACTGTGTGACACAGAATGCTGGACTCGATGGGCTTTGGCCTGATTCAGCATGGCTCTTCTTAGGTTCTTATGTTCTTATTAAAATGAGTCAGATCTCAGGGGAATTGAACAGAGAGCACCCCTCCGTATAACATGAAACCATCCACAGGAGAAACTCAGGTCAGCTAAGAGAAGAAGAGCGCTCTAGAGTCTAAACATGTGCAAAGTGCCTTCCAATAAAGGAGAATATTTGCAGCTCAGGGTTGAAATGAGGGGTCCTTAGTGCTCTCTGATTTGGGTTGTTTTCTTGCAGAAGTGTCATTACTCAAACTAGGTAGCATCAAAGTGTATTCCTCACTCCTGTGTAAACAAGCTGACATTGATAAAGTCACCTCTAAAGAGGTTCCTCACTGCCTTCATCTCCCTCCCTCCCTCCCTCCCTCCCTCCAACCATCCTCCCCTTCTTTCTTTCTTTCTTTCTTTCTTTCTTTCTTTCTTTCTTTCTTTCTTTCTTTCTTTCTTTCTTTCTTTCTTTCTTTCTTTCTTTCTTTCTTTCTTTCTTTCTTTCTTTCTTTCCTCCTTCTCTCCTTCTCTCCTTCCCTCCCTCCAAGCATTCTTCTCTCCTTCCCTCCACCTATCAATCCATACATCCATTCCTCACTGCCTTCATCCCTCCCTCCAACCATCCTCTCCTTCCTTCTTTCGCTCCTTCCTTCCTTCCTTCCATCAATCCCTCCCTCCCTCCCCCATTGCCTTCATCTCTCCATCCTCTCCTTCCTTCTTTCGCTCCTTCCTTCCTTCCTTCCATCAATCCCTCCCTCCATCCCCCATTGCCTTCATCTCTCCATCCTCTCCTTCCTTCTTTTGCTCCTTCCTTCCTTCCATCAATCCCTCCCTCCATCCCCCATTGCCTTCATCTCTCCATCCTTCCTTCCTTCCTTCCTTCCTTCCTTCCTTCCTTCCTTCCTTCCTTCCTTCCTTCCTTCCTTCCTTCCCGGGAGGCGTGGCCTGGCCGGTTCTTTAAGGGCGCGCCCGCCCTCCCTTTCGCTTCGCTCGGCTCCGAGCGTCCCGGGGGCTCCGGCGGAGGCGGGCCCGGGGAGGGCTCGGAGAGGCCGGCGCGCGAGTAATCCGAGTCCGCCCTCCCTCCCTCCCTCCCTCCCTCCTTCCCTCGCTCGCTGGCTCGCCGCAAGTCGCCGCCACTCCGGCGTGTCCACCGGCGGTGCGTGGAGCGTCCCGGCCCAGCGGCTCTCCCGGCGGCCCCTGAAAAAGCGCCCGCTGACCGAGACCCGGTTGCTTTTTCCACCGGGGAAGCGCGAGGGGCTGGCGGCTTCTCGGGACCCGCTTGGAGTTGCTGCTTCTCTCCGCGAAGGAGGCGGCGGCGGCGGCGGCTCCGGGGCTGAGTCCGTCAGCGGCGCGGTGAGTCCCGTCCGGGCTTCCTTTCCGTGCCTTGGAGGGCGCGCGGGGGGGGTCGCGTTTAAACCCCGCGTTCCCGAGGAATAAAAATGTCCCAGAATTGATTCCTTTTTTTTCCCTTTCTTCTCCTTAAAGAATATCGCTCGTTACACCTGCCGCGGAATTTCCGCTTTCAGCAGGTCTTCTCTCTCTCTCCCCCCTCTCTCTTCTCTTCTCTCTCCCCCCTCTTCTTCCTTCTCTCTCTCTCTATCTTTTCTCTTCCTTCTCTCTCTCTCTTCTCTCTCTTTTCTCTCTCCCCTCTCTTCTTCTTTCTCTCTCTCTCTATCTTTTCTCTTTCTCTCTCTTCTCTTCCTTCTCTCTCTCTCTTCTCTCTCTTTTCTCTCTCCCCTCTCTTCTTCTTTCTCTCTCTCTTTATCTTTTCTCTCTCCTCTCTATCTATTTATCTTCTCTCTCTCTCTCCTTTCCCTCCTCTCTCTTCCTTCTCTCTCTCTTCTCTCTCTCTATCTTTTCTCTCTCCTCTCCTCTCTCTCTCTCTCTCCTCTCTCTCTCCTCTCTCTTCCTTCTCTCTCTCTCTCTGTGTCTCTCTATCTATCTTTTCTCTCTCCTCTCCTCTCTATCTATTTATCTTCTCTTTCTCTCTCTCTTCTTTCTCTCCTCTCTCACCTGTCTCTTCTCTTCCTTCTCTCTTCTCTCTCTCTATCTTCTCTCTCTCTCCCCCCTCTCTCTATCTTCTCTCCTCTCTCTTCTTCCTTCTCTCTCTCTCTCTCTTTTCTCTCTCTCCTCTCTATTTATCTTCTCTCTCCCCCCTCTCTCTATCTTCTCTCTCTCTCTCTCTCTCTCTCTCTCTCTCTCTCTCTCTCTCTCTCTCTCTCTCTCTCTCTCTCTCTCTCTCTCTCTCTCTCTCTTCTGTCTCTCTCTCTCTTCCTCCCTCTCCCTCTCTCTCTCTCTCTCTCTCTCTCTCTTTCTCTCTCTCTCTAGTATGCAGTATATCTTTTTAAAAAATCAATTCTTCAACTTTTCCGAAGAGCGTCTCTTTTCTAAGGCGCGTTGCCGCTTTCAGAGTCCGGCTTCTCCCTTAGCAAGGAAGGAAGGAAGGAAGGAACCCCGGGCTCTTCCGCGTCGCTCTTCCAAGCCGGGGGAAGATCGTGCCGCGTTCAGACAACCGAGCTTATTTTTCTGCCCAGGTTTTTGAAGGGAAGGCGCGGGTCTTATTTATTTATTTAATTATTTTAAAGACGACCAGGCTTGGAGAATTGACGAGGAAAGGTTTGCTGGGCGCGCAAGGAGGAAAAAAAAAAAAAAGAGAGAGAGAGAGTTGTTTTAAAATGCCTTCATTGTTTTTTTTGGGTCCACGTGGTGCTTGGGGGGGATGGGGGCTTGGAAATAATAACACGGGCTTGCACGTGGAAGTCTGACCCGCTTCGGGTCTCCTTAGTGGTGGTGGTGGGGGGGGGAATGTGCCACAAATCTCGCACCTGAAGAATAGCTTTTTTTAAAAAAAAAAAATCTGTCTTAAGTAGATTCGCTTCTTGGAAAAACGAATACAGTAGCTGCTTTGAATTTCGCCAAGTAACTCGGTTTCGCCAGGTCTTCAGTTTCTCGAAAAGTAAGACCCTTTGGATTTTAACTTAGCACAGAGCAGAACAGAATAACAGAGTTGGAAGGGACCTTGAAGGTCATCTAGTCCAACCCCCTGCTCAGGCAGGAAACCCTATACCATTTCAGACAAAGGGCTGTCCAGTCTCTTCTTAAAAACTTCCAGTGTTGGAGCATTCACCGCTTCTGGAGGCAGGTGGTTCCACTGGTTAATTGTTCTAATTGTCAAGAAGTTTCTCCTTAGTTCTAGGTTGCTTCTCTCCTTGAATTAGTTCCCATCCGTTGCTTCTTGTCCTGCCTTCAGGTGCTTTGGAGAATAGCTTGACTCCCTCTTCTTTGGGGCAGCCCCTGAGATATTGGAAGACAGCTATCATGTCACCCCTGGTCCTTCTCTTCGTTAAACTAGACAGACCCAATCCCAGCAATCATTCCTGATACGTTTTAGCCTCCAGTCCCCTCCAACCTGCCTTTAGATTGTAAGCAGCCCTGGGTCCTAGGAGAAGGGCGGCATATAAGTTTGAATAAAATAAAATAAAATAAAATAAAATAAAATAAAATAAAATAAAATAAAATAAAATAAAATAAAATAAAATAAAATAAAATAAAATAAAATAAAATAAAATAAAATAAAATCTATGAGAGGTCTGTCAAGATTAATTTCCCATCAAGGGTTCTTATGCTAATGTTATACATACAATTGGCAAGTCCCTCCCTGTTTTACAAGGGACTTTTCTTGTCTTAAACTGTTCCACTGATGGATAGTTCTCACGGTTAGGAAAAATATTCTCCTTAATTCCAGGTTGCTTCTCTCCTTAATTCGCTTCCATCCATTGCTTCTTGCCCTGCCTTCAGGTGCTTTGGAGAATAGGTAGACCCTCCCTCTTCTTTGTGGCAGCCCCTCAAATATTGCAACATTTTAAAAAATGTTTGGATATTTATTTATTTATTTTTTTTAAAAAAATAACATTTATATGCAGGTGTAACAGGCTTTGGGGAGAGGGAAAAGGGATACCTATTCATCTTATGGGTTGTTTAAAAGAATCAAAGGAGATTTGATTGGCAGGGGTGAGGCAACCCCCCCCCCACAGGGTCAATCTAAGAGTCAGAGGAAATAATGGAAAGACAAAGACTAATACTTAATGTTGTACTTTATGTTCTATGATGATTGCTTCTTAATATGATCTTATGTTTGATGTTGATTGCTTTAATAAAAAATTATTTAAAAAAAAACGACGTTTCTAGTCCTGTGGAGTTGAGGAAATGGAAGAAGGTCAGGCTGTGATTCTCTTTCCGAATAAACCTCCATTGCAACATTTTGATTAATTCTCTTCCTGTTGTATCGAACAACTGCATTCTGTAGCAATGGGATACAAATCCAGAAATGGGCTTTTGGGGGCTAACTGAACGTTGATAGCATTTCTTCCCTTGCAAAGAAGTTTCAATCAGAATAGAGCTGGAAGGGACCTTGGAGGTCATCTAGTCCAGAGCCCCCCCCCAATCTTTTAGTCACCAGGGACCGGTTCTGTAGGGAGAGGTTTTTCCACGGACTGTAGGGTGCGTGGTTTTGTGTGCTGCCTGCATCCCATGGATGGGGCTTTGCTTGTTTGTGCGGACCGGTTGCTGGCACGCCGTGGGTTGGGGACCTCTGTTCTAGTCCAACTCCCTTGCTCAAGCAGTAGACCTTATACCGTGAGGTTGAAGGTTCGTTCTCTGAGCTTGTGGCTTGGTTTCCAAACGTTTTGTTACCTGCCTAGGTAACATCATCATCATCGTCGTCATGAGAATAATAATAGTAATGGCAATAGCAATAGTGATAATAATAATAATAATAATAATAATAATAATAATAATAATAATAATAATAATAATAATAATGTTGGAAGGGACCTTGGAGGTCATCTAGTCCAACCCCCTGCTCAGGCATGAAACCCTATAGCATTTCAGATGTTGTCCAATTTCTTCTTAAAAACTTCCAGTGTTAGAGCATTCACAGCTTCTGAAGGCAGCTTGTTCCACTGGTTAATTGTTCTAATTGTCAAGAAGTTTCTCCTTAGTTCTTGGTTTCTTCTCTCCTTGAATTAGTTCCCATCCGTTGCTTCTTCTTTTTTCTTTTTTTAAATGTTTCAAAGTACTTTTATTTAAATGCACAAAAAGATCTTATCAATTGTCAAGGAAGAAATTCCAGAAGAATTTATGCATAAAACATACATAATTTCCGATCCCTACCAACTACAATCCTATGGTTTACAGGATGTAACTATAGCCTCTGAAGCTAACTGTTCAGGTTCTGAGAGACAGTTTCTCAGGAACATTCTGTACCAACCTGCTTAATACCATCACCTGTACTTCAAATTGTATGTTTGAATTACATTATATAGTTGGGGCTACATAGTTTTTTAGTAATCATACTTTGAACAAAGGTAAGACTAAATTCTATTTTCATCATGGAACAATCACTTCTTCAAACAAACTGTAGGAGAAGCAGTTTGACACATTATTTCCATATAGCATCTTCATCAGGTTTCAATTCCCTTTGATATAATTTGCTCTTGTTTCTGAATATTGCCATTTTCTCATCATTCTTCTTGTCAAAGTACCATCCCACCAAGAATCCTAGGGGACACAATGCAAGAGGCCAGTAATCTCGCACCAAGTGGATAACATTCATGGTAGTTACGGTCCTGACGATCTAGGCCTCATCCAGGGTCAACTAAACCCAAAACGACCCCCATCCGTTGCTTCTTGTCCTGCCTTCAGGTGCTTTGGAGAATAAGTTGACCCCTCTCTTCTTTGGGGCAGCCCCTGAGATATTGGAAGACAGCTATCATGTCACCCCCTCATCCTTCTCTTCATTAAACTAGATAGACCCAATCCCAGCAACCGTTCCTGATATGTTTAAGCCTTCAGTCCCCTGATCCTCTTTGTCGCTCTTCTCTGTACTCTTTCTAGAATCTCAACATCTTTTTTACATCGTGGTGACCAAAACTGGATGCCGTATTCCAAGTGTGGCCTTACCAAGGCATTATAAAGTGGTATTAACACTTCACATGATCTTGATTCTATCCCTCCCGTCAGCAATAAATTTCCAGCTCTATTCCCCCAGCTACGGATATTCGCCACTGTTGCAAACCTTGTACAATTTCAGACCAGTGGCTGTCCAGTCTCTTCTTAAGAACGTACAGTGATGGAGGACCCACGACTTCTGGAGGCAGGTTGTTCCACTGGTTAATTGTCCTCCCTGTTAGGAAGGTTCTCCTTAATTCCAGGTTGCTTCTCTCCTTGGTAAGTTTCCATCCAGGATTGTGGGGAAGAGATCCCTAGGAGTTAGGTAAACTAGAAGCAGTGAAAGGCTGAATTGAGAACTTCCCACTCTGGGAAGAAAATACAGATATTCCTCAAGTTACAACTCTTCCTCAACTTACAACTCTTCACTTGTTCAAAGTGACAACAGCACTATAAAAAAGTGACTTCCACACTTAGGACCGCCGCAGCATCCTCCATGGTCACGTGATCAAACTTCGGACACTTGGCAACTGGCATGTACTTATGACGGTTGCAGTGTCCCAGGGAGTCATGTGATCCCCTTTGCAACCTTCTGTCCAGCAAAGTCAACGGGGAAGCCAGATTAACAATTTAACAACGGTGTCACTCTCTTAACAACTGCAATAATTCACTTAACAACTGCGGCAGGAAAGGTCAGAAAATACTAGGCAAAACATACTTAATAACTGTCTCACGTACAAATGGCGCTGACAGAAGAGAATATTTATAGCTCTGTGTTGAACTGTGTGGGGTCCTTGGTGCTCTCTCTGAGCTTGGCTTATGTTCTTGCAGACATTTCACACCCTATTGGCTAACATCATCAGTGTTGGGAGAAGTGAGGCTTGTGGAATGGAGGAGGAAGGGAAGGAGAAAAGGAGGATGAGGAAGAGGACTGTGGGGTCCTTGGTGCTCTCTCTGAGCTTGTTTGTTTTCTTGCAGACCTTTCACGACCCACCTAGATAACATCATCAGTGCTAGAAGGGAGAGGAATTTGTGGAATGGAGGAAAAGGAGAAGGGGAGGAGGAGGAGGAGGAGGAGGAGGAGGAGGAGACGGAGACTGCTCAGTCCTTGGTGCTCTCTGAGCTTGGTGGTTTTCTTGCAGATGTTTCATGACCCAACTGGCTAACATCATCAGTGCTAGGAGACAGTGGGGCGTGTGGAATGGAGGAGGAAAGGAAGGAGAAAAGGAGGCAAGGAAGAGAACTGTGGGGTCCTTGGTGCTCTCTCTGAGCTTGTTTGTTTTCTTGCAGATGTTTCATGACCCAGCTAGGTAAGATCATCAATACTAGAAGGGAGAGGAGTTTGTGGAATGGAGGAAAAGGAGAAGGGGAGGAGGAGGAGGAGGAGGAAGAAGAAGAAGAAGAAGAAGAAGAAGAAGAAGAAGAAGAGGAGGAGGAGGAGGAGGAGGAAGAGGAGGAGGAGGAGGAGGAGGAAGAGGAAGAGGAAGAGGAAGAAGAAGAAGAAGAGGAGGAGGAGGAGGAGGAGGAGGAGGAAGAGAAGAAGAAGAAGGAGAAGGAGAAGAAGAAGGAGGAGGAGGAGGAGGAGGAGGAAGAAGAAGAAGAAGAAGAAGAAGAGGAGGAGGAGGAGGAGGAAGAGAAGGAGGAGGAGGAGGAGGAGGAGGAGGAGGAGGAGGAGGAGGAAGAATAGGAGGAGGAGGACTGTGGGGTCTTGGTGCTCTCTGTGCTGGGTGGTTTTCTTGCAGACGTTTCATTACCAGCACTGCTGATGTTACCTAGCTGGTAATGAAACCAGCAAACCACCAAGATAAGAGAACACCACAAGGACCTCACAAATAGGAAGGGTTGTCCAGTCTCCTTTTTTCTTCTGTTCAAGCAGGGGTTTGGACTAGAAGACCCCCGAGGTTCCTTCCATTATTCTATGAATGGCTCTTTGTGGTTTCATTTCAACTGCTTCCTTCTAAGCACATGTCTCGCTGTTCAGTAATCTTTGACATGAATACCAATTCTGGAACAAGACACTTCAATAGGACAACCCAAAATTATCTTCTCCATTCATTCAGATTAAAGTTTTATTATATCCTAAATGTTAACAAAATATAAAGTAATGATTGGTACCCCATCCATACCTAGAATACTGCATCCAATTTTGGTCACCACACTATTAAAAAGATGTTGAGACTCTGGAAAGAGTGCAGAGAAGAGCAACAAAGATGATCAGGGGACTGGAGGCTGAAACATATGAAGAATGGTTGCTGGAATTGGGTCTGTCTAGTTTAACGAAGAGAAGGACGAGGGGGGACAGGATAGCAGCCTTCCAGTATCTCAGGGGTTGCCACAAAGAAGAGGGAGTCAAGCTATTCTCCAAAGCACCTGAAGGCAGGACAAGGAACAATGGATGGAAACTGATCAAGGAGAGGTTCAACCTAGATCTAAGGAGAAATTTCCTGGCAGTGAGAACAATCAACCAATGGAACAGCTTGGCTCTAGAAGTTGTGGGTGCTCCATCACTGGAGACTTTCAAGAAGAGACTGGACAGCCACTTGTCAGAAATGGTATAGGGTCTCCTGCTTGAGCACGGCAGTTGGACTAAATCAGGCATCCCCAAACTGTGGTCCAGTGATGGGATTCAGCTGGTTCGCACTACTTCGGCAGAACCGGTAGCTAATTTTTTGTTGCCCAGGCCCAGAATGGACTTCCAGAAGCGGCATCATCCCAGAGAACTGGTTGTTCACATATTTGAATCCCACCACTGCTATGGGCCACAACCGGGCTGTGACCTGTTTGCAACTGGGCCACGTGAGCCGTGGGCTGGGGCATGTGCACACATGCGCATGCAGTCCGACACACGAGGTGCGGGCATTGAGATAGTTTAGAACGTAGAATCTTAGGGCTGGATGGGACCTTAGGGGTCTTGTAGTCCAAACTCCTCCGCAAGGCAGGAGACTTTATACCAGCCCAGTCAAATGGTTGTCCAATCTATTTTTTGAAAAACTCCAATGATGGAGCACCCACACTCTCAGATATAACCCTAGCTAGTTGGGAGTTACTAACTTGGTTTCAAGAGTAGGGCTGTATCCTATGAACTTGCTGGCGTCACAAAACTGAATTGTGTTTGGAAGACTTTTTTTTTTTTTACCCTTCTCTTCTTCACAGGGAAACACAATGGGCAGTTTTTAAAATTATTACTTTGCAATGCTGCTATAAAACTAGGTCTAATCAAACTTCCTAACATTTAAATGGAAGCAGTTTTCAAAGGAAAGGGGGGAAAAAAAGAAAGAACTGCTTTTGTAACAGTCCTAAAAATTTCCCTCTTAGAATGTGTTTTAGCAATACCATGACAAAAACGAAAGGAAAATTATAATTGACATTAATTTCATTACACTGGAAGAGACATTCAGCTAAGAATCCAAGAATTAATGATTGGTAATTAATTCCAGGAAGTTTTATGCAAAAATGCAATGCCAACACAACACCTGTTTCATTTTTTCTTTTGCCCTTGCAATTCATTTCTCATTACATAATCTACTTGCTTCCTGTTGATGTGGGTCAGAAAACAATTGCAGGAAATTTAAAGTCTTGTTTTCTCTGTGGATCTTCTTGTGATCTGGGTACCCTTTCTCAATTCCAGTGAAAGCCTATAAATTAAGTAAGCTAGATCTAGTTTAGGATTCCTTCTTGTGCACAGTCACATGAGAATATCCATCAACTGGTCATCATCATATTACAAAATCACCATGGAGGTCATCTAATATAACACCATGTCTAAATCGCTAAGACAACCTTCCATATATTAGTACCATCCAGATGTGTTGGACATTAAATTCCTACTTTCTTTTATGAGGTTGGTAGAAATGGAGTCATTACCCAGTACAAAGCAGGTATCAAACTAGCCACGAATAACCTAAAACCTAAGTTGGTATGTTCTGGAACAGATTATGCAAAGACTGGTTTAACTTTCTCCTCAGTGTCTGCCATATGAACGATTGAAAACATTCTTGATTTATGTGGCTCATTTGAGTTTCTTTGTCACGCTGGGATCACTTTCGGTAGGAGAAAATTGAAGAAGCCAACAAGTTACTGCATATTATGGCTTAAATTATTTCCTCAATCTCTATTTCAATGACTTCTCTGTGTTAGCTGCTTCGCTTCTAGTTCAGCTTTGAAACCACTAACAAAAGGAGTAAACATTTAAGAATCAAATTCCTATGGATTCCTGGTTATATTTAATTTACCTAAACACCATCTATTTAACATTTGCGTAAAACTCAATAATATTTTGTAAAATGAGAATAATAATGTTTCTCCCCCCCCAAAAAATGATATATACTATATATTTATAGCTCTTTTGAAATACCTCTTTGTATTTTTCGTTGAGCATGAAATGCCTGAAAAACAAACCATTTCCCCAACCTTTGGTCCTATTTAAGAAGTAAGGCTTTTGTTAAACTAAATATTTGGGTATATATTTTGGGAAAGTGGTTGACTGGCCTCTGATCTGTAATAAAGGCACATATGTTCATATGAAGATATTGAAAAATATACTGGATAATGGCATCTGATGGGAGTTTGCCTGCTGGCTAAGCAACAATCAGCAATGGGCACCCAGCAATGTTAATTGTTCATAAACATTTCATATATTTTTCAAATAACAGACATAATCTCCGTAGACATTTCGGAAACTGCCTAAACTGAGATGGCTCTGTTTAAAGGGGATTTTTTTTGGGGGGGGGGTGTCTAGAACCAAAATAATTTCCACTTGAGCCCCATTGGAATAAAATGGTCGTGCCTGTAAATGTTTTCAGAACAGTGTAGATCAGCGGTTCTCAACCTTTTTCAGGCCAAAACCCCGACCTGCACCGTGCATGCATGGCGCGCCGGGCCAAACTGCGCATGCGCGGTGCGCCGGGCTGAACCGCGCATGCGTGGCACGCCGGGCCGAACCGTGCATGCACGTGTGCTGGGCCGAACCGCGCATGTGCGGCGCGATGGGCCGAACTGCGCATGCACGGCGCAACGGGCCAAACCGTGCATGCGCGGTGCAATGGGCTGAACCGCGCATGCGCGGCGCGCACGCAATGGCCGAGGGGAAATGGAAGAAAAAATGGGGAAAAAAATGGCGGACTGCCATGTTTGGCAAACCCCACGAAACGGTCGTTTGACCCCAAATGGGGTCGCGACCCATAGGTTGAGAACCGCTGGTCTAGATCTATCTATCCATCCTATTTCCCAGGTAATGTATGTAGCTACCCAATTACCTTTTGTAATTTTGCAACTTTCTCAAGAAACTTTGGGTTGTAGGGCCCCGTGTTCTTGCTACCTCTTGCCCCTTTTAGAACCGTGTTCCTGTTTCGTAGCAGGGAATCGCTGCAGCTGATTAATATCCACCTTTGAATTTACGCTGCCTAATCACGAGATCAATGTGTTTGTAGCCTCAGGCTTGTCACTTTCCGTTGATCAAGGGTTCTGCTGCACGTTTGCTGTCAATTGGGTGAGATTGTTGAAGGCTGAGCAAGAATGTTGGGTGTTTAGCCCCCGGGATGGTCTTGCCAAAGCCACAACGCAGGCCTGCTTGTTTCAGGCGCAAGCTGAAGGCAAACAAACCCATGTAGTGCTTGATTAGGTTTTATACCATTGAGATGGGGGGGGGATTCATCTCCATTTACAGGAATAGCCATATCCCTTTCAAGGGCTTTCAAAAGGAGCTCCAAGATTTGGAGGTTTTGGCAAGGACCCCCCAGGCCTTCTGGCCTATCAGCAGTGACAACGGAGAGGGAGAAGATTTTTATGCTGCTTCCAGCTTCATCAGTTTCTTGATTCCCGCCTTCTCAAACTCGCTTGCCTAGTCAGGGAGCTGGACACGTCAACTTCCAGAGTTCTCAGCAGTCAACAACATTCTTCTGGAGGGATTCTGCTTGGAGTCGAAGCCCAGACAAGCAAAGGAATTCCTAGAGTGCCTGACAACCTTTGTCTTCTTACCAATAGAAGAGAATATTTGTAGGTCAGTGTTGAGTTGTTGGGTCCTTGGTTCTCTCTCAGCTAGGCAGCACTGATGAAGTTACCTACTTTGGTAACGAAATGTCTGCAAGAAAACTTTTAACCTTAGAAAGTACCAAGTCCTCCTCCTCCTCTTCCTCCCCCCCTTTTCTTGTCTACCTTCTCCTTCTCTTCTCTGTTTTTCTTGCCATGTACATGTATACATCCGAACTAGACTGTGCTGTTTCTCTGTGACATAGAATATATGTGGGTATATGCAATTTTTTTTGTCATATTCATGTAGGGTACATTTGAGGTGCATGTTGATTAGTGTACATTCAAAGTGACAATAAAGTAATTATTCTATTCTATTCTATTCTATTCTATTCTATTCTATTCTATTCTATTCTATTCTATTCTATTCTATTCTATTCTATATTCTATTCTATCTCTATTCTATTCTATTCTATTCTATTCTATTTTCTATTCTATTCTATTCTATTTATTCTATTTTCTATTCTATTCTATTCTATTCTATTCTATTTCTATTTCTATTTCTATTTCTATTTCTATTTCTATTTCTATTTCTATTTCTATTTCTATTTCTTGTTCTATTCTATTTCTATTTCTATTTCTTGTTCTATTCTATTCTAGTTCTATTCTATTCTAGTTCTATTCTATTCTATTCTATTCTATTCTATTCTATTCTATTCTATTCTATTCTATTCTATTCTATTTCTATTTCTATTTCTTGTTCTATTCTATTCTATTCTATTCTATTCTATTCTATTCTATTCTATTCTATTCTATTCTATATTTCTATTTCTATTTCTATTTCTATTTCTATTCTATTCTATTTCTTGTTCTTGTTCTTGTTCTTGTTCTTGTTCTTGTTCTTGTTCTTGTTCTTGTTCTTGTTCTTGTTCTTGTTCTTGTTCCTGTTCTGTTCTGTTGTGTTGTGTTCCATTCTATTCTGCCTTCTTCTTCACTTTCACCTCCTCCTCTTTCCCTCTTCACAGCCGCCCACACATCCTTTCCCTCTTCCATTTCCCATTCTTAATTTTATATAAGGATAAGCCTAAAGTGGTAGGCATAGTTATTTTGACTTTTTTATTTTTTATTTTTACATTTTGGAAAGAGTACAGGAAAGACAGGTCTAAAAATATCAAGACGTTTTCATTCATGAAACCTTATAGCTCGCCCCTTGCTTTGTTCTGCCTTGACATTTAACGTAACAATTTTTTCCAGCAGGTGGGAATCATCCTTAGTGGAATAAGTTGAAGTTGATCCTTAAATGTGGGCTTTGCTGAAGTCCTGTTTCCTCCGCCCCCCCCCCATTTTTTCCCCAAAACTGCTTGCCCTGCCAGATTTTGAAGAATGAGGCAAACCATCAAGCTGTACTGTGTTATCCTCCTCATCCTGCAGGTTGTGAAATGTGTAAAATTTCTCTCTTTTCTCCTTTCAGATTTCCTCTCTTGGATATTAAGCTGTGCATGCCAAGATCATGACATTTCAAGGGCTCCAGGTGTTGTTTGGGGTGTTTCTTTGCTCTTGCTGTGTAAAAGGATCCACGCAGCCCCAGCCTCGGGTGTTCTTAACCTTCAACGGTAAGTAAAGGGTTGTAGAACAGGGGTGTCAAACTGAATTTCATTGAGGGCCACGTCAGCATTGTGGTTGCCCTCTGGGGGGCCGGGTGGGTGTGGCCAGGGTGGGTGCAGCCTACTGGGTGGGTGTGGATGGAATGGGTGTGGCCTACTGGGTGGGCATGGCCATCTCTACATCGTTCGCGTCAAGGGTGCCTGTGGGAGCCTGGGCAGGAGTGGGACAAATCTGAAGGTCTTGGCAGAAGGGGCTGGGACCGGGGCAAGCGCCAAGGCATGGTCCAGTGGAGGAGCCCCACTGCCTGCCGAAACCCCTCCGCCAGAGCCCATCAAGCCGGATATGTGAAGTAGGCGAGGGCCATTTGCTGGCCACTTCCAGGCGATGGTGCATTTCTTCATTCCTCACAAAGGGGGACACCTCCCCGGTATGCACCCAGGGGACGGGGCTGATGCGGCAGGGGCTGATTCCTCGCTGTTTCCAGACGGCCTTGTGGAGCTAAGACTGAATGCGTTTCAGCATAGATGGCCACCACAAAATTGTACATTGGCTCCCGGCTGGCCTGGGCCAGGGCCAAGGCAGCGGGGGCCGTTCCCTCACTGTTTCCAGGATGGCTTCACGGGCCACATGAAACCACTTTGCGGGCCGCATCCGCATTGTGTTTGACATGCCTTATTGTAGAACATTGTTTTCCTGAGCATTCCTTCTTCTTTTATCTTTCTTTTCCTTTACTTTCACCCTTCCCTGTATTTCTTTCCCTTTTTTTGTTTTCCTTTCCCTTTCCTTTCTTGCCTTCTTTTATGTTCCATTTGTTTCCTTCATCCATCTTCCTTTCCTTTTTTATCTTCCTTTCCTTTTTTATCTTCCTTTCCCTCCTTCTTTTATTTTTCTTTCCCTTTCTTGTCTTCTTTTATGTTCCTTTCCTCCTTTCCTTTTCCCTTTCCCTTTCCCTTTCTCCTGTCTTCTTCCCTTCCCTTTTCTTTTTCCTTTTCCTTTTCCTTTTCCTTTTCCTTTCTCCTGTCTTTTTTCCCTTTCCCTTCCCTTCCCTTCCCTTCCCTTCCTTTCCTTTCCTTTCCTTTCCTTCCCTTCCCTTCCCTTCCCTTCCCTTCCCTTCCCTTCCCTTCCCTTCCCTTCCCTTCCCTTCCCTTCCCTTCCCTTCCCTTTCCTTTCCTTTCCTTTCCTTTCCTTTCCTTTCCTTTCCTTTCCTTTCCTTCTTCCCTTCCCTTCCCTTCCCTTCCCTTTTCTTCATCTATCTTCCTTCCCTTCTATTCCTTTCCCTTCTTCTATCTTCCTTTCCTTTCCTTTCCTTCCCTTTCCCTTCCTTCTTTCCTTCCCTCCCTCCTTCCTTTCCCTTTCCTTTCCCTTCCTTCCTTCCTTCCCTCCTTCCTTCTCTCCCTCCTTCCTTCCTTCCTTCCCTCCCTCCCTCCCTCCCTCCCTCCCTCCCTCCCTCCCTCTTTCCTTTCCTTCTCCTTCTCCTTCTCCTTCTCCTTCTCCTTCTCCTTCTCCTTCTCCTTCTCCTTCTCCTTCTCCTTCTCCTTCTCCTTCTCCTTCTCCTTCTCCTTCTACCTCTCTCTCCCCCCCTTCTCCTTCTCCTTCTCCTTCTCCTTCTCCTTCTCCTTCTCCTTCTCCTTCTCCTTCTCCTTCTCCTTCTCCTTCTCCTTCTCCTTCTCCTTCTCCTTCTCCTTCTCCTTCTCCTTCTCCTTCTCCTTCTCCTTCTCCTTCTCCTTTTATCTTCCCTTCCTTCTCCATTAACGAACCACTACTTAAAATACAGCTTTATCCACCTAATTTCCCTATTGTGGGTTGAGTTCTCTCCTACTAATATTTATACAGTGTTCTTCCTGAGATTTCAAGGAGTGGTGCTTTGCCCCCCCCTTTAATGCCCTTGAGCTCTTGCATGTGATCAATGTAGGCATCCCTGTATTAATGTGAATGTTTTCGTAAGGGTTGCAGAGCTGCATTTCAAATGGCTTCCCTGAGCTGCTTCTCATGTGATGAACTGCTCAGCTGGAATTATAATTTTGTAGATGACAGATCCATCAGGGCAATTAAGTCCTCCAGAGGCAGAAGGCTATGCCACCAGTTCCTCCTGGTTTTAAAGAGCCCTGGTTTTGTTTAGATTTCGTTTTTTTTTGCAGCTGGCAAATACAATTAATCACAGCCATTCTTTCTCTCCAATAAAGGTACAGTCCCATATTTCCACCACAGCCCCTCTTCTTGTTGTAACAGTTCTTGGTGAGTTCAGGAACAATATTTTACATCAGGGGGTCTTCAAAACTTGGCCCTTTTACGACTTGTGGAAGTCAACTCCCAGAATTCCTCAGCCAGGAATTCTGTGAGTTGAAATCCACAAGTCATAAAAGGGCCAAGTTTGAAGACCCCCTGTGCTACAGTATAGAAGCAGAGGAGGAGCGGAGAATGGACTATCTCTTGTTTGGGATTCAGTTGATGTGTGGGGAAGAAAATCTTTTTTCTCTGGGTTGAATATATAGTTTCCTCAGTCTTGTGCTTTGGTTTAGGCTAGTCCTCTGCATTTCAGCCTGTCTCGCCAGAGACCCTGGAAATCCGTGCCACGCAGGTGGCATCCATATATATGCCAGGTCCACATTTCTTTTGCAACCCTTTTACATGAGGTAGTATCGGCGTTAGGAAGTCCAGTACATTCGAAGGATGACTTCCTGTCTTTGGATGAAGGATGTTGATGATAACGATGGTGATGATAATGTTATCCATTCAGTCATGTCCAACTCTTGGTAATTTTGTGGATCAGTCCTCTCTACATCTTCCAATCTTGCACTACTTGTGTGAGTTATTAAAACGGATGTCCATGTGCCGCCTCTATGTTGGTTGAGGCAGGCAGGATTCCCTTGAGTACCATTTGTTGGGGGTCAAGGGAAAGGAAGGGTTTTGCCTTCTCTTTCTGCTCAAGATCCCCATGTACAATTGGTGGGCCACTGTGTGACACAGAATGCTGGACTCGATGGGCTTTGGCCTGATTCAGCATGGCTCTTCTTGTGTTCTTATGTTTTGTCCTCCGGCTGGTGTCAGCTTTGATGGTGTTGTGCCACCATGTTCTTTGGCAACCTGGTTTCCTTTTATTGCAAATATTTTCAAACATAATAATAACACTAAAAATAATAAAGTTGGAAGGGACCTTGGAGGTCATCGAGTCCAACCCCCTGCTCAGGCAGGAAACCCTATATCATTTCAGACAAATGGCTGTCCAGTCTCTTCTTAAAAACTTCCAGTGTTGGAGCCTTCACCTCTTCTGGAGGCAGGTTGTTCCACTGGTTAATTGTTCTGTCAGGAAGTTTCTCCTTAGTTCTAAGTTGCTTCTCTCCTTGGTTAGTTTCCATCCGTTGCTTCTTGTCCCGCCTTCAGATGCTTTGGAGAATAACTTGACTCCTTCTTCTTTGGGGCAGCCCCTGAGATATTGGAACACCGCTGTCATGTCACCCCTAGTCCTTCTCTTCATTAAACATACTTGTTTTCTTCAGTGGACGAAGAATAAAGGAATCTTGATTTGTTTGCTGAAAGTCTATCTGTCTTGAAAAAGCCAAACTGTGGGAATGAAAATTCTTCATTGGGAGAAGAACTCCAAGTTGTTTCTAGGCTCAGCCTGCCTTAGGTCAGGGGTCTTCAAACTTGGCCCTTTTGTGACTTGTGGACTTCAACTCCCAGAATTCCTCAGCCAGGCGTGCCTGGCTAAGGAATTCTGGGAGTTGAAGTCCACAAGTCACAAAAGGGCCAAGTTTGAAGACCTCTGCCTTAGGTCTATCCATGTCTAAGTGTGGCTGGTTAGCGGTTAAAATGTGCCAAAGGTGTTTTTTTTTCAGAAGGCAACTGGACTTCGTTTTTTTCCTTGAAGACAGTTCACTTCTCATCCAAGAAGCTTCTTCAGAACTGAAGAAGCTTCTTGGATGAGAAGCAGAACATCTTCAAAGAAAAACAAAAGTCCAGTTGCCTTTTGAACAGTTGCCAGTTTGAAAAGTCCAGTTGCCTTTAGGACAACCAGGACCTGGATGACTGAGAATCTCCATAGCAGTTAAAAGTTCTCTATTTTTAAAAAAACAAATCTAATGAAGCACTAGTAGTGAAGAGGGAAACCACTAAGAGTGTGTAGCCTACAGTTTGTGACCCCATGGACCACGTTCCTCCAGGCCTTCCTGTCCTCTGCCATCTTCTGGAGTCCATTGAAGCTCACGCCTCCTGCTTCAGTGACTCCATCCAGCCACCTCGTTCTCTGTCGTCCCCTTCTTCTTCTCTTGCCCTCCATCATTCCCAGCATCAGGCTCTTCTCCAGTGAGTCCTTCCCTCTCATGCCCTCCACTTTAGCAAAATTGAACTTGCGTGTTTCCAGATTGTGGTTGCAGTCCAGCAAAATAAAAAATTTAAAAAAATATCACAGCTATTCTCTTTGCTGGTTCCTTGAACAAGGAATCCCTTTGGATTTATTTATTTATTTTTTTGTGGTTCCTTTCAGAGCAGGGGATAACAATGGCCACTCTGTCGTGGAGTTTTCCACGAGAAGTTTACATTTTCATTTGCTAAATCTTAGCTGCCTACACGTTCCAGCTCCGTTGTATTGCTTCCATATAGCTCGGCGTCCTGGAATGCAGAAGATGTCCTGTCCTACCAACATTATAGAAATTGCATGGGGGAAGGAGAAACAATATTCCACCAAAGCATTTGGTAAAAAAAAAAAAATTCTCGGAGGATATAATTAGGCATGACTTTGGAGAAAGAGGCAAAGAAGGACTTGGCAGCACCAGGATATTGGTTGGCTGATAGTTTCCTGAATATAATCACATTTGGCTCCATCGTATCCCAAAGTTTGCAAACAAGTAACAACTAGAGCAGCTCAAAACGAAGATTCCTTCAAGTCAAGCTCAGCTCTTGATGACCTAGTTCTCTACATTATTCTTGGCAAAAAAAATAGGGAAGTGGTTTCCCATTGCTTGCTTCCAGTTCCTTTCTCTCCTCCACCAATTTCCGCAGTCTCCTATTCAAGTGCTAACTAGTTCCAACCCCTCTTAGTTTTAGCGGGATCAGCCGGGGTCTCCGTGATGCTACCAACTGTACAGTTTTAATCTAAACTTGAACTGGATGAGTGTATTGCAGGGGCATTTTTATTTATTTATTTATTTATTTATTTATTTATTTATTTATTTATTTATTTATTTATTTATTTATTTATTTATTTATTTATTTATTTATTTATTTATTTATTTATTTATTTATTTATTTATTTATTTATTTATTTATTTATTTATTTATTTATTTATTTATTTGATTTCTATGCCGCCCTATTCCGGAGAACTCAGGGCGGCTCACAACACAGTAGAAATCAACATAAAAATACATATAAATATAAAACCTCTTAATTTTTTTTTTAAAAAAAACCCAATCATTCAGCATACACACAGACATACACTGGCTTGGGGCAAGATGTTAACTACCCCAGGCCTGCCGGCAGAGGTGTGTTTTGAGTAATTTACGAAAGGCGGAGAGGGTGGGGGCGACACGGATCTCCGTGGGAAGTTGGTTCCAGAGGGCTGGGGCCGCAACAGAGAAGGCTCTTCCCCTAGGCCCTGCCAGGCGACACTGTCTGGCTGACGGGACCTGGAGAAGGCCGACTCTGTGGGCCCTAACTGGCCGCTGGGATTCATGGGGCAGCAGACGGTCCCGTAAGTAACCTGGTCCGATGCCATGTAGGGCTTTATAGGTGATAACCAACACTTTGAATTGGGTTCGGAGACCAATTGGCAGCCAATGCAGCTCGCGGAGTGATGCCGAAATGTGGGCATTTCTGGGCAAGCCCAACACTGCTCGCGCGGCTGCATTCTGCATTACCTGAAGTCTCCGAACATTTTTCAAAGGTAGCCCCATGTAGAGAGCATTGCAGTAGTCGAGCCTCGAGGTGATAAGGGCATGAGTGACTGTGAGAAGAGACTCCCGGTCCAAATAGGGCCGCAACTGGTGCACCAGGCGAACCTGGGCAAATGTCCTCCTCGCCACAGCCGAAAAATGATGTTCCAAATTTAGCTGTGGATCGAGGAGGACGCCCAAGTTGCGGACCTTCTCCGAGGGGGTCAAAAGCTCCCCCCCAGGCTGATGGACGGATAGATTGAATTATCCTTGGGAGGCAGAACCCATAGCCACTCCGTCTTGTCGGGGTTGAGCTTGAGCCTGTTGGCACCCATCCAAACCCTAACAGCCTCCAGACATCGGCACATCACTTCCGCTGCTTCACTGAAATGACACGGGGTGGAGATGTAAAGCTGGGTATCATCAGCATACTGATGATATCTCACCCCGTGTTGTCGGATGATCTCACCCAGCGGTTTCATGTAGATATTAAACAGCAGAGGGGAGAGGACCGATCCCTGAGGGACCCCACAAGGGAGGAACCTAGGGGTCGACCTCTGACCCCCCGCCAACACCGACTGTGACCGACCAGTGAGGTAGGAGGTGAACCACTGCAAAACAGTTCCTCCAACCCCCAACCCCTCCAGTCGATGCAGAAGGATACCATGGTCAATGGTATCGAAAGCCGCTGAGAGGTCAAGTAGCACCAGGATAGTGGAAAATCCCTTATCCCGGGCCCGCCAGAGATCATCCGTCAGCGCGACCAAAGCAGTTTCCGTGGAGTAGCCGAGCCTGAATCCTGACTGTTGAGGGCCCAGATAATCAGCCTCATCCAAGGACCGTTGGAGCTGGAGTGACACCACCTTCTCAACAACCTTCCCTATAAAGGGAAGATTGGAGACAGGACGGTAGTTGTTTAATACAGCTGGGTCCAGGGAAGGCTTCTTGAGGAGGGGGTGCACAATTGCCTCCTTGCAGGGAGCCGGAAAGGACCCCTCCCTCAAAGAAGCGTTGACAATCTCCTGAACCCAGCCCCGCGTCACCTTCCTGCTGGCTGAAACCAGCCAGGAGGGGCACGGGTCCAATAAACAGGTGGCGGAACTCACAGCTCCAATGGCCTTGTCCACTTCATCGGGTGCCACAGGGTCAAAGTCCTCCCACACAACAGGATCAAGACGAGTCCCTGTCATCTCAACTGAATCATTATCAGCCGACACTGCATTCCAATTGGAGTCAAGGTCCATCCGAATCTGGGCGATTTTATCCGCGAAAAACTTATTAAAGTCCTCAGCACTACCCTGCAAGGGTGCATCAACCCCCCCCCTGATTAAGGAGGGAGCGAGTTACTCTAAACAGGGCGGCTGGGCGGGATTCCGCAGATGCAATCAAGGCGGAATGATACGCGCATCTTGCCGCCTTGAGCGCCACCTGATAAGTCTTGATATAAGATCTTAAAAGTGTTCGGTCAGATATGGATTTACTTTTCCTCCATCGCTTCTCTAGACATCTCTTCTGGCGCTTCATCCCCCTGAGTTCCTCAGTGAACCAAGGAGATCTCCTGGGTCTGCTACCACAGAGAGGTCACAGCGGCGCGATCCGGTCAAGAGCCCCCTTCGCAGCCATATTCCAGGCCGTAACCAGGGACTCTGCCGAACCGAGAATGAGAGAATCCGGTATTTCCCCAAGCGTCCTCTGAAAGCTCTCTGGGTCCATCAGACGTCTGGGGCGGAACCAACTAATCGGTTCCGCCTCCCTGCGGGGGAGGATTGGAGCCTTGAAAACAAGCCGCAACAGAAAATGGTCTGACCATGACATAGGCAAAATATCTAAGCCCCTTAAATTCAGATCATTGCTCAACTGTTCTGAGAGGAATACCATGTCGGGAGTGTGTCCCCTCTCGTGAGTCGGACCCTGAACTACCTGAGTCAGGTTCATGGTTGCCATGGTGGCCATGAACTCCTGCGCCAACCCAGAGGATTCGCCGAGCGATGGAAGATTTAAGTCCCCCAAGACAATAAGCCTGGGGAACTCAACCGCCAGCCCAGCAACCCCCTCAAGTAGCGCAGGCAGGGCTGTTGACACGCAGCTGGGAGGCAGGTACGCGAGCAACAAGCCCACCTGAATCCCTAGGTCCAACTTCACAAGGAGCAACTCACAACCCGCAATCTCAGAAACAGCGAGCCTGCGTAGGCTAAAAGTCTTCTTGGCTATAATAGCCACTCCTCCCCCCCTTCCCTGGGGTCGTGGCTGGTGCCATACCTGAAACCCGGCTGGACACATCTCAGAGAGAGGAACTCCTCCCTCCGGGCCCAGCCAGGTCTCGGTCACACATGCGAGGTCGGCCTCCTCATCCAGGAGAAGATCATGGATGAGGGGAGCTTTATTTACAACCGACCTGGCATTGAGCAGCAGCAGCCTGAGCCCAGGGTCCGGATTTCGCCCATTACCAGTACTTCGGGTTGAACTCACAGGGTCGGAGCAAGGGATCGCTTTTAGACAGCGAGCTCTTGTTCCCCGAGAATGGCCTACCCTATGGCTCCCACCATATCTGCCTCTCCCCAGCAAGACCGGTATACTTTGGCCCTCTATCACCCCAGAGCCAGCGTCTCCCCTCCCCTCCGCCTCTGCCATGCCAGGCAGGCTAGCCAGTTCATCACATTCATTCCACTCAACCACAACTCCATCCATATCGTTAATTTATCTCTCCCACTCTTTAAACTAAACACATTAAAAACAATAAACTAACCATCCATTCAACCCGATTCTTTCCACTAACATCAGTCCCCCCATCATTCATAGCATCTAACAATCAATTAAAATGGTATTAAACAAATTTAAATATTTAAAATTTAGACAAACAATAGCTAACAAACAATTGCTCTGGATGGATACCCAGTCCAGATCAGGAGCTTTCTAAAACCATTATACTAACCAAAATAATTATACTAACAATAACAATAATTGTGGAAACCAACGTCCCAAAGATAAAGATAAGGCCTTCAGATAAGTTCAACATAATGGTGGCAGCAACAAAGGCCTGACCCACAGGTCTTACAATTTAGGGAAAAACACCCAGCGACGGAGCAGGCCCGTTAGCCACAATAATTTATGCGTTTATTAAATTTTTAGGCTGCCTATCCCCCCTACGAGGTGACTCTTACAAGTTATAAAATAAATACGGCATCCGGTTTTGGTCACCACAATGTAAAAAAGTTGCTGAGACTCTAGAAAGAGTACAGAGAAGAGCAACAAAGATGATCAGGGGACTGGAGGCTAAAGCATATAAGGAACGGTTGCTGGAATTGGGGATGTCTAGTTTAATGAAGAGAAGGACGAGGGGGGACATAATAGCAGCCTTCCAATATCTCAGGGGCTGCCACAAAGAAGAGGGAGTCAAGCTATTCTCCAAAGCGCCTGAAGGCAGGACAAGAAGTGCTTGGCGACCCCCGTGAAATGGCCGACCCCCCCCAAAAAAATGGCGGTCGCGACCTACAGGTTGAAAACCGCTGGTATAGAGTGTCCTGCTTGAGCAGGGAATTGGACTAAACTAAAGTCCCTTCCAACTTCTGTTATTCTATGTTCCATGAACATCTCAGATCTGAGATGAGCCAAAACACAAAACTCACAGAAACGAAGAACCCCCAAATCATTTATTCTTCAAAGTAGTTGAGCAAATGGTTGGACTAGGAGTTCCTCAAGGTTCCTTCCCACCCTATTATTCTGTTCTGTTCTAAGACCCGAGCTTTGTTTCTCCTGCCCACGAAGGGTGGCTACCTGCTCTGTTTTGGCAGATAGCTCTTTCACTCTGCTTAATGACCCAGTTAATTTAATTTAATTGTTTACACTTATATGCCGCTCCTCTCCGCAGACTCGGAGCGGCTTACAACATATACAAACAATATTCATATCAAATCCAATTTAAAAGAACATTTAAAAATAAAAACCAACACTCATTCATCATTCACACAACAGTCACAGTCATCCCCAGGCCTGCCATCAAAGATAGGTCTTAAGATTCTTTCGGAAGGCCGGGAGAGTGGGTGAAGCGCGGACTTCAGGGGGCAGTTGGTTCCAGAGGGTGGGTGCCACAACAGAGAAGGCCCTCCCCCTAGGACAGGGGTTCTCAACCTTGGCAACTTTAAGACTTGTGGACTTCAACTCCCAGAATTCCTCAGCCAGCTTTGCTGGCTGAGGAATTCTGGGAGTTGAAGTCCACAAGTCTTAAAGTTGCCAAGGTTGAGAACCCCTGCCCTAGGACCTGCCAGACGACATTGTTTCACTGACGGGACCCAGAGGAGGCCGACTCTGTGCGCTCTCACCGGTCGAAGGGAAGTATGTGGCAGAAGACGGTCCCGTAAGTTTCTTAACGACTGCAACTGGAGAGCCGGGATTGTGATCGTTGAGTGAACCAGTCACATGGGCATCTTACTTAATGACTGCAACAAGTTACTACCAAGACACTCAGCCTAGTTGCGGTACGTTTAGGGCTGTGTTTATGGTAAAAAAGAAAAAAGAAAAAGCATCACGATGGTGGTCGTGACAAAGTGATGGAAGCCTTGCCTCCTTTTGTGTCTGTTGCATGCTGACTTTCCCAAATTATACTGTCTGGATGCTCCTGAGGGACTGCAAAGCAATCTAGAAATATAATGTCCTCCTCAACTGAACATGTATGCTGCAGAGAGAAGGAGATGATTTTAAGCGCCCGAGCCAACTTCAGGCATGGGACAATAAAACGTCTGCGCATTTTGGAGTCTAGTTTGGTGTCGTCTGGATCTATTTACGCACATTGCTTTATCTCCCGAAGCGTCTCCAGAGCTTTCTGCTCCCTTTTATTTATTTATTTTTGCCATCTTTTATAATAATTTGGGCTGGTTGCTGCTAACCATCAGCAGAAGATATGAAACAGCACGTGGGCTTCGTGCCAGGAGGCTGTCAGTGGGACTGTCAGTTTTCAGTTATCGTGTAAGCGCTGCTACCCTTTGAGTTTCGGTTGAAAATAACGTGTGAGGTTAGCCGATAGGAGTTTCCATTTGAATTTCATTCCTCGCCTGCGATTTTTTTTTTTCCTACCAGGGCATGTCAGGAATTAGCTCTGATTACTGAATTTGAGCAGATCTTTCTTTGCCAGTGCCCAGTGCCAAACACACAGAGCAGCCCAGACTAAGCTGGTGATCCAAATCGCTTGTTAAGTGGAATGAGAGCTTGCGCATCATGCTGAGTTTGGAGACAGAAACAAGAGGGGAGGGAGAAACAAAAGAAAGAAACCCCATAATATAAAAAGAAAGACAAGCGGACCAAAGGAGTAACACATTCTGTCTGTCAAAGCATTCAGCCTTTTTTCCCTCCATTTTAATTACAGACTGTTTGCTTTCCAGCCGCTACTGTCACCCCGGTGTCTAGAAAGTTATTTTCTTCATTACTCCCTCGATTTTCAAAATTAATCCGGCTGTCTTCTTTGACTAAGTATTGCTGTCGGAAACTCGGAAGGGGCAATTAACAATTAACCAGTGGAACAACCTGCCTCCAGCACTGGAAGTTTTTAAGAAGAGACTGGACAGCCATTTGTCCAAAATGGGATAGCGTTTCCTGCCTGAGCAGGGGGTTGGACTAGATGACCTTCAAGGTCCCTTCCAACTTTATTATTATTATTATTATTATTATTATTATTATTATTATTATTATTATTATTATTATTATTATTATTATTAGTACATGCCAGCCTGCTTACTTCACTTGTTTTTTTTTTTAAAAAATACACAGATAAACTTTCTCTTCTAGAGGCCATTTGACAGATAATTTACAGTAGTGGCCAAAATTGTGGAAACCTTTTGGGAAAAGTGTACAGTAGAAATGCCACCGTTGGTTAAGTTTCCACCCATTTTTCTTCTAATTTCTTTATAACTGTAGCCTTGTTCACTTACTAATACTATTTTACATTGCTTTCTGGGCAACCAGTCAACTCTTTGCACCATTGCTTTAATTTTATGACGTTTTACAAGCTCACTAAATGAAAGAACACACAAAAACCCAGCCAACGTGATAGCGATCACATAACACACTGACCAATGTCCTCCTCTCAGCTTCAATACGTGACAACGATAACTGGATCCTCCTGTGATCTGATTGGCTCATTGCCCAAAGAAGATGACACCTGATTGGCTCTCTAAACACTCATGCTCATTGGCTACCATCAGATGAAGGAAAGCTACCTGAGATCAACCTAAGCAAATTGTGCTTCCTTTTTCTGGTTATTTGGCTATAACTTTTCATAGATTACAGCACAGATAATTGAACAAACTATGTTGCATTACATTCTTGATTAAATTATCTTTTCATTGATATATAATTTTATGGTACTACTCCAAAGAAAGAGTGGTGTTATTAGCCATCCAACCTCAAAAATACACTTTTCCCAAAAGGTTTCCACAATTTTGGCCACTATTGTATGTTGAGGACTGTCTGAACTTAGCTGTCTAGCCAGGTCTCTTTAAACCAACTATTCTGGAAGTTTCCCTCAATGGTTATGAGCCAATCTTGATTTCTTTATGGTTCTAAGTGCCTTATTGTATCAACCAAGGTCAGACCCTGGAGAAAGGTTACTTGATCTTTCCACTCTCCCTGCCCTCAATTTTAGACACATAAAAGGCTAGACATTTCCAGTTAGGCCAGTATTCCTTTTGGACTGGAGAAGTCGGACTCGCTCATTGTATTTTAAGCAGTTCTACGCTGGGCTTGGTTCCTCTATGGCAGCAGTTCTCAAACTTTTTCAGGCTGAGACCCCACTTGCGCCGCCCATGCGCGGCATGCCCCCGACCCGTGCATGCGCGCTGCGATGGGCCAATCCGCGCATGCACGGCGCGCCACAATGGCTCGAACCACGCGTGCATGGCACGCACGACGGCCCGAACTGCGCATGCACGGTGCGCGCATGATGGCCCAAACCACGCATGCGCAGTGCGACGGGGCGATCCGCACATGCACGGCGCACGTGCAACGGCCCGAACCACGCATGCGCGGCGCGACGGGCCAATCCACGCGTGCGCGGTGCAATGGGCCGACCCGCGCATGCGTGGCGCATGCGCGACGGGCCAAACCATGCATGCATGGTGCAACGGGCCGATCCGCGCATGCACGGCACGACGGGCCAATCCGCGCATGTGCGGTGCGCGCGCGATGACCCGAGCCACGCATGTGCGGCGCGACTGGCCGATCCGCGCATGCGTGTCGTGCGCACGACGGTCCGAACTGCGCATGCGCGGCGCTACGGGCCGAACGAGGGAAAAAAATGGCAGACTGCGGTGTCCGGCAACGCCCGCGAAACGGTCGTTCGACCCCAAATGGGGTCGCGACCCACAGGTTGAGAACAGCTGCTCTATGGTGTGATAATGAAGTTTGAAAATACACCTGGTTGCAATTGGTCTCTGAAGCTTGGCTAAAGCTTTTAACTCTTTCTTGTGCTATAATGACATAAGGGGGGAAAAAAAGAGGTTTTCCCCTGCTCTCCAGGAACAGAGAGATAATACTTAACCAAAGGGAGATTTATTTGTTTAAACAAAACATAAGCGCAAGATGTTAAATGGTGTTTGGAAGTTGGGGAAGAAAAGTGAACAGTGATAAGTGGCTGAGGTAAGGAATCCTATCCCTTGCTTTAGACGATAGAAGTTGGCGTTTGACACATCTGGAAAAGCCCTGGTCTTGATAAACTGTCTTAAGTGCTCAAAAATTACAGGATTGGAGTGACTACTCTATTCAAAGATTTTCTTTGAACACTATCTAACTTTGCACGTGAAAATGGAACCGCAATTTTCTTTGCATTTCTGAGAAGAAATATAAGCTGTTTGGGGCTACTTTGCAGAAATGTCCTTAACCGCAGTTGGGATAATTATTCTATAACTTCAGTTATTCCATAACTTCTGAAATGCAGAAGAGATAAAACAGCTATTCCCCAAATCATGACCCTGTAGAATTTTCTAAGTGTGTAGGACAGATCGCAACAACACTAAGATGTCACGGTCTCCTAGCCTGCTATAACAACTTACCGCTATTCATTTAGCGACCGGCGTTGAAAAAAAGTGACTCAGAACTGGTGTTCACCTCTACGACCATCATAACATCCCCACGATCACGTGATCAAAAATTGGGTGCCTGGCAAACCTGGCTTGTGTGTATGACGGTTGCAGAATCCCTGGGTGATATGATCACCATTTGCAACCTTCCTGGCCACATTTCCCACAAGCAAAGTCAACGGAGCCATCCGGATTTGCTTAACGACCGTGTGTGATTCACTTAACAACTGGAGTGGTTTGTTTAACCGCCATGGCAAATAAAATTGGGCTTGACTCACTTAAAACCACCTGGCTTAGCAATAGAAATAGAAAAGCTTCAGTAACATGACCAGGTCTTGGCTCCTACTCTTCTTTCTTTCTTTCTTTCTTTCTTTCTTTCTTTCTTTCTTTCTTTCTTTCTTTCTTTCTTTCTTTCTTTCTTTCTTTCTTTCTTTCTTTCTTTCTTTCTTTCTTTCTTTCTTTCTTTCTTCTTCTTCCTTCCTTCCTTCCTTCCTCTCTCTCTCTCTTTCTTTCTCTTTTTTCTTTCTTTCTTTCTTTCTTTCTTTCTTTCTTTCTTTCTTTCTTTCTTTCTTTCTTTCCTTCCTTCCTTCCTTCCTTTCTCTCTCTCTCTCTCTCTTTCTTTCTTTCTTTCTTTCTTCCTCCCCCCCTCTCTTTCTTTCTTTCTTTCTTTCTTTCTTTCTTTCTTTCTTTCTTTCTTTCTTTCTTTCTTTCTTTCTTTCTTTCTTTCTTCCTTCCTTCCTTCCTCTCTCTCTCTCTTTCTTTCTCTTTTTTCTTTCTTTCTTTCTTTCTTTCTTCTTTCCTTCCTTCCTTCCTTCCTTCCTTCCTTTCTCTCTCTCTCTCTCTCTCTCTCTCTCTCTCTCTTTTTCTTTCTTTCTTTCTTTCTTTCTTTCTTTCTTTCTTTCTTTCTTTCTTTCTTTCTTTCTTTCTTTCTTTCTTTCTTTCTTTCTTTCTTTCTTCCTTCCTCTCTCTCTCTCTCTTTCTTTCTCTTCTTTCTTTCTTTCTTTCTTTCTTTCTTTCTTTCTTTCTTTCTTTCTTTCTTTCTTTCTTTCTTTCTTTCTTTCTTTCTTCCTTCTTTCCTTCCTTCCTTCCTTCCTTCCTCTCTCTCTCTCTCTCTCTCTCTTTCTTTCTTCCTTTCTTCCTTCCTTCCTTCCTTCCTTCCTCCCTCCCTCCCTCTTTCTTTCTTTCTTTCTTTCTTTCTTTTTTCTTTCTTTCTTCCATCCTTCCTTCCTTCCTTCCTTCTTTCCTTCTTTCCTTCCTTCCTTCCTTCCTTCCTTCCTTCCTTCCTTCCTTCCTTCCTTCCTTCCTTCCTTCCTTCCTTCATTTATTAAATCTGTTGGCTGCCCATCTTACCACAGGATTGGTTTTTTTTAAAAAAAAACTGAAAATGTGGAATGTGCCAATTTTCACAAGGTTGATTGATTGATTGACTGACTGATTGATTGATTAGCCCTTGGGCCATATCCAAGTGCAAAGTTCGAGAAACAAATTATTAATAAAATTTGGCAAAAGCCATTTAAAATGGAATTAGATAAAATACGATTTAAAATGAAACTGGAATAATAGAATAAAATGAAATTGGGATAAAAGACAGTCTAAAATGTAATTGGAATAGAATACAACAATTTGAGATATAGATAAAAGTATGATAAAAGTATATTTCGGTGTCACCCCTGCCATCTACCCCGATTGGTCCCACATATGCAGATCTCAACTGGGCCATTTTGCTTACTGCAAGTACTTTGCTGTGTTAAATTTTCACAAGGTTAATAGCTGTGCATTCCCACCTGAAGCTTATTTTCCTCGAATGCAAAAATACGGCAACATCGTACGACGTTGCGATCTCACGAGCCTTCCATCTTTCTAAGCTATTTTTAAAAAATATTTTCGGACACTTGGCCACTGACTCATATTTACGACGGCCGCACTGTCCTGCGGTCACGTGATCTCCTTTTGCGACTTCTGATAAGCCAACGTCAATGGGGAAGCTGGAAAAGTTGTAAACCGGGGCAAAATTCACCTAACGACTGTCTCAGTTAGCAACAGAACTCTTTAGCTCAATGGTGGTCATAAGTTGAGGACTCCCTGTAACATCTAAGGGTCGTAACAGGGTTAGGATTTTCTGCCTGTGAATTCCACACTGTCTGTCCTTTACAGTATACGTACAAACATTTTATAGAGAAGAAATACCTTAGCCTGGTCAGGAAGGATACATTCTTTTTTTTATTTATTTAAAAAGTTTTTTTATTGGTAATACAATTAAAACAAAAATGGACAAGCGTGACATTCCAGAGTAAGTATTCCTAACAGTTTGTTTCTCGTGGTACAAAAACTTAATACATCATTCTTAACCTCTATATAAGCCTCATCCTTCTATGTAATACAATTAAATATACAATTATATGTACAGTTTTATATATATATATATAGGTCTTTGGTTCTTCGGGTTTTCTCCCACGTAGAATTTGAAGTGTCTTGGCGACGTTTCGACGAAGTCCCATTCGTCATCTTTAGGCTGGTGCTTTCGGCTTCGTGCTTCTAGGAGCAATGTGTGATTGTAGCTGTTTCTTCCTTTTAACTGCCAGTGGGGGTTTGAACTGATTGGCTGGGAGCTCGGCTGTGTTCTGATTGGGTGGAGGTGTGTTCTGATTGGTTAGGGGCTTGGCTGTGCTCTGATTGGATGGGGGGGTTGGCTGTGCTCTGATTGGATGGGGGAGTGTTCTGTTTGGGTGGGGGCTTTGTTGTGCTCAGGTTAGTCTGAGTTATATATATTCAATCCTATCATTAACTTGAGATCCGAGCAGTTCTCCTTAATTCATACCAACGGTAAAATTTGTCCCAGATTTTGAAGTATTTGAGTTCTGTCTTGTCCTTCATAATCATTGTAAGCCTTTCCATCTCAGCACATGAAAGGATTTTATACAGCATCTCTTCTTCCGTTGGAATTCCTTTATTCCTTCAGTTTTGAACAAAAACCAGTCTGGAAGCCGTTAGAATAACATTAAATAAAGTACGCCTTTGTCGTACTTTTGCGTGGTTATACCTAATAGGAAAAGTTCTGGTTTTGGCTCTACCACTCGCTCTAATATTTCTTCCAACCATTTTTTGATCCTATTCCAAAAATCACGAGCTTGCGTGCACTCCCACCACATATGATAGTATGTTCCAATTGTCAGATTACATTTCCAGCATTTAGAGGAGACATTGGAACACATTTTAGCTAATCTTATGGGTGGGAGATGCCATCTGTGGAACATTTTGTAGAGGTTTTCTTTGTAAGAGGTGGCCAAAGTAAGCTTCTTGTTTCTTGCCCATAGTTCTTGCCAGATGTGCAGATCAAAATTAAGACCAAAATCCTTGCTCCATCTTAACATAGTCACTTTTACTTGTTCCTCATAGGTTGCCTGATCTAACAAATAGTGGTATAATTTTTTTTAATCATTTTATCCTCCGATCCCAATATTATTATATCCGTTTCTATTGGTTCTAATTTAATGCCTAACTCTTTTTTTATCTTTCCAATATCTCGCCTGCAGTTAGGATTTTCTGCCTGTGAATTCCACACTGTCTGTCCTTTACAGTCTATGTACAAACATTTTATAGAGAAGAAATACCTTAGCCTGGTCAGGAAGGATACATTCTTGAAGCCTGATCATAAAACTTTCCATTTAGTTGAGTTCATCCACCAGATCTAATCCTGATTGGTTTTGGCCAATGCAAAGGGAAGATTAAAATGAAATGAAAGCAGGCAGTTGTTTTGCGCTGATTAATCATCAGCCTCAAACTCTAACATATGCACTATTAACTTCTTAGTCCAAGTCTCTCTGCATGACTGAGCATGCTTCGGTGTTCAAGCATTCTTAAGCTCGGAAATGTAATAATTGGAGTCATCTTACAGTTATTGTAAGCTGCATTTCCATAGATTTTTCTTACAGAGATTTTAGTCGGAGAAGATGGTTCACAATTTCGTTCTCAGTTTTGAGGAAGAAAAGCTTAAAAGTTACCAAATGTACACCAATGTTTGATATAAATTTCACCCCTTGAATAAACGCCCGGGGGGTGGGGTAGACTCAAACCGTTAATAACTGCAACTAATTCAGGTTACAGTCAGTGGGATTTTAACGGCACTTAACTCTTCCTGCACTTTTTAATATCCAGTCATCCTGTTAACTTCATTAAAAGCCATTAAAAAGCACAGAAGAATTAAAGGGCTTTATCCCCACCCCACCCCCAAGCAACGACCTTTTAAGAAAGGTTTTAATTTGACCTGCATAAATCATTCTTCTTCTTCTTCTTCTTAATTATTTAACTTCAAGAAGGTTTCTTTTGATCTCCGGAGCAACAGTAACACAGCTTGTTTCCAAACAAGCCTTCATTGTAATGCTAATGTCGCTCTCCAGATCGTAAAACATTAATTTATTATGTGGGATGTTTTGTGTGGACGAACAGTTCAATAGCCAGCTTTCCTTTATTGGGGGAGAGGGGGAAATGTCAGGAGGCATTTGTAATTGTCAAACTTCGTTTGCAAATTGCTTCAAAGAAAATCGAAGGAACGGTTTGGAAGCGTAAAGGTAGTCTTTATTCATTTATTTATTTAATAAACAATCTTCCTTTTCGCTGCCCATAGAAAAGACGGGTAATACGAGAGCAATTCGGAAATAAACCTCCGTTTGGTTATCCATGACAGACACTCACAGATAGAGAATTTTTATTACACAATTCGCCCTTCAAGTTGAGGCACTTGTCCTCACATCTTACAAGGTTTGAAATTCCTTAGGAGTCCTCGCTCGGTGCCAAATCTGGGGTATGGGGGGTGTATGTGTGTGTGTGTGATCAAAAACATCCCAACGGAATGCTTCAAAAGGTCTTGGGTGTGTCTAGTGGTGTGCGGGTGAGCATTGTCGTGAACCAGCACCACACTGGAAGTCAGCAGGCCCTGATGCTTGTTATGGATGGCTTGTCTGAGTTTTGGTAATGTTTCACAACAGCTGTCTGAATTGATGGTCAAACCGCCCTCCGTGAACTTCACTAGCTGTACTTCTTTGGCCTCTTCACATTTGGCAGGATTTTCTAGGGCACCACTTCCGGTGTGGTGTCGGTTCATGGAGAAATTAAAAGAGCAAGCATCTTTTCATTTCTTGGCTACTGTCCCCATCTGTGGTGATCTTGGAGCCCAGGAAGATATATCACCTCAAAAGCACTGTGAGTTAGAGTATGTTACCTGCTGTTCAGCACATTGCCTTCAGATTTCAGAAGGTCTTCAATGTGTAGAAGCGTGCCAAGCATATAACTGTTTATCATAATCATCATTGTGATGCTTACCCTCATAGTGAGGGATTTTGTACTCCGAATTCCAGGGAGAAGGGAAAGAGTTTGGATTGGAGTGACATCTACCAATCATCAGTTGGTTGGATGGGGTACCCAGTGGGATTAGTTTGGTCACACAATTTACTAGGTCATGCCTAGACCAGTGTGAAGGTGCATGTGTGTAGTATTGAGAAAGACCACTCTTCTGGTTAGATGTTGCACAAATGTGGCTAACAGATAGTCAACAAGATTTAAGTGTCAATAGCAGGGGTCTTCAAACTTTGCCCTTTAATGATTTGCGGACTTCAACTCCCAGAATTCCTCAGCCAGGCCTGCTGGCTAAGGAATTCTGGGAGTTGAAGTCTACAAGTCATAAAAGGGCCAAGTTTGAAGATCCCTAGTCAACAGTGTGGTCTTCATGGAGCTCTGCTCGACCTCAGGATCTTTTGTTAGAGATCATAAAAGATTGCACTACTACTGAGACGAATTTAATTCTGAGGCTCGAATGAACAATATGTGATAGACTAGAAACAGTAGATAGACCATAGATAAGAGAAACACCAATCAAATAAAATGTATCAGGCGTATAGTTAAGGCTTGACGTGAGGAGTGAAGAATGTTTACCAAATCAGATGTTTACAAAGACTAATACCTCATGTTGTATTTTTATGTTTTATGATGATTGCTTCTTAATATGATCTTATGTTTAATGTTAAAAAAAAGAGAATAAAAAAAATGAAAAGTTTGAAAAAAATAAGCGGTCATTCATTTACCACATTGCTATTTCAATTGGACACAGTCCTTAAAGATGGAGTGGGCTTCATTTTTTGACCCCCTTTGAACATACAGCATGGAAGATGATGCAAATTATACAGTGGTTTTCTCTGAAGTAGGACATGGACATGATCGTAAGCCATGCGGATCCTATGCAAAGTCATAAATCCTACTTATTTTAAGGTTGTTGTTGTTTTTTAAATGAACCTAGAACTATGACATAAAGTTAGTCAATGTTCTAACAGGCGGGGTCCTTTTGTAACTGGAGGAAGACAGATGAGAGTTTCCTGTAAGGACTGAAATATCTCAGATGAAAGGAGCCGAGGAATGGTAGAACTGCACGCAACTGGGCCTTGATAGGACCATGCCCCAAATTGCTCACCCAAAATAAACTTTGGCCATAACCAAGGGCTTCATATTTTCCGCTCTGACTTTAATTTACTTTTCATTGTATGTATTTCTTCCTGCATTTCCTTCCTTGTGTCTCTGCCCATGTAGCATCTCCAGTGACTTTCTCCTACACTGGGGGCATCTGAGAAAATGTGGTCTTTGTGACTGAATTGTTTTTAGAGACGAATCCGCAGGGATAGAATGACTTACGTGGATAAGAGCCAACGTATCCTTTCACTTCTCTGCTCCTTGGACAGCTACAATGTAATTTGTACTGCAAAATAAATAAATAAATGAATGAAAAAGACCATCAAAATACATTTTAATATGTATATTTTAGAGTAAAATGCACTGAGGAAGGCATCTTTTGATTTAAAGCAGCGGTTCTCAACCTATGGGTCGCGACCCCATTTGGGGTCGAATGACCGTTTCGCGGGGGTCACCGGACACCGCAGTCCACCATTTCCCCCCCCCTGTTTCCCCTTGGCCGTCACGCGCATGCTGTGCATGCGCGATTCGGCCTGTCGCGCCGTGCATGTGCCGTGCATGCGCAGTTTGGGCTGTCGTGAGTGTGCCGCGCATGTGTGGTTCGGCCCGTTGCGCCACGCATGCGCGGTTCGGCCCGCCGTGCCGTGCATACGCGGTTCGGCCCGTCGCGCGCGCGCCACGCATGCGCGGTTGGGCCCGTCGCACCTCGCATGGGTGGCGCAGGTGGGGTCTTGGCCTGAAAAAGGTTGAGAACCGCTGATTTAAAGCATGTGTTCTTACAACAAAATAATGTGGATTAGGCCAAGATTTTACTCCATTGCTACCCAAAAGCTAGTAGATCTCAAATAGTTTCTGTAGATGGTGTTCTTTCCTCCCCAGATATTCTCCATATATATGTTCAAGGAAAAAAAAGTGGGGGTTGAGTTGTACAAGCATTGGTTGCTTTGGAATCCTCAGCGCAGGAACCCAATTATTTATTTTTATTTCTTTTTATTTAAAAAAAACTCATCCAGAGCTTTTTGTAGGGAAGGGAAAGGGAAGGTCCACAGCCACAAACAAAATTCTCAGCTTCTCCTTACGGTGCTATTGTGTTAGGGCTGCTGAGCCGATATTTTTATTTGAGATTTTCCAGCTGTGTTCAGGACGCCTACTGTTCTTTGAGGATGACCGAGATAGCCCTAGAATTCTCAAAGTCTCATTCTTCTGGGTTTTTCATCTTGTCTTTTCTGATGCTCTCCACATATTAGAAGGTGTGTGCGGAGAAGGGCAAGAAAGATGATAGATGGTTTGGTGGCTAAGTCGTATGATGAACGGTTGAGGGAATTAAGCATGTCTAGCCTATTGAAGAGAAGGTTTAGGGGAGACATGGCAGCTGTCTTCCAATACTGGAAGGGCTGCCACCGAGAAGAAGAGACTGACTTATTCTCTAAGGCAGGGGTCCCCAACCCCAAGCCCGTGGACCGATACCGGTCCGCAGCATGCCAGCAACTGGTTCACACAAACAAGCAAAGCCCGATCGGCAGGATGCAGGCAGCACACAAAACCATGCACCTCCCAGTCCGTGGAAAAACCTCTCTCCACGGAACTGGTCCCTCGTGTCCAAAATGTTGGGGACCTCTGCTATAAGGCACCAGAGGGCAGGAGAAGACGTAATGGTTGGAAGATGTAACAGGTGTATAGTGTAGGCTTGAAGTGAGGAGTGAAGAATGTCTACCTATTGTTGTATGTTGTGTTCTATGGTGATTGCTTCTTAATATGACTGCTTCTTAACATGATCCTATGCTTAATGTTGATTGCTTTGGTAGTGAAAAAGCGGACTGGATCTTTGCCCCGGGTTGTTGAATCTCTAGCTCGGGATCTTTTGCTAGGGATCATAAAAGAAAAGATAAAATACAACAGACTTATAGTTGAGACTGGAAGTGAGGAGTGGAGAATGTGTACCGAACCAGGCGTTTACAGGGATTAATACCTAGTGTTATATGCTGTGTTCTCTGAGGATTGATTATTAATATGATCTTATATTTAATGTTTAACTACTGCCTCAAGACCTATTATCAGGGATCATAGAGAATAAAAAATGTAACGGGTGTATAATAGAGGATCGAAGTGAGGAGTGAAAAATGTTTACCAAACCAGACGTTTCCAGAGAATAATACGTAGGGTTGTATACCAGATGCTATGATGTTTGATGCATACAAAGATTTTATGTACAATGCTGAATGTTTTAATAAAGGAATTTTTAATTAAAACAAAAAAAAAAGACATCCAGCCTAGAAATAAGGAGAAATTTCGGTGACAGTGAGAATAATGAGTCAATGGAAGAGCTTGCCTCGTGAATCTCCTGTATGGAGATTTTATTGGAGATTTTCAAAAATAGACTGGACATTTGACTGGGGTGGCATAAGGTCTCCTGCCTTGAGCAGAGGCTGGACTAGGAGACCTCTGAATCCTTTCCAGTCCTACGATTCTATGATGACGAATGGGACTTCATCAAAACGTCACCAAGACACTTCAAATTCTACGTGGAAGAAAAACCCGAAGAACCAAAGACCTACATACAAACACCCCGGAAAACTCTTTACAACTCCAAGCAGTGTTTATTATGGTAGCGGCTTTGACAAGTAGCCGAGTAGAGTGATGGATGAGGATTCCATTCGGTGAATACTTTCCTTCTTTGAACATCTGTATAAATCTGGCTGCTGCTCAACTCCAAAGCACAGCTGAAAGGTTGTCTACTTCATTTAATCCATGCTATAACTCTGGTAGATTAAAGGAACTGGAAACGTTTATCTAGTAATAACAGTCCAATGGTCTTTTCTGCTGATTAGAGCAGGGGTCTTCAAACTTGGACCTTTTATGACTTGTGGACTTCAACTCCCAGAATTCCTCAGCCAGCGTGCACTCTTTTCAAAGTCTCAACATAGTTTTTGTATCGTGGCGATCAAAGTTGGATGCAATATTCCAAGTGTGGCCTTACCAAGGTGTTATTAAGTGTTACTAACACTTCATGTGATGCGTGCTGGCTGAGGAATTCTGGGAGTTGTAGTCCACAAGTCATAAAAGGGCCAAGTTTGAAGACCCCTGACATAGGGGATGTGCACTTTATTTCAGTTATGGTCTATATCATCATGAAACCTATCCTCCACTGCATCATTTGACAAGGATTTGATCAATTTGTCTTGCTGCAATTCAGGGCCCAATCTTGGAGAATGTGTGAATGTTCTTGCTGGCATCTCTACCAAAGGATGGAAAGCATTACTGGAAAGCAAATGTCAAATTGACAGGAAACAATGGAAGTGCTGTCATTGCGTTAAAGTGACATTTGCAATTCTATTCCTCAGAGCCAATTAAGCTGTTGTGAAGCAAGAGTTGGCATTCCTTCAAAAAGCTACTTATCACCGGCCTGATAAGAGCTTAGTTGGCATGGAAAGCTAAATATTGGGCTTAATATTTTTTTTCTACCAACAAAAATGTTCTACGTTGATTTTGCTGCAAATCCACTTCCTGGATTTGAGTTTCCAGCATGCACATGCAACCTGCAGTTAAGACAAAGGCCACTGGATTCATAATAGGAATGGTGTTTTTATCCCGTTTATTTCAGGGAAGGTGTTTGGATCTAATGAATGAAACCACATCTGCACATCACCTGAAAAAAAAAGTTGTCATTTTGCTGATTTTCTTTGCTTCACTGATGGGGGCTTCCTTCTTTTTATTAAACTAGAGATATTATTTCCAGCAGCCGTTTCCTAAGTTTTAGCTTTCAGTCCCCTGATCGTCTTTGTTGCTCTTCTCTGCACTCTTTTCAAAGTCTCAACACAGTTTTTGTATCGTGGCAATCAAGGTTGGATGCAATATTCCAAGTGTGGCCTTACCAAGGTGTTATTAAGTGTTACTAACACTTCATGTGATCTTGATTCAGTCCCTTCATTCATGAAGCCTAGGACTGTGTTGGCTTTTTTGGTGGCTGCATGAATCTCCAAATCTTGAGGTCTAGTTGAAAGTCCACTAGGGTTTCTCTGAAACTATTAGGGAGAAATTTAGAAATGTAGAATTTAGATTTAAAATAACAGAATTGGAAGGGACCTTGGAGGTCATCTAGTCCAACCCCCTGCTCAGGCATGAAACCCTATAGCATTTCAGATGTTGTCCAATTTCTTCTTAAAAACCTCCAGTGTTGGAGCATTCACAACTTCTGCAGGCAGGTTGTTCCACTGGTTAATTGTTCTCACTGTCAGGAAGTTTCTCCTTAGTTATAGGTTGCTTCTCTCCTTAGTTAGTTTCCATCCATTGCTTCTTGTCCTGCCTTCAGGCGCTTTGGAGAACAGCTTGACTCCCTCTTCTTTGGGACAGCCCCTCAGATATTGGAACACTGCTATCACGTCCCCCCCCTCGTCCTTCTCTTCATTAAACTAGACATATCCAATTCCAGCAACCATTATCCATATATTCTAGCCTCCAGTCCCTTGATCATCTTTGTTGCTCTTCTCTGCACTTTAGAGTCTCAACATCTTTCTCCATCATGGTGACCAAAGCTGGATGCAGTTTTCCAAGGCGTTAAAAAGTGGTATTGACACTTCATGTGATCTTGATTCAAGAGAGATGCTCTTGAGCTGTTTCCATTTGGAACAGGGGTTCTCACCCTTGGCAACTTTAAGACTTGTGGACTTCAACTCCCAGAATTCTGGGAGTTGAAGTCCACAAGTCTTAAAGTTGCCAAGGTTGAGAACCCCTGATTTGGAACTTCACATTTTGGCTCTTTGCTGGCTGTCAAGAGCCAGACCCATTTATAGTAGTTGCTCTGCAAGGAGGGATAAAATGTTCTTTGTACGGCCAATTCTTTCCCCAAAGCCATGACATCTGGACAAAGATTGCTTTCTGAGAGGTTGGGTGCAATGAATGACGGGATTCAAAAAAAAATTCAGACTGCTTGTCGGTGGTAACTGTTGTATTGAAATAACCACGTCTGGGGTATTACTATGATCTGATTCATGAAAGCATGAATGCTGTGCAGACATTTGGAGGGAGTAAATGGTCTTGAAAGAGGCCGTCCTTTGTGCCCTCACAGCCTCATGTTGTTGACTTCTGCTAACATCAAAATACACTCTTCAATTAGCTTAGCTCGGGTTGAACAATCAAGTTTTGAATTTCAATGGGGGGCGTTTAGACTTATGCCTCCTGGCTCCATCTGATTTGAATACATTTCCACTTCAATCGGCGGGCACTTCACAATGTATGATTGTGCAAGGGGGAAGCACACACGTGCTTCTTAACATGTGTTTCTGATAGGCATGGGGAGTGATTGCTGGTGGGCAAAAGAAACTCGCAAAGAGCACTGGAAAAGCAGGGCTTAGGTGTCCCAGCTAAAAAAAAAGAAAAGGGGGGGGTGGGATGTGGGAGGAATATAGTAGTTCCTCCATGTGAACTGCTTAAAAAGCAGCAATGTTAGTATAAACCAGATGCAGAATTGAATAACCAGGTTACTCCAGGATGAGTATCTACATCTATTTCTTTCTCAAGGGGCAGAAAGAAACAATTTCATCCTTAACTCAAACCCAATGCATTAGAACAACAACTTTCTATGCAACAAAATTAGGAATCAGACTGATGAGTGTGTGTAGTTTGCTTTGGTTTTCTGATTTGCTTTACTTCACTGGTGGGCTTGATGGAAAAGTGGAAGGCTCCTTCCTTCCTTCCTTCCTTCCTTCCTTCCTTCCTTCCTTCCTTCCTTCCTTCCTTCCTTCCTTCCTTCCTTCCTTCCTTCCTTCCTTCCTTCCTTCCTTCTTCTCTTTCTCATTCTCCTTCCTGGTGGCACAGTGGTTAGAATGCAGCATTGCAGGCTAACTCTGCCCACTGCCTGGAGTTCGATCCTGACCAGCTCAAGGTTGACTCAGCATTCCATCCTTCCGTAAAACGGGGACTCAGATTGTTGGGAGCAATATGCTGACTCTGTAAATTGCTTAGAGAGGGCTGTAAAGCACTGTGAAGCGGTATATAAGTGCCATGTCCTTCCTTCCTTCCTTCCTTCCTTCCTTCCTTCCTTCCTTCCTTCCTTCCTTCCTTCCTTCCTTCCTTCCTTCCTCAAGTGAAGTCAACATGTTTTCTGCCAGTTTTCCCTTCTAGACCAAGAAACTAGAAGAAGAATAAAATTATATTTTCTGGTGTGTGTGTGTGTGTGTGTGTGTGTGTGTGTGTGTGTGTGTGTGTGTTTAACTAGCCTACTAGTGGTCCCAGCTGATGATCTTCCCTTGGCTTGTGTGTGTGCATCCTCCATCTCTGCTGATGTTCTGGGCACCTCCACTGTCACTTTCCACCCCCATAAATTGTTCCTTTGCAAAGTGTCTCCCCAACCCCTTAATTGAAGCTGGCACTGAGTTTTAACGTCACGCCTAACCATGATTGAGGGGAAACAAAGATGTGTTTTAACACAGGCCCCGGAAAAGACAATCCGAGTTAGAAAAGGGTGAAAAGAAACTGAAACTAAAATTAAGCAAACCTGGGACGAGACAGTGGCAGTGCTATCCCTTTTTTTTCTAAGAATGGTCAACCCTCCAGGATTTATTTCGTAGAACTGTTTGCAGCAAAGCGATATTCATTTCTAGTTGATCTTACTTAATCCCGAGAATGAGGATTTAAATTCCAGAGTCACTGAATTATATCAGCATGAGGCAAAGCTCCTGGCAGGTGTTACCTAATTTAATAAATACTGAAGTATCTGGTTTATGTGGAACTGAGAGAGAGAGAGAGAAGAGAAACTGCAGAGAGGAAGACTAACAGCTTTTGAAAGAACTGCAGAAGAAGTTATTTGAATCAGATGAAAAGATGAAATAATAACCGGAAAGGTCAAACTGAAGGCTTAAGCAGAATCACCCCTTTTGTTATCAACAATGGTTAATTCTCCTGCTCTGTCTCTTCCTCATATAACAAATGAAAATGTCCGCATGTACACCAGTCACTACAGAATACAGCCGTATGTTTGCTCAGCTGTCCTGTTCCCTATACCTTCTTTAGTGGCCCAGAAAGAAGAAAAATAAAGCAGGAAAAAGTGACATTGTGAGCAAGTCACAAATTCAGTCCAGTTATGCTTGAAATGAGACAGAAAAAAAGAGAAAGGGGAAGGGAAAGGGAGGGAGGAAGGGAGAGGAAGGAAGGAAGAAGGGGATGAGGGAGGGAAGAAAGAAGATGAGGGAGGGAAGGAAGGAGATGAGGAAGGAAGGAAGGAAGGAGATGAGGGAGGGAAGGAAGAAGATGAGGAAGGAAGGAAGGAAGGAGATGAGGGAGGGAAGGAAGAAGATGAGGAAGGAAGGAAGGAAGGAAGGAAGGAGATGAGGGAGGGAAGGAAGAAGATGAGGGAGGGAAGGAAGGAGATGAGGGAGGGAAGGAAGAAGATGAGGAAGGAAGGAAGGAAGGAAGGAGATGAGGGAGGGAAGGAAGAAGATGAGGAAGGAAGGAAGGAGATGAGGGAGGGAAGGAAGGAGATGAGGAAGGAAGGAAGGAAGGAAGGAAGGAAGGAGATGAAGGAAGGAAGGAAGGAGATGAGGGAGGGAAGGAAGGAGATGAAGGAAGGAAGGAAGAAGATGAGGGAGGGAAGGAAGAAGATGAGGAAGGAAGGAAGGAAGGAGATGAGGGAGGGAAGGAAGGAGATGAGGGAGGAAGGAAGGAAGGAGATGAGGAAGGAAGGAAGGAAGGAAGGAGATGAAGAAAGGAAGGAAGGAGATGAGGGAGGGAAGGAAGGAGATGAGGGAGGGAAGGAAGGAGATGACGGAGGGAAGGAAGGAGATGAGGAAGGAAGGAAGGAAGGAAGGAGATGAGGGAGGGAAGGAAGGAGATGAGGGAGGGAAGGAAGAAGATGAGGAAGGAAGGAAGGAAGGAAGGAGATGAGGGAGGGAAGGAAGAAGATGAGGAAGGAAGGAAGGAAGGAAGGAAGGAGATGAGGGAGGGAAGGAAGAAGATGAGGGAGGGAAGGAAGGAGATGAGGGAGGGAAGGAAGAAGATGAGGAAGGAAGGAAGGAAGGAAGGAGATGAGGGAGGGAAGGAAGAAGATGAGGAAGGAAGGAAGGAGATGAGGGAGGGAAGGAAGGAGATGAGGAAGGAAGGAAGGAAGGAAGGAAGGAAGGAGATGAATGAAGGAAGGAAGGAGATGAGGGAGGGAAGGAAGGAGATGAAGGAAGGAAGGAAGGAGATGAGGGAGGGAAGGAAGAAGATGAGGAAGGAAGGAAGGAAGGAGATGAGGGAGGGAAGGAAGGAGATGAGGAAGGAAGGAAGGAGATGAGGAAGGAAGGAAGGAAGGAAGGAGATGAAGGAAGGAAGGAAGGAGATGAGGGAGGGAAGGAAGGAGATGAAGAAAGGAAGGAAGGAGATGAGGGAGGGAAGGAAGGAGATGAGGGAGGGAAGGAAGGAGATGAGGGAGGGAAGGAAGGAGATGAGGAAGGAAGGAAGGAAGGAAGGAGATGAGGGAGGGAAGGAAGGAGATGAGGGAGGGAAGGAAGAAGATGAGGGAGGGAAGGAAGGAGATGAGGAAGGAAGGAGATGAAGGAAGGAAGGAAAGAAGGAAGGAAGGAGATGAGGGAGGAAAGGAAGGAAGGAAGGAAGGAAGGAAGGAAGGAAGGAAGGAAAGAAGATACTTTCCAGCTTGCATTAAAAAGTAGTTGGAAAAAATTGACCAGACTCAATTTTATTTATATTTATAAATGAGAGAGAGATTGAAATTTCTTATTTTCAGTAACAAAAAAAGTAGGTTGACTCTGGGTCTGTCTGAAAGATAAAGGATAAATTTCCATTCCCACTTTGACACCTGTATCATAACTGGCTGATCTGATTTGGATTTAGCTATAGTATCTGCAGTGAAACATTGTCCTTTCCTCCCCAAATGGGAACAATTCACAAAACTCAAAGTATACTTATTAATGTCGAACTAGATTTCATTTTTGCATTGGTGTCTTCTGTATGTCTTCTTTTTTTTTTTCCACCCAAAGCAAGCAACTGTTTATTAGTCTACTCTTCATATTGGGCAGAATATTGCTTTGAAAACAAGAATCACCTCTCTTTCAGATAAGTATAATAGTTTTCCATCAGCTCTTGTCATTTTATGTTTCTCTGTTTCTCTAAACTTTCAAGTTAGAGTTATGCATTTATATTTTGGAACACCCTAGGAAATTCTTGTAATGCACCCAAAGGATTCTTTGGATTGGGAGACAGTGTTAGGAGTGTCACTGGATTCTATGTCTTTGAATTAAGAGCCAGCCAGATGATTCATCCATGAACAGATGGCAATCTTTGGCTGAACTTGCTTGGGACTCCAATGCTAAGCAGGCTGAGTTTGCACTTGGATGAAGTACATAAGAACATAAGAACCTAAGAAGAGCCATGCTGAATCAGGCCAAAGCCCATCGAGTCCAGCATTCTGTGTCACACAGTGGCCCACCAATTGTACATGGGGATCTTGAGCAGAAAGAGAAGGCAAAATCCTCCCTTTCCCTTGACCCCCAACAAATGGTACTCAAGGGAATCCTGCCTGCCTCAACCAACATAGAGGCGGCACATGGACATCCGTTTTAATAACCACCGATACACTTGGCATCCATGAATCTGTCTGACCCTGCCTTGAAGCTGTCAAAGCTGGCAGCTGTCACGACCCCTTCTGGAAGTGTATTCCATAAACCAGCGACCCTCTGGGTGAAGAAATATTTCCCTTTATTTGTCCTCACTTTCTTACCTATGAGCTTTAGGGAGTGCTCCCTTGTCCTGGTATTGTGTGATAGAGAAAAGAATTTTTCTCTATCCACATTTTCTACCGGTATCTCCTGCATGATTTTATACACTTCGATCAAGTCACCCCTTAAACGCCGTCTTAAACGCAGTTCCACCAGGAAATTCCAGGATTGTAGCCTAGATTGAAAAAAAATATAAAAGAAAAAAAATATCCCAGAAGAAGACAAGGACAAGATAGTCCTGTAGTGCTTCCAAGAGCTGAAGAAGCTTCTTGGATAAGAAGCGAAACGTCTTCAGAGCAAAACAAGAAAGTCCAGTTGCCTCTTCAAAAAAAGAACTTTGGGACAACCAGGACCTGGATAGACTGAGAATCTCCATAGCCATTTCCAAGAACATTTTATGGATGTGACCCTGGAGCCACCAGGAGATGAAGTTCACCTAAGGCAGACTTTGCCTTTAGCAGAACTGCATAGCTCAAGTAAGCCTCCCTGGGCAAATCACAGACTATCAGTGCATAATATTCAAACATGGATCATTTTTAGCCCTCTTTAATGGAACTAGTGCTGAGATGGGACACTTAGAAACTGAAGTTGGTCCAGAATGTGGCTTGGTATACCCATGTGACACATTTACTTCTTCTTCTATTTCCAAATGTCTATGGAGATTCTCAGTCATCCACTTTTTTGAAGAAGAAAAAAACACCTTTGGGACACTTGTAATTCTACTTACTTCTACTTCTATTTACTTCTACTTCTACTTCTCCTTTCACTTACTTCTACTTCTATTTTATTCTAAATCTACTTCTACTTCTACCGGTACTTACTTCTACTTAATTCTAATTCTACTTCTATTTAATTCTACTTCTAATTCTACTTACTTCTACTTAATTCTAATTCTACTTCTATTTAATTCTACTTCTACTTCTACTTAATTCTAATTCTACTATTTAATTCTAGTTCTAATTATACTTAATTCTACTTAATTCTAATTCTACTTCTATTTAATTCTAGTTCTAATTCTACTTCTACTTAATTCTAATTCTACTATTTAATTATAGTTCTAATTCTACTTAATTCTACTTAATTCTAATTCTAGTTCTATTTAATTCTACTAATTCTACTACTATTTAATTCTACTATTTAATTCTACTTCTACTTCTATTTAATTCTAATTCTGCTTCTATTTAATTCTAATTCTAATTCTACTACTTCTATTTAATTCTACTATTTAATTCTACTTCTACTTCTATTTAATTCTAATTCTGCTTCTATTTAATTCTAATTCTAATTCTACTACTTCTATTTAATTCTACTTTGATTTAATTCTACTTCTACTTCTATTTAATTCTAATTCTACTTCCATTTAATTCTAATTCTAATTCTACTTATTGCTACTTCTACTTAATTCTACTTCTACTATTTAATTCTACTAATTCTACTTACTTCTACTTCTATTTAATTCTAATTCTACTTCTATTTAATTTTATTTCTAATTCTACTTACTTCTACTTCTATTTAATTCTAATTCTACTTCTACTATTTAATTCTATTTCTTTCTATTTAATTCTAATTCTAATTCTACTTACTTCTACTGCTACTTAATATTAATTCTAATTGTAATTACTTCTATTTCTACTTCTACTTCTACATTTACTCTTACTTTGCTTGCAGAGCTGAACTGATTCACGTTTGGTTTCCAGGTGCAATGCTAAGTGGTAGTCCACTATAAAGTCCATCATAACTTAGGACCTGGTTATTTTGATAAGACCACCTTTTTTCAATTGTCTCTGCCTGTCCTATAATATCTGATGGGCAGGACATGCTTGAGGTCCTTCTAAAAGCAAAGCCATCTCCTGCCCCTGCCCTCTGGAATACCATTCCCTGTGGTTCATTTGAGTTTGACCTTGCTGTCCTTTACAAAAGAGGTAAAAACATGGCTTCTCAAGCAGGCCACAGAGTGGGACAATTTGTGACTCAATTGGAATTCTCATCTTGTGTCTTGTACTTGCACCAAAAAATGAGCTGGAATGTGCAAAGTTATCAGATAATATAGGTCAGACATGTCAAACACAAGGCCTGGGGGTCAGATGCAGCCTGTGAAGTGGTTTCATGTGACCCGCGAAGCCATCCTGGAAACAGTGAGGGAACGGCCCCTGCTGTCTTGACCCTGGCCCAGGCCGGCCGGGAGCCAATGTACAATTTTGTGGTGGCCATCTATGCTGAAATGCATTCAGTCTTAGCTCCACAAGCCGTCTGGAAACAGCGAGGAACCAGACCCTGCTGCATCGGCCCCGTCCCCTGGGTGCATGCTGGGGAGGTGTCACCCTTTGTGAGGAATGAAGAAATGCACCATTACCTGGAAGTGGCCAGCAAATGGCCCTCACCTACTTCACATATCTGGCTTGAGGGGCTCTGCTCTGGTCCCACCCCCTTCTGCCAGAGACCCTCAGATCTGTCCCACTCCTGCCCAGGCCTCCATCAGCACCCTTGACACAAATGATGTAGAGCTGGCCATGCCCACCCAGTAGACCACACCTACCCTGGCCACACCCATCTGCCCCCCCCCAGGGCAACTGCAATGCTGATGTGGCCCTCAGTGAAATTGAGTTTGACACCCCGATATAGGTAAAGGAGTCGCTGCAGATTTTACTTTGCTAGTCATTGCCAACTCTAGGGAGCGCTGCTAGGTTTGCTTAGAAAAAGGGTGCTGTACTATCTGGATCAGCGGTTCTCAACCTTTTCCGGGGCTCGACCCCGGCCTGCATCGCGCATGCGCGGTGCGACGGGCGCATCGCGCATGCGCGGTGCGACGGGCGCATCATGCATGCGCGGTGTGACAGGCACATCGCGCATGTGCGGCGCGACGGCCTGCATCGCAAAGGGGAAAAAATGGCAGACCCCAAAAAAATGGCCGACCCAAAAAAAATGGCGGGCCCACATCGCGCATGCGTGGTGCGACGGCCCGCATCGCAAAGGGGAAACAAATGGCGGACCAAAAAAAAATCGACCCCAAATGGGGTTGCGACCCACAGGTTGAGAACCGCTGATCTGGATGGACGCAATGCATATAGAGAATAATTTCTTGTTTCGGTATCTCCTTAGGAATGAAGTAGAAGAAAGCAGAAATAAAGAGAAAGCAGAAACCGAGCATCATTGTTTAGTCGATGCACGACAGCTTTTTTTGGAAGATTGTCATCTCCCTAGCACAGTTAACTTGGGTTGTGTCCTTGAAATGTGATAAGAAAGACACAACTCACAATAAAAGCCAAGCTTTTATTTAACCATCTGCCAGATTTCCGTAGAATAAGGCTGCATATAGTGCCTTCTGTTGGCCATTTTTCTTCAGTTGGCCTCAAAATGCTCTTTAGCATCTTTTATGCAGATTTTTTTCCCCTACCAGATTGTGATCGTAGTGGTGGCGATGACAGTGAGGGTACAGGGAGAATATCACAATAAACCTACTTTGAAGCAAAGTAGGAAGAATAAACGGGCAGAATGGGGTGGATCATCCAGTAGAGCTATCCTGTAATTAAAGGACAAAGGTAGATGTTACTTAATGCATTCACACATCTTGTGTCGTCTTGCGTATGGTGATGGGCTCTTTCGTAAGTACCCAAATTGCATGTAACTTATGCATTAACACATGTAACATTTTACATGAGAAGTCATCACTTGGTTTTTTTTTCCCCGAAAACATTACATGAAAATCACAGCTGATAGGTATGCCTTTGGGTTTTCTAGAAGACCTTCAAGGCCCCTTCCAACTATTCCGTTCCGTTCCATTCCGTTCCATCTATTCTCTTCTCTTCTATTCCGTTCCGTTCCATTCCATTCCATCTATTCTGTTTGGTTCTGTTCCATTCCATTCCATTCCATTCATTTCCATTTATTCTGTTCCGTTCCATTCCATTCCATTCCATTCCATCTATTCTGTTCCATTCCATTCCATTCCATTCCGTTCTGTTCCATTCCATTCCATTCCATTCCATTCCGTTCTGTTCCGTTCCGTTCCATTCCATCTATTCTGTTCCATTCCATTCCATCCATTCCATCTATTCTCTTTGGTTCTGTTCCATTCCATTCCATTCTGTTCCATTCCATTCCATCTATTCTGTTCCATTCCATTCAGTTCCATTTATTCCGTTCCATTCCATTCCGTTCCGTTCCATTCCATTCCATTCCATCTATTCTGTTTCATTCCATTCCATCCATTCCATCTATTCTCTTTGGTTCTGTTCCATTCCATTCCATTCTGTTCCATTCCATTCCATCTATTCTGTTCCATTCCATTCAGTTCCATTTATTCCGTTCCATTCCATTCCGTTCCGTTCCATTCCATTCCATTCCATCTATTCTGTTTCATTCCATTCCATCCATTCCATCTATTCTCTTTGGTTCTGTTCCATTCCATTCCATTCTGTTCCATTCCATTCCATCTATTCTGTTCCATTCCATTCAGTTCCATTTATTCTGTTCCGTTCCGTTCCGTTCCATTCCATCTATTCTGTTCCATTCCATCCATTCCATTTATTCTCTTTGGTTCTGTTCCATTCCATTCCATCTATTCTGTTCCATTCCAATCCATTCCATCTATTCTGTTCCGTTCCATTCCGTTCCGTTCCGTTCCATTCCATTCCATTCCATTCCATCTATTCTGTTCCATTCCATTCCATCTATTCTGTTCCATTCCAATCCATTCCATCTATTCTGTTCCGTTCCGTTCCGTTCCGTTCCGTTCCATTCCATTCCATTCCATTCCATCTATTCTGTTCCATTCCATTACATTCCATCCATTCCATCTATTCTCTTTGGTTCTGTTCCATTCCATTCCATTCTGTTCTATTCCATTCCATCTATTCTGTTGCATTCCAATCCATTCCATCTATTCTGTTCCGTTCCATTCCATTCCATTCCATCTATTCTGTTCCATTCCATCCATTCCATTTATTCTCTTTGGTTCTGTTCCATTCCATTCCATTCTGTTCCATTCCATTCCATCTATTCTATTCCATTCCAATCCATTCCATCTATTCTGTTCCGTTCCATTCCGTTCCGTTCCGTTCCGTTCTGTTCCATTCCATTCCATCTATTCTGTTCCATTCCATTCCATTCCATCCATTCCATCTATTCTCTTTGGTTCTGTTCCATTCCATTCCATCTATTCTGTTCCATTCCAATCCATTCTATCTATTCTGTTCCGTTCCATTCCATTCCATTCCATCTATTCTGTTCCATTCCGTTCCACTCCACTCCACTCCACTCCACTCCACTCCACTCCACTCCATTCTATTCTATTCTATTCTATTCTATTCTATTCTATTCTATTCTATTCTATTCTATTCTATTCTATTCTATTCTCCTTGGGTAGTTCCTTGATTGGGATATTGTTTTCTTCTTGTTTGTTTATCTGTTTGTCTGCTTCTCTGGTTGTAAGTTTCAATGGAACATGTATTCTGGTCTTTTTGTTTCCTTCTTCACTTTTTTTCTTCTCTCTTTTGAATGGTGTATAAATATGGTTTATTTTTAATTATTCACTCATGAAATGTATGTGCCATCCATCTCGGTATCAAGGCAACTCTGGACAGTTTTATGCTTATGTTTCAAGATCCAGTCTGGGTCGGTCACCTGGGTTTAATCTTCCAAGCTTTTGGACTGGTGCTGGAGCCCATCCTCAGGAAACTTGTCTCTACAAAATGTGTCACTTGGGCTATTCTATGCATAGTATTTATGTGGTGGCTGGTTGGGTGCAGCTTTCTATTGGTTGATTGGCCAATGCTTATGTGTTCATTGATGACTGATTTTTCTGAATGTCAACCCTCCAGCAATTCATTAGCATTTTTGGATTTGGCTTTCCCAGTTGAAACTATGGTTGAGTTTGTCAAGGTAATGATTTAGAAGCTAACCAGCTGATGTAAGATATATGATGTAATGATGTGAATGACTCAGCAGGGTCTATGTCCCTTTAAGAGCCAGCTGGGTCTGTGTCTCTTTAAGAGCCTTGTATAAAAGGGAAGGCTCTGCAGCTGTGTGCTCTCTCTTTCATTTCCTGCTGTAACTGATGTCTGTTGGAGCCTGCTGTATTAACACGTGCATGTATATTGGTCCTGGTGTATGACATTGTAGATAGTGTAAGATAAACCATCATTTAATATAGACCACTGTTTACTGTGTTTACTCCTGGGTTATCTCAGTACAATGAGACTGGGCGTGCTCTGACAGAGTTTGTCCATGTGTTGTGAGATTAAGAAAAAGATCAGAACACATCCCCTCCAGCAACCTATCTCTAGATAAGCAGGGATTAACCCCAGACAAACAACCGAGCAGAAAACAATGCGCTAATCAAGGAATTATCAAAGAGGGAAAACTAGGCAGAAAAACCCCACACTTCCTCAATACTGATATTGTCACTTATTTGGGTACTGAAATATCTGCAAGCAAACAACAAAGCTCAGAGAGAACTAAGGACTCCATAGGAAGGCAAGTATTTATAGAACATAGGAAGACTTTATGCTGAAAAAGAAAGGTTCCTTATATGCTCACTTGGGGGGTGGGTGGGAAGGAAACTTGGGGGGTGGGTGGGTGGTGGGTGGGAAGGAATGAACGATTCATGCATGGAAAAATGAGGCATGTGGTTCACCAAGGTCACTGGGACTGGTGATGTACTTATAAACGTAAGCTTCAGAGGGCAGCTTTTATGTGTGCCTGTTTTCAAACATTTCAGACCGTTTAGACCCTGAGGGAATCTCTTTAAAATTAACTTTCTCTTCTTGTGGTTTTGTGAGTCTCTCCGTGTATGGAAAGCCTAGAAAATGAGTCTCGGTTCCTATGAAAGAGGATTGATTGTTATAGATTAGCCACCATGTTGGTATATTTCTCCAGGTTTTGATTAAGTTGTTACAACTTAATATCCTCTTCTCTTCTCTTCTCTTCTCTTCTCTTCTCTTCTCTTCTCTTCTCTTCTCTTCTCTTCTCTTCTCTTCTCTTCTCTTCTCTTCTCTTCTCTTCTCTTCTCTTCTCTTCTCTTCTCTTCTCTTCTCTTCTCTTCTCTTCTCTTCTCTTCTCTTCTCTTCTCTTCTCTTCTCTTCTCTTCTCTTCTCCTCTCCTCTCCTCTCCTCTTCTCTCCTCACCTCACCTCACTTTTTCTCCCCTCTCCCCTCCCCTCCCCTCCCCTCTCCTCTCCTCTCCCCTTCCCTCCTCTTCTCCCTCCACTTCCCCTTTCCCCTTTCCCCTCCCCTCCCCTCCCCTCCTCTCTTCTCTTCTCTTCTCTTCTCTTCTCCCCTCTCCCCTCCCCTCCCTCCCCTCCCCTCTCTCCTCTCCTCTCCTCTCTTCCCCTCTCCTCTCCCTTTCCCTCCTCTTTTCCCTCCCCTTCCCCTTTCCCCTCCCCTCCCTTCCCCTCCTCTCCTCTCCTCTCCTCTGTAAATTTTGTTCCTTAAAGAATGAAAAATCCAAACAGTACATTTTATTCCTGTGCGGGTTTGTGATAAAAATCACAGCAACATCTGCATGTAAGAGCCATGTAGTAAAGCTCTTTGTGATGAGAAAGGATCAAATTCTGTTTTAATTGAGTTCTTAACCACTAGGTTAAAAAGCAATTAAAGAGCACTAAGGTTTATGTTCCTGTTTTACGGTTACTTGAGTCAAAATGTTGATCAGATAGGTTACATTTTTAAGATTAGTGATCTCATACAGAGAAAACCTAATTATACAGCAAAAACATAAAAACCGATAGAATGTTTGTAGCTCATGGTTGAACTGTGGGGTCCTTGGTGCTCTCTGAGTTTGGTGGTTTTCTGAGTACAGGTAGTTCTTGGCCTTAAGGAGCCCAATGAGACAGTTGTTAAGTGAATTTTGCTCCATTTTATGACCTCTTTTGCCACAGTTGCTAAGTGAGCCACGGCAGTTCTTCAGTTAGCAACATGGTTGTTAAGTAAATCCAGCTTCCCCGTTGACGTTGCTCTTTAAGGAGATGAATATGGGTCAATTGTTACGCATCTGAATCTTGACCATGGGGAAGCTGCTACAGTTGTAAGTGTGAAAAATGGTCATAAATCACTTTTTTCAGTGTCTTTGTAACTTTAAATGTCATTAAATAAAGTCAAGAACTAGCCGGAGTTTCCAGTTTGAGCCAACTAAAAGAGACCAATGAAAGAGGCATCCTTGTTGAGCATGGAAAACCGTTTTAGGAATTATCTTTTCCTTCCTCTCCCATACTAATGGGCAGATGAGACACACAGTACGTCTGCCAAGACTTTCTGAAGAAAAATAAGCTCCAACAGAGTGGCTTCCCAGATGTGTTTGGGGGAATTTCCACAGTCTCGAAAAGTATATTGAGATAATTTTGTTTGAAAAATCGTCCAAGCAAGCAAAACTCTTGAAAAGAGATGTCCGGGGTGGGGGGTGGGGGGGGTGGGAAAGGCTCAAAATCAGAAAAATAAAACAACAAAAATGGTGGACAGAGCAACTGACTGCACGGCTCACCCCTTTGGCCTACACGCAGTGTTTCTCAATCTTGACAATTTTAAGGCATGTGGACTTCAACTCCCAGAATTCCACAGCCAGCAACGCTGGCTGTGGAATTCTGGGAATTGAAGTCCACATGCCTTAAAATTGTCAAGATTGGGAAACACTGGCCTACAGGTTCTGCCATCACCTTCATGTTCAAAAAGGTTAGGACTTGCATCGCAACGTTCTGCCCTCTTGCCAATTTTATCATTTCCTGAGCAGACACATCAAATGTGTCTAGCGAAGCTAATTTGCACTGGGGTCTCAACTTTGAACCGTGGGTTCTTGGAAAATAAAATTGTGCAAGGGATGTGCCAAAGGTGCTTTTTTGAAGAAACAGCTGGACCTTCTTCTTTTTCTTTGAAGATGTTTCGCTTCTCATCCAAGAAGCTTCTTCGGCTCTGACGGGATGGTGGGGGAATGGAAGGATTTATACTCCTTGCAGACAGCTGGTCATTTGCATTCTTTTAGCGAGTTGTTGAGGCCACTTGGAGGCTTATCTGTGTCCTCAAGGTCACCTTAGTAGTGCAAGTGGGTGTGGAAGCCTTCTTGGAACTGCTGAAAGGACCATGTTGTAGACTAGAAATGGATGACGTGGTCTTCCTCCCCTTCTGTTGAGAGAGCGCTGTTGCATTTTGACATAGATTCGGCCCTTCTTTCAAACCGGTGATCCTCTCTGTGCAAAATGTGGACTTTGCTGTGTTTGAAAGTCTAGTTGCCTCGTGAAAAAGCATCTTTGGGACAAATACGGCCTAGATGACTGTGGATCTCCACAGACATTCAAGTGATGTGCACTTATGCTTCATTCTCCCTAGCCAGAAGCCATCTGACTGTCATTTTCAGAAAGGGAATCAGATGATAGGAGACAGGTAGAATGTAAAAAAGAACAGGGAAAACACATTTCTTATTAGCAGAAGCCCACTAGTTTCATCCACTGAAACTAAAGGCAGGGATATATTCAAGTCTGCTATAGGGACTGACTTCTTACCGCCAAGTATTGTTAAATTATGCATTTGTTTCAGAGGTATTATTAATGAAGGAGAATGTTTGCAGCTCAGGGTTGACATGAGGGGTCCTTGGTGCTCCCTATACCATTTCAGACAAGTGGCTGTCCAGTCTCTTCTGCTCCAGTGATGGAGCACCCATAACTTCTGGAGGCAGGTTGTTCCACTGATTAATTGTTCTCACTGTCAGGCAATTTCTCCATAGATCCAGGCTGCTTCTCTCCTTGGTTAGTTTCCATTCTATCCTGCCCTCAGGTGCTTTGGAGAATAGCTTGACTCCTGTTTCATACCTCATAGAACAGAAAAGAATAACAGAGTTGTAAGGGACCAACATCCTGCTTAAGCAGGAGACCATATACTATATATTGGGTATAATATTAACCATAGAAGACGGTTATCGCTGTCTGGTCTGTGCTTGTGAAGTTTCCAGATGCATCTAACTGTGCTATTATGACACAGAGAACTGCATTAGAGGTTTTGTGGTGGGGTTGTTTTCTTTCTCTAGAGCAGGGGTGTTCAAACTTGGCCCTTTCGTGACTGGTGGACTTCAACTCCCAGAATTTCTCAGCCAGGCACACTGGCTGAGGAATTCTGGGAGTTGAAGTCCACCAGTCATCAAAGGGCCAAGTTTGAAGACCCCTGTTCTAGAAGATCCATGGTGAAGCCCTTGTAGCCACCGGGACCACCTGTCTTCCAGAGAGGCTGATATTAACGGTATTCTGAGAGCTTGCAAGGTATTTTTTTAAATTCATCGATCACCAGGAAGTAATTGGGCTCTTGAGAAGGAAAGCGGAGAGAAACCTGAACAGTGGCCTGCCCTAGAGCTGTCTTCCTTGTGTCAGCAATGGACAGGCAAGGGAAATTTGGGTTGCGACCTTTAGCCCAGATCCGCTCAAGCTGCCAAGCGACTTGGCAGAAGAACCAGCTCCTTCCCTGACATTTACAGGTGACAAGAGAGCAGCAAGATGATCCTGGCTGGTTGGATTTCAGGCACGATATTATTTTGGGAACGCCGTGAACCTCCTAATGAAAGATGGGCCAAACGAGTTTGGGAAAGTTCAAAAGTTCTTCTGCTCGTCACAGATTTAGATGTGAGGTTATTCTGGGTAACCACGATTGGAAGCTTCGGTGTGTGGCTCGCTCATCTCCTTCACGGTGAAGTAGACTTGCTGGAAAAGAGGATAGAGTTTCACAGTTATGTTGTTTTTAATATATTTTATTGATTTTTTAATATAAACCCCTTGATATTTGGTAAACAGCGTGTTATCTGGGTTTATAATCACTAACAGTTAGTTTCTATATTCCAAAATCCACATAATAGCTTTGTTTGATTCTCTCTTCTTCCAATAATATTCTCTTTGCAACCTTAAATGAATACAATTCTTATTAATTTGTGGGGGTTTTGTATACATTTTTATTCGTTTTTTACATACATACAATAGTAATTTTTCAACCAACGTTCTGTCTGAGTTTACATGCTAATAATATTTAATTCCTAATCCTTTCTTTTTTCCTCCAGCCAATGGTAAAATAAATTCCAGGTTTCTTCTTTTTCTTTCAGTCTCATAGTCAATCTGTCCATCTCTGCGCATTCTAGTGTTTTTTTTTTATTATTTCTTCATCTGATGGTATTTCTTCATTTTTCCAGTGTTGCGCAAATATAATTCTTGCCGCTGTTGTGACATGCAAAGTCAAGTATAAGCTTTGTTTATTAGTCTTTTCTGGCATTATACCTAATAAAAAAAGTTCAGGTTTAAAATCAACATATTCTCCTAACATCTGTTCTAGCCAAGTATGCACCTTTTTCCAATACCTATTATTAATTTGATAGGTAACAATTAAATATAAAGATTTCTCTAAAACTTCTACCAATACTAATCATATCAATATCATGCTTCTTCACTATCTGCTCATCTTGGTTGCCTCGTCACAAATCCTGTTAACAATTCTTATTTAAATTTATTTTCCCTACAATGTTCAAAACATTTCTACTGGTTAAAATTTTCCCAGAATTAATTACCTTAAAGTATTTAAATCTATTTTCATGTCTTAAAAAATAAGTAAGAAAAAGACACATAAGAAAGACATAGAAAAAGAAAAGATGTGAGAGAGAAAAAATGAGAAAAAAGTATATACTAAGTTCAAGAGGGATATGTATTTTAAGGAGTTCCACAGCTATTTTTCTGTCCCATATCTGGGGTTGTTTGGGGTAAAGGGTCTTCGGATTGAATGAGAATATTGGCAGGACAAAGGAGCTTCCTGAATATATTTCATTTATTTCTGCTCACTTTGTTGTTGTTGTTGTTGTTGTTAGTTGCGAAGTCGTGTCCGACCCATCGCGACCCCATGGACAACGTTCCTCCAGCCCTTCCTGTCCTCTACCATCTTCTGGAGTCCATTTAAGCTCACGCCTACTGCTTCAGTGACTCCATCCAGCCACCTCCTTCTCTGTCGTCCCCTTCTTCTCTTGCCCTCCATCTTTCCCAGCATCAGGCTCTTCTCCAGTGAGTCCTTCCTTCTCATTAGGTGGCCAAAGTACTTGAGTTTCAACTTCAGGATCTGGCCTTCTAAAGAGCAGTCGGGGTTGATCTCCTCTAGGACTGACTGGTTTGATCACCTTGCAGTCCAGGGGACTCGCAGGAGTCTTCTCCAGCCCCAGAGTTCAAAGGCCTCCATTCTTTGGCGCTCAGCCTTTCTTATGGTCCAACTTTCACAGCCATACATTACAACTGGAAAAACCACGATCTTGACTATACGTGCTTTTGTTGGCAGGGTGATGTCTCTGCTTTATAGTATGCTGTCTAGATTTGCCATAGCTTTTCTGCCCAGCTCCCTTATGCATCTAAATGCAAAGTAGTCACTATATATTAAAAAAGATATCAAAAGAAGGCCTGATATCCATCCCGTTTGATTAAGTGCACTTCCATAGCTATAAAAAAAAAAGATAGCTATTATGAATAAGACTGTGGTGGAACACTAATTACTAAGCTGCCATATTGTCAGGCCCAAAGAACCAAGAATGACACATGGAGTTACTTGTGAATAGTTCCTTTATTCTTGCTCACCTACAAACAGAATCTTGCCAGAGTAAAGCAGTAATCTGCAATAACTTTAGATACGCTCTGTGAATGGCTAAGGAGGGTCCATCCTTGTTCTCTTCTTGTGCACCAGACATTCCAAACTCCGTTCTTTGTTTGCTCTTTTGGGAAGAGCCCCTCCCTCCTGTGACTCCAGATTACATTCTATCACAACCCCAACTCTAAACCTAACCCCCCAAAAATGTCCAAAAACCTTCCTATTTTTCCTTTTACACTAGACTGGATTTGAGCAAAGCTTAAAATAAAGGATTGTCCAAGGCTTTCTAAGAGATAAGCTTAAAGAGGGCATGTGGTCTTCTCAAAGGTTATGGGGGGGGGAAAGGCTTGTAAAAGCTTGTAAAATAAATCTTGTTCTTTAGGTCTTGGTGCACAAAAGAAAATATGTCAGGGTGGGGATATTTTAATCTCACAGGGTTTTTTTTTGAAACAAGGTGTTTGAGTGCCTGAGTGAGTGTGACTCTGGGCGTCTTTAAAAGGAGTAAGTGAACGTGTCTTGCTGTGTGATCTGGTCATTACCGAAAAGGAAGACCATACAATATCCTTTCATTGAAATAATAACAATGATGATATAAAGAACGGTTGCTGGAATTGGGTATGTCTAGTTTAATGAAGAGAAGGGCGAGGGGTGACATGACAGCAGTAATTAGTAATGAATGAAGGCAAATATATGCGTCCCACGATAACGTTGCAGGATCCGATTTGGGTCTGTCTTCCAAGCCTTTGGATTTATGCTGAAGGCCATCTTTAGGGAATTTCTCTCTCGCCCGAATGTGTCAAGTGAGAAGTTCTCTAAAGATGGGCTCCAACAGCTCAGAAGACCAAACTTCTGGTGTCCTGGTGACCAACCCAGATTGGATCCCAGTTAGTAACCTCCAAGATTTGAACGTGTATCGGAGACTGTTGGCCACAAATGTTTGCACCTCCAAGATGTTGGGGCAGATAGGAAAGCCATGCTAGAAATGTTGTTGCCCACCATACTTCAAATACCAAGAGAAGGTTGTTGGTTTTTGGGTGCTTTGTAGAGTCCTACACACCCTTCATTCCTTGATTGCTTGATACCACACAATTACAGAAGCATGCCACACGAAGACAGCTGTGTGCAAGACCATTTATGGGACTTTTCCTTTTGTCTTGTTGCACATTGGCAATTGTGGACGGGTGTGAGCCTTGGCTAAATCCATGGCTACTACAGCTGGCAACAGCTGTATTCCCTTTGCACAATGAGGCCATTGAAAGAAATTGGCTTCTTCCAAAGTCCAGCTATAGTCTGGTTAACAGCTGTACCTTTAGCTCAGGCTGAATAACTTGTTTGGCACCAAGGAGATCATCAGGGATGGCCTGCTGCTGTTTAAGCAAGTCTATTTCAGCAAATCTAATGGCTACTTTGGGAAACCAATTAACCTCTTGAGTTTTAAAAAATATTTGATTGACTGGGGGGAAAAAAGAGAGAGAGCCATCAAGGCTACTTATTGTGCAGTGTTATTTCTGTTCCAGTTTATTTTTTATTTTTTTTCCCTACTCATTAAAAGATTCCACATCAATTGAAACCACACTATTGGCAGCTGGGAAACTTAATGGTTGAATATCACCAACGTCAGTTTTGAAAGAAAAAGCCATGCTAAGCCCATCTCTCTCTCTTTTTTTCTCTCCCTTATGCTTTCTGCTCAGAACAACCCCATGATGGGGTTAAGCTGCAGAATCAAGATTACAGAACTAATTTGATACTGAAGACCCATTGCTCAGGAAGATGGATGCATGAACGCCCCCGGCACACACGTTGGCATGCGTGCATGCGCAAATGGGTTGCTGGTACCCGCATGACATTGGCAGCAGTGTTAGCATCCTTGTGCATGCGCAAATGGGGCCACTAGTACCCACGTGGCAGTGCTGACCTGAATGAGGGCCGGGCTCACCAGCTATTCCCGGGGCCCAGTGGCCAACAAGTCACGGCCCGGTACCGGGACTCAGACCATAAGTTGGGGACCCCTGGTGTAAGGGATATTTTTTTCCTTATTTCCCTCAGGACTCGAATTATATCGAGTGTGCAATTTTTTTTAAATAGACTGAGGCTTGGACGAACAAGTTTTAGGTAATTACCACAGAGCTGACTATTTAATAAAACTGGGCAATGCACCGTATCTGATTTCTAGTCAGTGCTTCAGACCCCAGGGAAGCACAAATAGGTCATTTGTGTGCAACAGCCTTAAAAGAGGTCCATCTTTTTGGGAATGGGGCAGCTGTTCTTCACAGCTGCTGTGCAATTCTGGGAAAAGTTGGAGCTGTTTTAAGGCGTTCTGTCAGGTGCCATGTGCTCCAAAGCCAGTTTGGAAGATCATATCTGTAGCACTGCCCAGCCTTGCTTATAAGTAACAACAGCAAATGTAAAACAGCAGAAGCTTACAACTTTGTGGTGTTGTTTGGACCTCAGTAGGGGGTTTGGTCATTTCTACAGATTTTTGCTTCTTTAAGTTAAGGATGGTGGAACATTCATTATGGTTCTTTTTATGTAGGTTATTCCATATATCATACCCAACCATAGATAGAGTAGCCTCTCAGAGTCTTCGGGGTTTTGCAAGAATAAATAAAAACGAAATCCCGAGAGCCGTGAGGAAAGAATTATTTATTCCCTAAAGCAAAGAGGTTTGCCTATGGGGGCAGCTACAGAGAAAATGGGGTACAGATAAATTGTTTTATAGGGGAACGTGTCCTGGGTGTGGAAGCATGTACAGTACGTGCTGATTCTAGGATGACATTTGAAGGACATGGGCATCTATGATGTTTATTCTTGTGAACATGCAGTTCTGCTTGGAGACCATTTTAATTAACCCTATTTCTGTTTATAGACTTTTTCCTTTGACATGTGGATTACGTCTGAGTAACTTATTGGGCAGGGAGGGAGGTTTAAGGAATTTTGGGTAACAGATTTGCCCCGTTTGCTATTTTTACCTGATTAACTTTGTTTCAGTTCAACTGTCAATTATCTAGATCAGTGTTTCTCAACCTTGACAATTTTAAGGCATGTGGACTTCAACTCCCAGAATTCCACAGCCAGCATTGCTGGCTGTGGAATTCTGGGAATTGAAGTCCACATGCCTTAAAATTGTCAAGGTTGAGAAACACTGATCTAGAGGAAACGCCGATTCTCAGTTCATTGTGGATTCTGTTAGTGTTGAAGGCAAGATGGAGACAGTATAAGAAATAAAACATATTCTGATCTAAAACTTCCCACAGCAGTGAGGAACTTTATTGCATCCACCTGCCCCGAGCCCTTTGCTCTTCCTTTTTTGTCTTCAACTTGCTTCCGCCAGCAGGTTCAGCAAACAGCCATATGTTCTGCCCCTCAAGGGAAGCGACTCCAGTTAGGAAATCAATATGTCACGATCGCCTGGAGTCAGAGATGCTGACGACTGCAGGTTTTTGGTGCTAATAGCACAAGAGGCTGCAGCTCAGTTAGATGAAAGGAGCTGATATCTTAAAGAGAGGCCACAAAAAGATGTGTTGTTCCTAAGAAGAATCAGAAGAGGAGACTTTTGACCAGGCTGGATGCTCTTTGAATACCAAGACCTATTCATTTTTAATGGCCAGTTCCTTGAGAGGGGGACTATAACCCCCTCCAGATGGATGATTTGTTCCTTAGGAAACAGGCTGCACAGTTGGGCTTTGCTAGAGGACCAAGTTCTGATCTGGAATGGAATGGAATGGAATGGAATGGAGTGGAGTGGAGTGGAGTGGAGTGGAGTGGAGTGGAGTGGAGTAGAGTAGAGTAGAGTAGAGTAGAGTAGAGTAGAGTAGAGTAGAGTAGAGTAGAGTAGAGTAGAGTAGAATATAGAATAGAATAGAATAGAATAGAATAGAATAGAATAGAATAGAATAGAATAGAATAGAATAGAATAGAATAGAATAGAATAGAATAGAATAGACCTGGGAGGGACCTTGGCGGTCTTCTAGTCCAGCCCCCTGCTCAAGCAGGAGAACCTATACCATCTCAGACAGGTGATTGTCCAGTCTCTTTTTAAAAACTTCCAGTGATGGTGTGCCCATGATTTCTGGGGGCAAGCTGTTCCACTGGTTGATTGTCCTCACTGTCAGGAAGTTTCTCCTTAATTCCAGATTGCTTCTCTCTTTGATCAGTTTCCAACCATTGTTTCTTGTCCTTCCCTCTGGTGCTTTGGTGAACAACCTGACCCCCTCTTTTTTGTGGCAGCCCCTCAGATACTGGAATACTGCTCTCATGTCTCCCCTATTTCTTCTTTTCTTTACACTAGCCAAACCCAAGTCCTGCAGCCGTTCTTCGTATGTTTTAACCCTAACCCTTGGGTCATCTTAGTTGCTCTTCTCTGGATTTTTTTTCCAAACTCTCAACATCTTTTTTGTGATATGGTGACCAAAATTGGCTGCAGGTGTGGTCTTAACTAGGGTTTTTATAAAGCGGTACTAATACTTTGCGTCATCTTGATTCTATGCCTCTGTTTATGCAACCCAGGATTGTATTAGCTTTTTTGGCTGCTGCTTTACACGGCTGGCTCATGGTCACTGTATAGTCCATTAATGGTCTTTTCTTTTGTTCAATCTGTTTCTCACACATACTGTTGTCACTTGCGACTCATATGTTCAATCTTGGTTTCATTCTTTCTCTGATTTCATAGGACAGATGGGGACTTTGTAGGGGAAGGCAAAATAAGGTTTGCATGTCCAAAATTTCAGGCTGGTCTTAAAACTTTCCTGCATAATTGTACAGGTAGTCCTGACCGTTCAATCTTCCAACAACACTGGAAAGTGTGACTTAACAACCATTTTTCACATACGATCTTTGCAGCATCCCCATGATCATCTGATCCAAGTTCAAGACATTTGGCCACTGGTTCATATTTATGACCGTTGCAGTCATGCAGTGGTGGGATTCAGCCAGTTTGCACCAGTTCGGCAGAACCGATAGCTAATTTTTTGTTGTCCAGGCCCAGAATGGACTTCCGGAAGTGGCATCCACACAGAGAACTGGTTGTTCACATATTTGAATCCCACCACCCCTTCCTTCCTTCCTTCCTTCCTTCCTTCCTTCCTTCCTTCCTTCCTTCCTTCCTTCCTTCCTTCCTTCCTTCCTTCCTTCCTTCCTTCCTTCCTTCCTTCCTGTGGTAGGATTCAGGCAGTTCGCACCAGTTCGGCAGAACCGGTAGCTAACTTTTCGTTGCCCAGGCCTAGAATGGACTTCCGGAAGCGGCATCCACACAGAGAACCGGTTGTCCACATATTTGAATCCCACCACTGCAGTCCTGTGATCTCCTTTAGTGACCTTCTGATGAGCAAAGTCAACGGGGGAACCCAGACTCACTTAACAGCCAGTTTACTAACTTACCCATTGCAGTGATTCACTTAACAACTGTGGCAAGGAAAGTGGTAAAATGGGGCAAAACTCACTTAACAAGTGTCTCACTTAGCCACATAAATTTTGAGCTCAATTTTGGTCGTACGTTCAGGACTACCTGTAGTATTAGGATCCTTCTAAGGTGAGGCTGTTCAACCTTTTCATCCATTGTACCACTTTTAGGATATGGCAACATCTGAGTACCACCAGTCGCCTAGCAAGGTGTCAAAAACATGATGACCCCCCCCCAAAAAGGAAAAAAGTGATAAAGTACAGGTAGTCCTCGACTTACAATAGTTCGCTTAATGACTGTTCGAAGTTACAAATGGCACTGAGATAAGTGCCCTCCAAGCCACAGCCGAGCAAGACAGCGCCCAGTGGCGCTCTTCCTCCTGTCCGAGGTTTTCATTGTTATGAGCATTTCTGTTGAGGATTGGCAGCGGGGGTGGGGTGGGGGGTTTTTGGTTTTTATTCCCCCTGTCTGCTGGGTGGTTGCAGCAGGTTTTGGTCACTTCACATGACCCTGGGAAACTGTGACCATCATAAATATGAATCAGTTGCCAAGCATCTGAATGTAAATTATAAGACCCTGGAGATGCTGCAACATTCCAGCTGATCGGTGCTTTTTCTGGGCTCAGCAGAAGCACCAGGATCAGTGCTGCTTTCCAGCTGATCGGTGCTTCTTCAGGGCTCAGCAGAAGCACCAGGACCAGCACCGAGCTCCAGCTGGAGCCTGGTACTGATCCTGGCGCTTCCACTGAGCCCTGACAGCCCCGACGAAGCGCCAATCAGCTGGAAAGCGGCACTGATCCTGGTATTTCCACTGAGCCCTGCAGCTCCAGCCATCTCTCACTCAGGCTTATGCGGTGCTACCACCGGTTCAGCTCTTTCCCCTCCCCCACTACCACTTTTCTAGGATGGTCACGTATCACCTGCCAGGTGCCAATGTACCACAGGTGGTACCCGTACCACTGGTTTAAAAGCCCTGTTCTAAGGCACCTTCTAGTGAGATTTACTACTGGATTGATCAGCTCAATGCTAGGGCTACAGATTTGCTATATCATTAACTGGATTACAAGTAAAGTTGGATGGCTGATTGGTTCATTTTCTAAAAAAGCATTTTTTTTAAAAATATTTTTATTGGTTTTTTTTTTAAATTTTAACAGAAAAAAGAGACTAGTCATATCAAATCATAGTATTAAAATAAACAATCATCCATAAACAGAGCATAAATACATTTTCCAATGCATCTAATGATAATAACTCAACTGAAAATAAACATCTCAAACAGATAACCTTCATCGTTCTCTATCTCCATCCTATTATTCCCCCTTCTTATCAACTTCCAGTTAAATCAATCTTCACTCCACCAAAGGCCTCCCAGACAACCCTTTAGTAACAATAATTAATTATTCTTCCACCAACCCCAAATACAGTTGAGAAAACATCATATCTAAAATTATAATCCCTCCCTAACCCACGACTTCCCAGAATGCTTACAGGGTATAACAAAAGAAAACCCCACTACATCAAACATAATTATTGTATAATCTTAACAAGAATTTTAAACTATGTAATATATACATTCTCTAAATCAAAGCAATCCATTAAAAAAAAACTCATCTTATTAAAATTAAACAGATGATATTAATGACGATAACAATATCAATAAATCCCTCAGTTCAAAAAATAATAATAATAATAATAGTAGTAGCAATATCAATTACATTCTAAAAAAAACTCATCTTATTAGAATTAAACAGATGATATTAATAACGATAACAATATCAATAAATCCCTCAGTTCAAAAAAAGAAAAATAATAATAATAATAATAGTAGCAATATCAATTACATTCTAATCAATTTAATTTCTCATAATATATCTTAATATATCTTCATTTAAACATCCTCACCAAAACCTTAGCTATAATATTTATCTTTAATTCAACCCATAATCTTAAATTAAGCTTAATTCCTTATTAAACAATTAACTCATCTTGTTAAGAATAATATTTATCATTCTATAAATTTCATTTAATCAATCGACTTCTGGGTTCTCTCATCTAACAAATAAACCTCCATAATACAAACAAACTATTTATAACATTTCTAACTTACATTCCTTCAATTTTATCCAGTCTATCTATCTCATCATTAAGTCAATCTAATGTCAAACCCAGATCATCAAAACAAATACATCCTTCGTCTATTTAATTGTGTCAACCATTAAACATCTTCTCTTGCATCTTAGTCCTAATCTTGGTCCTCAATTCAGTCCATAATTTTAAATTGCCAATAATTCCTTACATACAAGTTTAAATTTCATTACTTCAAACGAATTCTGTCTCTGTCTTTTGACAGAGAAAGACGCCTCTGTCTTTTGACAGAGAAAGACGCCGCGACCACCTCTGCTTCTTTTAAGTTCAACACTGGAGAGACTGCAAGCAGGCTGAATGAATACAGGAGTTTTAAATGGATTGCAAGTATTTTTATTGTTTCTTTTTGGCTATACATTTCTAACGTTCACAATCAACATAATGCTTCAAAATGGCGCTTAACTTTCACTGCTTTCATTGTTAGGGAAAGTGCTGGATAGTGAAAGTGGATTTGTTACTTTTTACTTCCTGCTTCTTTAAGCGCAGTTAGAGAGATGGCTCTGACTGTCTGAAATTTAAAATGGAGCGGAATTTACAGTTAAATGCTGAACCTATGTTGGATTGTACTGATGAATTTTATGAAGAAAGACCTGATACACAGGGGATTTTTATTTTTACGCAAGAGTTTAAAGAGATTAATGCACTTTTGAAGGAGGCTTTTACAGAAATATTTACTATATGTACTAAATTCCTTCCTTTAAATGAAGCTGAACAACTTACTGCTGAACAATTTATATCACAATTTGAATATGGAGAAGAGTTAAAACATTCAACTGGAATCTCTCCTTCAAATGAAGTACAATCCTCTGTTGAGTATTATACAATACAAGAGAAATTAGGAGATCAACAGGGAAATGAAGAGGATACTTCTGAGAATAAAGACTATAACTGGATTTTGCTTGATGAAAAGTTTATTTACGGAGAGGAAGAGGTTTTGTTTCAAGAAAAGGAACTCTATCCAGCTAAGCACCAAGAAGAGGATTTAATTCCAGGCAGAGCTTGGGCCAATTCCTGAGGTTCTGACACACGACTCGGTTGGAGAGCTGGTGGCGGCCTGGGACAGGGCGGCTGCCGGTGCCCTGGATCGAGTTGTGCCTTTGCGGCCTCTGATTCGGCGTGGGTCTCGACCGGCCCCGTGGTATAACGAGGGGTTGAGAGAGATGAAACGCCGGAAAAGACGCCTAGAGAGCAGTTGGAGATCGAGCCGTGCCGAATCTGACCGAACATTGGTAAGAGACCATATTAGGTCCTACCTAATGGCGATAAGAGCAGAGAAGTGTTCCTACCTCACTGCTCTTATTGCGTCATCAGATAACCGCCCAGCCTCCTTGTTTAGGGTGACCCGCTCCCTCCTTCATCAGGAGGTGAGGGGAGACCCCTTAGAGGGTAGAGCTGAGGATTTCGGAAAATATCTGTATGATAAAATCGCTCAGATACGGGAAGGCTTCGACTTCAACTGGGTATGTCCAATGGGAGAGGCGGAGGCTGGTCTTGAGACTGTTACCTGGGTTGAGTTTGACCCCGTGACCCCCGAGGACGTGGACAGGTTGCTGGGGGGACTTAGGGCGACCACATGTTTACTGGACCCGTGCCCCTCCTGGTTGGTGCTGGCCTCCCGGGAGGTGGTACGAGGCTGGTTCTGAGCAATTATCAATGCTTCCTTGAGTGAGGGTGTCTTTCCCGCTGCCTTGAAAGAGGCAGTGGTGAGACCCCTCCTCAAGAAGCCTGCCCTGGATCCAGCTGTTTTATCAAACTACCGTCCCGTCTCCAACCTTCGCTTTCTTGCGAAGGTTGTTGAGAGTGTGGTTGCCCGACAGTTCCCGCAGCACCTGGAGGAATCGTCATATCTCGATCCGTTCCAGTCGGGCTTCAGGCCTGGCTACAGCACGGAAACAGCATTGGTCGCGTTGGTGGATGATCTCTGGCGGGCCCAAGACAGGGGTTGCTCCTCTGTTCTGGTGCTATTGGACCTCTCGGCGGCTTTTGATACCATCGATCATGGTATCATGCTGCAACGGTTGGAGGGGCTGGGCATAGGAGGCACTGTCTTGCAGTGGTTCTCCTCCTTCCTCTCTGGCCGGATGCAGTCTGTGTTGACAGGGGGCCAGAGGTCGACCCCGAGACCCCTCGTATGTGGGGTACCTCAGGGGTCGGTCCTCTCACCTCTACTGTTCAACATTTATGTAAAGCCGCTGGGTGAGATCATCCGTGGTTTTGGCGTGGAGTACCACCAGTACGCTGATGATACCCAGCTGTACATTTCCACGCCAAACCACCCCAACGATGCCCTTGCCGTGCTGACCCAGTGCCTGGAGGCCGTGCGGGTATGGATGGGGAGAAACGGACTCAAGCTCAACCCCTCCAAGACCGAGTGGCTGTGGTTACCGTTGTCCCGGTACAGCCAGCTGATTCCATCGCTGTGTATTGGGGGCGAAACAGTGGCTCCCACAGGAAGGGTTCGCAACTTGGGAATCCTCCTGGACTCACGGCTGTCCTTAGAGGACCATCTGACGGCCGTGGCCGGGAGGATGTTCCACCAGGTTCGCCTGGTGCGCCAGTTGCGTCCCTTCCTAGACCGGGACTCGCTACGCACAGTCACTCATGCCCTCGTGACCTCCAGGCTGGACTACTGTAATGCTCTCTACATGGGGCTCCCCTTGAGGTGCATCCGGAAGCTCCAACTTGCCCAGAATGCGGCCGCGCGGGTAGTGATGGGAGCGTCGTGGCGCTCCCACGTAACACCGCTCCTGCGTGAGTTGCACTGGTTGCCGGTGGTCTTTCGGGTGCGGTTCAAGGTGTTAGTGACCACTTTTAAAGCGCTCCATGGCATCGGACCCGGATACTTACAGGACCGTCTACTGCCAGCAAATACCTCCCGCCGTCCGGTACGCTCCCACAGAGAGGGCCTCCTCAGGGAGCCGTCGGCCAGACAGTGCCGGCTGGCGACCCCCAGGGGGAGAGCCTTCTCTGTGGGAGCTCCCACGTTATGGAACGAGCTCCCCCCCGAACTCCGTATAATAACAGATTTACGCACCTTCCGTCGGGAACTAAAAACATTCCTTTTCCGACAGGCCGGCCTGGCATAGAAGCTTCGGTTCCAATAGGGTCAAAATGTTTTAGGGGGACTGAGTATTTTTTAAGATTTTAAATTTTGTATGTTTTGGGTTTTAAATGGGATTTTGGCCAAATGATTTAATTTATTTTTAATTATTTTAAATTTTGTATATTTATACGTTTTTTAAATTTTAGGCTGTACACCGCCCCGAGTCCTTCGGGAGAGGGGCGGTATAGAAATTTAATAAAATAAAAATAAAATAAATAAAATAAGAGAGACATTGTTTTACCTCAAGAAGCAATTAGGCTACAAAGTGAAAAGGACTTTGCTTGATGAGCAGTTTATTTATGGAGAGCAAGAGGAATTGATTCAAGAAAGGAAGATTCAGTTTCAGAAGCAATTTATTTACGGGGCTGAAGAAATAATGAAGAGAGATTTATTATTTGAAAGGGTGGCCCTGTTATGGCAGCTTGTTTGGTTAGGAAAAAAACCTAGAGTTCGTTTGATCTAAAAAAGCATTTTTTGAAAGGTTAAAACAAAGAAACAGTTGTTACAATGGCACAAACCGAGGAGAAATGCAACCAGCAGCGTTGGCGTCAAACCATGTTTACATCAACACAATCACGCGCATGCAATGACATCATCATTGCATTCTATTCTAACACAAAAATGCCGCAGTGGTGGCATTTTGTGGAGTGACATCACACGTGTGGTCATTCGACACCCACTCACCCTGCAGGCCACTCATTTTTAAAACAAAGCGTGTGTATGTGTGTTTGTGTGAATGAATGATGTGGTCCACTTAAGCCCATGTCTTGGTAATTGCACTGTGATCTATCACACATGGTGGAAATGACTTATTTGAAAATGATTTATTCCAAACTATTGCATGCCAGCAGCCGGTCCATGCAAACAAGCAAAGCCCCATCCGTGGGATGTAGGCAGCACACAAAACCACACATTCTCCAGTCCGTGGAAAAACCTCTCTTCGTGGAACCAATCCCTGGTGCTCAAAAGGTTGGGGACCTCTGAGCTAGTAAATTAGGTGTTTCTTGAGTTAGTTATGTAGGTAGAGATCAGCAAGGGGGATGAATTCTTGGTGACTCTGTAGATGCCAATTTGCTAGTAAACTGACATTCTTTTAAACTAGGGGTAGGAAACCTTGGCTCTTTTATGACTCATGGACTTCATTTCCCAGAATTCCTGAGGTTGCCTACCCCTGTTTTAAACTAATCAAGTCAACAGAGAATCATTTGTTGTTGTTAGTTGTGAAGTCGTGTCCGACCCATCGCGGCCCCATGGACAACGTTCCTCCAGGCCTTCCTGTCCTCTACCATCTTCTGGAGTCCATTTAAGCTCACGCCTCCTGCTTCAGTGACTCCATCCATCCACCTCTTTCTCTGTCGTCCCCTTCTTCTCTTGCCCTCCATCTTTCCCAGCATCAGGCTCTTCTCCAGTGAGTCCTTCCTTCTCATTAGGTGGCCAAAGTACTTGAGCTTCAACTTCAGGATCTGGCCTTCTAAAGAGCAGTCAGGGTTGATCTCCTCCAGGCCTTCCTGTCCTCTACCATCTTGTGGAGTCCACTGAAAGTCACGCCTACTGCTTCAGTGTCTCCATCCAGCCACCTCCTTCTTTGTCGTCCCTTTCTTCTTCTCTTGCCCTCCATCTTTCCCAGCATCAGGCTCTTCTCCAATGAGTCCTTCCTTCTCATTAGGTGGCCAAAGTAAGGGAATCATAGTCAGTGGAAAAACTGGCCTCCTGGCATTATGGGTGCTCCATTGCTGGAAGTTTTCAAGAAAAGATTGGACAAATATTTGTGCTGGATATATAAATTCTCCTGCATTGAGCAGGGGATTGGAGTAGCTGGGGGATTTTCCAGAAACATTCCTTTCCAGAAATGAGCAGCCTGGTGGCCTGGTGGTAAAGATGTTTGCCTCCCAGTCAGAAGGTTGACAGTTCAATCCTAAGTAGCGGCAAATATTTCTCTATCAGGGTGCAAAGAGAAAATATCTGCAGGCATCAGGAAGGGCATCCCATCGGCCAGCAAACGCTCAGCTCCATTCGGTCGCCCTGACTCCATCCCTAATTCAGGGATTACAGGATTGTAAAAAAGAAAAAAAAAAGAATCCTTTCCATAAATATTGACTGGGAAGAATGGTGCCATAGAACGAAAGCAAAATTTTGCTGATGTTTCTATAATTGTATTGCTTTTGTTACTGGATTTATTTTCAGCTGTTTTATCCTTGGGGAAAAGGTACAAGAAACGGAAGATGCTTCCCCCACCCCCAACCTTTTATTTTAAATTCCTCTTTCCAGTAAAGTTGGCTATGCTGATGGAAGGGGGCTGGTCCAAAGAGACCCAATAAACTCTTTATTTAAAGAAGTAGATGACTTTTCTCCAATTCTTTAACTTACACTTTGTTGGCTTAATTACAAAAGACTGAATTAACACTTCAGCAATTCACCTCTTCTCAGTAGCAGCAACTAAATAGGAAGGAACGTTTCATTATCTGTTTCCTAGTGTTGGCATTTTACAAGCGAGCGACTATAGAAAATGCGATTTTTGCAACATGCACGTCAACGGTTGGGTGTTGTACCAAGTTTCTCACATCTTAGAAACTTTATACATTGTGATAATGCAGCAGTGGTAGCATTACATTTCTGAAAAGATGCAGTCTCTTTTCACTGCTAACCCTTACTCCAATCATAAGTGAAATTTTTTTTTACAAAGTTATGCTTATTTCTGTTATTTTTGTTCTTTGCCAATGCAGAAGCTTGAGGTTCTTGACAAGAGACAGATTGGGAATTTAAATATTTTTTTTTCTCAATTGCTCAGCCCTAATCCTATGTCCCTGAAAGATAGGAATAAATTGACAGTGAAACACCTACTACTGACAAACACTTTCCAGAATTCTCTCCAGTTCCTAAGACAATAATTTATAGACCTTAACGCAAAATCATTTGGCCTAATTCAATTCTTCCCCAAATTTGAGTTTTAAGAGATCTCATTTGATCTTCTGAAAATGATGAGGTGGATCTAATATAGAGGTGTACTGTGGTGCAATGGTTAAAATGCAGCATTGCAGGCTAACTCTGCCCACAGCCTGGAGTTTGTTCCTGATGGGAAAATAGGAGGAGGATACGTTTGCTGACATTGAACCGCCAACAATCTGGTTCCTCGTTTTATCGACCTCAGAAGGATGGAAGTCTGAGTCTATCTTGAGTCCCATCAGGATAGATCCGATCAGGATCGAACGCCAGGCTGTGGGCAGAGTTAGCCTGCAGTACTTCAATGTAACTGTGCCACCAGGACTCCTTACAACCACCAGGAATATAAGATAGATAGGAAGATAGATAGATAGATAGATAGATAGATAGATAGATAGATAGATAGATAGATAGATAGATAGATAGATAGATAGATAGATAGATAGATAGATAGATAGATAGATAGATAGATAGATAGATAGATAGATGGACAGACATGCACACACACACACTTATTATTTATTTAACTCAATACATCATTTGGGGTGCTTGGCAACCTGCCTGCATTTATGGTCATTCGCAGAGCCCCACGGTGATGTGACTGTGACTTACGTTTTTGGCAGAAATTGGCAAAACTTACAGATAGATAATGGCAACCGAAAATGAAGTGAAAATGGCTTCAGTTCTGTTTTTACTGGTCCCGTCTATCGGAACCATGACAGATAGATAGATAGATAGATAGATAGATAGATAGATAGATAGATAGATAGATAGATAGATAGATAGATAGATAGATAGATACCGGTAGATAGATAGATAGGCAAGCAGGCAGGCAGGCAGGCAGGCAGGCAGGCAGGCAGAAATGAAGCTTACATTCAACCCTTAGTTGAAGGTTGACCAATCTTCATGAAATGGCTGAAGCTTCATTTCTGCCTTTAATCAGGTTCCCCAAACATTTGGTTATGTTTTTATTTTGTTTTATTAAGTTTTTTGGCAATGGGGTGGTCTAGAAAGGATAAGAACATAAGAACCTACGAAGAGCCATGCTGAATCAGGCCAAAGCCCATCGAGTCCAGCATTCTGTGTCACACAGTGGCCCACCAAATGTACATGGGGATCTTGAGCAGAAAGAGAAGGCAAAACCCTCCCTTTCCCTTGACCCCCAAACAAATGGTACTCAAGGGAATCCTGCCTGCCTCAACCAACATAGAGGCGGCACATGGACATCCGTTTTAATAACCACCGATACACTTGGCCTCCATGAATCTATCTAGCCCTGCCTTGAAGCTGTCAAGGCTGACAGCTGTCACGACCCCTTCAGGAAGTGAATTCCATAAATCAACGACCCTCTGGGTGAAGAAATATTTCCCTTTATTTGTCCTCACTTTCTTAGCTATAAGCTTTAGGGAGTGCCCCCTTGTCCTGGTATTGTGTGATAGAGAAAAGAATTTTTCTCTATCCACATTTTCTATCCCATGCATGATTTTATACACTTCGATCAAGTCACCCCTTAAACGCCGTCTTTCAAGGCTGAAGAGACCAAGGCGTTGCAATCTGGTTTCATAAGGGAGGCGCTCCATTTCCTTGATCATTCTTGTTGCCCTTTTTTGCACCTTTTCCAGTTCCATTATATCCTTCTTGAGGTGCGGTGACCAGAACTGTACACAGTACTCCAAGTGTGGTCTCACCATCGATTTGTACAGAGGCAATACAACACTTGCTGACTTATTTTCGATTCCCTTCCTAATCATGCCAAGCATGGAATTTGCTTTTTTTACTGCTGCTGCGCATTGGGTTGACATCTTCATCGAGCTGTCCACCAAAACCCCAAGATCCCTTTCTTGGGTTGTCTCAGAAAGTTTGGTCCCCATCAGTTGGTAAGTATAATTGGGGTTCTTTGCCCCGATGTGCATAACTTTGCACTTGTTTAGGTTAAAATGCATTTGCCACTTTGTTGCCCACTCACACAATTTCGAGAGATCCTTCTGGAGCTCCCGACAATCAGTTTCACTTTTCACAACCCGGAACAATTTAGTGTCATCAGCAAACTTGGCTACCTCACTATTAACTTCTACATCCAGATTATTGCCACAATATATTTTATTTATTCATTAGATTTTAGTCTCATAAGTTAAAAGGTGTTTTAAATGATGATGTTAACAGGTATTTGTCCCTATTGTTTTTTTGTTTCATTTTCCTTTGGGGGTTGTTAAAAGCTAGGGAACGAAGAATGCAACATGGTTTATTGTTCAGACTGTCTGCTCTGGTCTAATGCTGTACTGATAGTACCTTCCCAGTATGATATTGTGATGTTTCATACAATACAGTGAACATAACCAACTTGTTATCTTCAATAAAGGATTGCTAAAATGGAAAAAAAAAAGACAGAGCAGTTATGGGTTAAATGTATTCCTATTCTTGAAAATGTCTAGTGCAGATGCTGTGAAGATGCAATGCTTCCCGCTAAGCCCCCACCCCCACCCCCCCACCCCCGTCTGAACCAAGAGAATGAACATGTTTTGGCATTAAGTTATTTGGATGGCTTCATCATTCCTCTGGCATAACGTGGAGAGATTTCTAAATGATCTTAAGAATTGGCTATTGAGTTCAGTGGCTTAGAAACACACACATACAAGCATACATGACCGCCATATAGCTAACCCTTATTCCTCATCACTGTTATTTATTTGGAGCATCCACAGAGGTTTTTTTTTTAAGTCACACTATTGACTGGATGTTGCAGTTGAGGTTTTGCACAGTTTTTATGCATCGCAGACCATTATTATGGTTCATCGCACAGTCAGCCAGGTGTTTAGACTGGATCTGGCATTTTCATCTGTCTGTCAAGTTCCTCCCAAGGACCTGGGATGGGCAGATGTTGTGGTTTAATGGTGTTAAAGATATAATTGTTATTATGGTTCATCACACAGCCAGCCAGATGCTTAGACTGGATTTGGCATTTTTATCCACCCATAGAGTCCTTCCAAGGACCTAGGATAGACAGATGTTGTTTGATGGTTTTGATGGTATGAAAGATATAATTATTATTATCATGGTTCATCACACAGCCAGCCAGATGTTTAGACTGGATCCAGCATTTTTGTTCACCCAAGTCCTTCCCAAGGACCTGGGATAGGCAGACGTTTGACGATTTTGATGGTGTGAAAGATACAATTATTATTATTATAGTTCATCAGACAGTCAGCCAGATGTTTAGACTGGATTCAGCATCTTTATCCACTCACCGAGTTCTTCTCAAGGACCTGGGATAGGCAGACCTGGATGTTTGATGGTAATAAAGGTATTATTGCAGGATGTAAGCTGTTCTGAGTAAAGCTGCCTTTTGCACATGACTAAAGCTGATTTTGTCAATATATTGTCATTATTATTATTTTCAGATTTCACATTTTGATATGTAGGAATCTAATGGTCATGTTTGCTGGCTTGACATAGTTTATCTTCAAACAGATGAGAGAAGGGATACCAAATCCATGGAAGATAGGATAGGATAGGATAATATGCTTTATTATCTACCCATACCAGATATGCTCATGCATATACATATGATATATATGCTATATATATATGCTATATATGTGCTATAAAGTAATCCGAACACCAGGCTAATACTAAAAACAAAACTTGTTTAATTAAAAGTTAAGATTGCTGGGAGTCCTTCTTATGCTGCTGGGTGACTTTGCGCTCGGCTCCTTGACCTGGTTACAGGTCCATCCATTCTTGACATCTGGTTTCTTAAAGGGCCCATGTCCTTTATTGTGTTGATGCCCTCCGAAGTTGCTGATTCCTTCCTCCTGGATCCAACCACTCTCCGTTTCTGTTCACCCACCCTCACATCTGTCATCCTCTCTAGCCCCATTCCGTGGTCCGTTAGATCTTCCCTGGACTGACTATGTTTGCGTACATTCAAGGGAGGGTGTGTGTCAAGCGGGTCCGGACATCTATTGGCGCAATCCCTGGCGGCTGCATTCCTGCACACATTCCTCCACCCAGGGACGCTGTTTTCCTCCTGAGGTGTCCGTGAGTATGCTGTACCACTTCTAGTTGTCCCCCTCCTCTTCAGGCTCCTCATTACTTGCTCGCACGTTGGGTTCATCAGTTCTTTTGCTCTTTTTGCACATGTGCAGGGCCTCACCACATCACTTTACATCGTAGGTCTCTGTTTTCCTTTCCTATTCACATCGGTAGAATAACCCATCTCTCCCCTCATGTTGGTGGGGATCGTGGAGCAGGTGTCCCGTGGGCTATCATCCAACCTCCTTTGTTGTTCACCCCTATCGTTGTTTCCTCTTTTTATGGGGTGAGTTGAAATATGCTTATCTGGGATACCTAGTGGGGAGATGTTTCTTGTTCCTTCTCTGTTCTTATAGGTTCTTTATCCTGTGGATGGGTTATCTCCTCTATTCTTTCTTCCCTCTGATTTTGTGAGGGATGTGCCCATTGTCTTTGTTGTGGATTCAGGTGTTGTTGTTCCCATATCTTAAATGCTGGGCAAAGCTCTATATGGTGATTGATGGAGTCGCCATCAGAAAGCCAGGCTTCTTTAAGTAGAGGACCCCCTTAGTAGTGTCCCTAGATAGCCTGGCTATCTTATATAAATAAAAATGTAAATGTTCGTTTGTTCAAAATCTTAAATCTCCGAAAGTTCTTCACCGATTGCTTTGAAATTTTGACACAACGTTGCATTCGAATACGCACATGTTTCTATATACCTACTAGATATCACACCTATAGATGTCACACCTGTGACAGGTAAAAACATGCTTTTTTTTTGAAAAACAGCACCGGCAAACCAGACAATCTCTATATCTGCACAAACAATGGAACAACAACAAAAAAATTGTATACCCACAAGCATTGTGAAATTAAACATATTACAAATGTGCGCTTTCTCTTTTCTTTCTTTTCCGTTTAACCAGACTGAGCCACAGCAATGTGTGGCTGGGTACAGCTTGTATATATCTATATCTATATCTATATCTATATCTATATCTATATCTATATCTATATCTATATCTATATCTATATCTATATCTATATCTATATATCTATCTATCTCTATCTCTATCTCTATCTCTATCTCTATCTCTATCTCTATCTCTATCTCTATCTCTATCTCTATATATCTATATATCTATAATTACTATAATAATAATAATATAAATTAAAAGGTAAGGGGAGAAGGATAAAGATAGTGAAACAACTCTGATCTTAACCACTTTAACTTTTAACCTTTTATTTCCTTTATCTCTCATTTTACTCCATCTTTATTTTTAATTATTATTTTAATTCATATTTCAGCCTCTATATTCATGCATGGGGACCTTCATTTTTTTTCCCTGCATGTTGTTTTAATCTGGAAAGAAAACTTCACATTCCTTTTCTAGCACCTTTCTCAATCTAAGTAATTTTTTGTGTGGAGTTCTGAGCTGCAGAATGTAGATTTTATAGGCCGTGCGGCCGTGTCCACTCAAGCGATCAAGATAATACTAATCAGTTCGTTCTCTTAAAAAATGAAGCCACACAGAATTCAGACCACATATGTAGCCTCTGCAATCCTCTTTTAGGACTTAAGAGAACTAAAGGTGATTTTGTTTTTAATCATTATTTTTAATGATTATTTTAATTCAACTTCTATATTCATACATAGGGACCTTTGATATTTCCTCCCCTTTTTTTCTGCATGTTATTTTAATCTGAAAAAAAAACACTTACATTTGTTTTCTACCCCCTTTCTGTAACTAACTTTTGTGTGCAGTTCTGCACTGCAAAATGCAGGTTTTATGGACTGTGTCCAAGCAAGTGATCAAGATAATACTAATCAGTCCGTTTTCTTAAAAATGTAGCCACCACAGAATTTAGACCAGATATGTGGCATTTGGCAGCTTCTGCAGCCCTGTTCTGCTATCTCTTTTAGGACTTAAGAGAAGTAAAGATGTTCTTGGCATAGCCTTCTGGAACAATTCCTGATTCTGGTTATGTAGTTCTGTTTGTTTATTTCCCAAGTCTTTAAACAGTTTGTTTTACCAATCGTATTTATCGCTGTGTGTTTGAGCCTTTTCGAAAAGGGAGCCCTACAGCATCTGGTTCACAAATTGACAACGCACATCAAAGGATGCTCCATGGCAATCAGCAAACCGCCTTGTGTTAGGAGCCAAGGACCGCCTGTTTTAAATCTTGCAGGACGTGGTCATGGTTGACATCAAAGATTTAGGCCACCTTAGATCAATTTCTTCTTCTGTAGTCTAAGATTACATGTACGTGTGTATGTGTGTGTGTGTGTGTGTGTTATACAATATTAACTGGAAACACTTTTCAAAATTCTTATACAACTTGATTTCCAGTTGTGATTCACAGGGTATCTTCTGTCCCTAACACAGTTCACATATTGCTTTACTGTAATTGTGGTGAATTCAGTTTCCCTTTCTGATGGAAGATATGCTGCATACTGTATATTCCTGACAGGCTGTAGTTTCTTTTGGGGTTTTCTGTCTTCCTAACTTATCACAAGTGAGCCAGGAACACTAAGTCAGTTCAGTAAAGACAAAAAAAAAAAAAAAAAAAAAAATAATAATGAACCAAACAATAAACACTGCAGTATAACTATGGGTGGATTCTGATTATACATATGGAAAACATACATAACTAATTGATTAGAGGTTGTTTACCTCTTGTGGAAGAACTGCTTTGCTATAACCACACAAGTATCATTCAGTGAATTATAATTTCCATTAGTGACCATCTCAAAAAAAAAAAAATTAGAACCTGTTTATAGGGGGGTCTTGAATTACAACCATAATAGAGCCGCCAATTTTGGTGGTAAATTGCAATTATGGTAAAGCAGGTCGCCACGTGACTAGACCCAATTTTATGACTTTTTTTTTGTAGTGGTGGTGAAGTGAATGCAACTGTTGTTATACAAAGGAGACGGTCATTAAAGGAATCCATTGTTCACTGAGGTGGTGTTTACCAGAAACTAAAAGTTTTGTCACATCACTGTGGGGCTCTGCAAATGACCATAAATGCAGGCAGGTTGCCAAGCACCCAAAATGCCGTCACATGTCATACTGAGTTAAATAAATAATAAATGTGTGTGTGCATGTCTGTCCATCTGTCTATCCATCTTTCATATCTGTCTATCTGTATTCTTTCTTTCTATCTATCTATCTATCTATCTATCTATCTATCTATCTATCTATCTATCTATCTATCTATTCAGTGGTGGGATTCAAATATGTGAACAACCAGTTCTCTGTGTGGATGCCGCTTCCAGAAGTTCATTCTGGGCCTGGACAACAAAAAGGTAGCTACAGGTTCTGCCAAAGTGCTGCAAACTGGCTGAATCCCACCACTGTTTCTATCTATCTATCTATCTATCTATCTATCTATCTATCTATCTATCTATCTATCTATCTATCTATCTATCTATCTATCTATCTATCTATCTATCTATCTATCTATCTATCTACCTACCTACCTACCTACCTACCTACCTATTCAGTGGTGGGATTCAAATATGTGAACAACCGGTTCTCTGTGTGGATGCCGCTTCCAGAAGTTCATTCTGGGCCTGGCCAACAAAAAGGTAGCTACAGGTTCTGCCAAAGTGGTGCAAACTGGCTGAATCCCACCACTGTTTCTATCTATCTATCTATCTATCTATCTATCTATCTATCTATCTATCTATCTATCTATCTATCTATCTATCTATCTATCTATCTATCTATCTATCTATCTATCTATCTATCTATCTACCTACCTACCTACCTACCTACCTACCTACCTACCTATTCAGTGGTGGGATTCAAATATGTGAACAACCGGTTCTCTGTGTGGATGCCGCTTCCAGAAGTTCATTCTGGGCTGGCCAACAAAAAGGTAGCTACAGGTTCTGCCAAAGTGGTGCAAACTGGCTGAATCCCACCTATCTGTCTGTCTGTCTGCCTGTCTGTCCTGCCTGCCTGCCTGTCTGATATAGAAGCATATCCAGAATTACATTATGAGTTGCTCACTATGAAATTAAAAGCACAGTGGGAATACCGTTACCAGAAATATGCCACATAGGGAGAGCCACCTTCTATGTCTGCTTTTCAGTGCAGCTGGAGGTTTAAAATTGTCCCTTCCTGCAAGACTGGGGGGAGGGGAAAATCCCCCCCCACCCGTCAATGGAATTTTTTTTTCTAGCCATGCTGGGAAATTGTGTCTGTTTATAGCCTCATCACGTTGGGAGGTAAAGACATCCATCTTGCTTTTTATGACAATTCACTCAAACAAACCCAAACACTTTGCAATAAGCTAAATATTTACAGATTTGCCTCTGGTCCTGATCTGACCCAGCTCAATAATCTGATTGTCTCTACATTACCATCAGAGCAGAAGGAACGTAGCAGAAACAAGTCAGCCACATCTGCTGCCCGTATTTCAGTAGGTATATTTCTCAAGCGAAAAGTGTGAAAGCTTTGGTGAAAAGAAAAATGAAGCCGACATAATTGTTATAGGTCAGAAATAATCCCCTTGATTGTTAACCTATTTTCTTCATTATACAAATAAATGAATACATAATGCATCATGTTGGTTTACATAATTATCACTTCCATCCCGCCTCCCAAGTCGGAGAGGCTGCCATAAGGAAGAGGGGGGCGGTCAGTCTATTCTCCAAAGAATCTGAGGGCAGGACAAGAAGCCACAGGTGGAAACTAATCAAGGAGAGAAGCAACTGAGAACTAAAGAGAAATTTCCTGACTTGTGAGAACAATTAATCAGTGGAACGGCTTGCCTTCAGAAATTGTGGGTGCTCCATCACGGGAGGTTTTTAAGAAGAGATTGGACAACCATTTGTCTGAGAGGGTATAGGGTCTTCTGCTTGAGCAGAGGGTTGTATAGAAGACCTCTGAGGTCCCTTTAACTCTGTTATTCTGCTTTTCTTCAAAGCAATCAGGTGTGAACAACCAGACCCACAGTGTTGAGTTCAAGCTAACTACTTTATTATGTTCAGCCTGTAATACAGGAATCTCCCAGTCTGGCAGCCTGTGCTGGGGAACAATTAGATAAGGCTCTAAGGAAAGAAGGGTTAGCCTTAGTCCTTTTGTGGTTATTCAGTAACTCTAGGCCACAGGTCGGCAACCTGTGGCTCCAGAGCCACATAAGGCTCTTTGAGCCTTCCCCTGTGGCTCCCAGCCTCATCTGCCATTTGCAGAGAGAGACAGAGACAGAGAGAGCCACTTGCGCTTCTCTCTCTCTCTCTGTGTGTGTTTGTGGTTTGTGTGTGTGTGTAAAAGAGAGTAGACTCACGGTGTTCTCCGACAAGCTGAAAAGCTTTTTGGGTGGGGCTCCTCCCTTTGCTGTGTCTCTGCAGGAAACAGGAAGCAGGAAGGGCAGGAGAGAGCTAGCTAGCCCAGCTATGCTGACTCGGGAATTCTGGGAGTTGAAATCCATGAGTCATAAAAGAGCCGAGGTTGCCTACCTTGAGCTTGTTGAAAAACAGCTTGAAGCCAGCTTGCCAGGTGAGCAGAAGATCGGAGAGAGGGAGAGAGAGGGGGAGAGAGAGAGAGAGGGAGGAATGGAGGGAGGGAGAGAAAGAGAAAGAGAGAGAGAGAGAAAGGGAGGGAGGGAGGGAGAGAGAGAGAAAGAAAGAGAGTGGGGGGAGAGGACTGGCAGACCAAGGGCAGAAAGATGGAGAGAGAGAGAGGGAGGGAGGGAGAGACAGAGAGACAAAGAGACTGCATATATCCATTTTTACCTTTACTTGTATGTATGTATGTATGTATGTATGTATGTATGTATGTATGTATGTATATTCCTCGGGTTTTCTCCCACGTAGAATTTGAAGTGTCTTGGCGACGTTTCGACGAAGTCTCATTCGTCATCTTCAGGCTGGTGCTTTCGGCTTCTGCTTCTCAGTCAGGCTGGCAGCGAAGCCCGACACAGTGCCCAGACTCGCAACCAGGCGCTGGTGGAAGCGCGACCTTCTATTATAATATTACTCTGCAACAGTGGTTCTCAACCTTTTCTTCACCATGTACCCTTTTTACATACCTTTTGTGGCCATGGACCACAGCCACAGACCACCAAGACTTAAGATTTAAATCATGACATTTCTTCAAGCCTTCATGGATCCCTCTGAGATCATGCCCCCCTCCCCAGGGACCACTGGTTGAGAACCAGTGCTCTAAAACAAATAATAGAAGAGAGGGCAGAATTTTAAGGGATGCGTACGAGGATTTTAATGGGAAACTATGGGAAGTCATGAGGAAGCAAGTGAGTTGAGATTAACTAGAAATAAATTGGATTATTTACCTTTTGGGAGGGAAGGTAAGAGTCCTTCAATCTGTTTCTGACGCAGTCGGTTGTGAATCAAGGAATTCTCTTAATAGTTCATATTCTCATTGATTTTCTCATTTTTATACCACTAAAAAAAGCTTTTGCCATTTCAGCTATTTGCCTGAAATTGATTTGCTACTCAAAAGGAAAAAAAAAATGAACAAAAGAACTGCAGGTTTAACGGGCAGTTAGAGTATCCTGCAGCTTTCCTTCAGATCTAAATAAACTTTAAAAGTTTCATCATAGAATCGAGGATGGAGAAATCTATATGTGTTTTTATTTATTTATTTATTTATTTGGAGAGTCCCACCAGGTTAGAACATAGGTTGTTCAAGAAGAGCACAGACTTTTTAATAACGTTTTAGTATTATTAACTGTCGCCTTGCAATAGTTGTCTTTAAAGGCTCCCCTAACCATAATCACTTCCTTCTCTGTTTCATTTAAAATATTATCATAAATGCCATGAAGAGCAGAATTCTTTTTGTAGAGAAAACGGTAACAAGAAGAGCCGTGGTGGTGCAGTGGTTAGAATGCAGTACTGCAGGCAAACTCTGCCCATCACCAGGAGTTCGATTCTGACGGGCTGAAGGTTGACTCAGCCTTCCATCTTTACCAGGTCGGTAAAATGATGACCCAGATTGTTAGGGGCAAGATGATGACTCTGTAGCCTGCTTAGAGAGGGCTGTAAGGCATTGTGAACTGGTACATAAGTCGAAGTGTTTTTGCTACTCCTTCCTTCCTTCCTTCCTTCCTTCCTTCCTTCCTTCCTTCCTTCCTTCCTTCCTTCCTTCCTTCCTTCCTTCCTCTCTTATTCCCTTCCTCATTCTCCTTCCTGGTGGCGCAGTGGTTAGAATGCAGTATTGCAGGTTAATTCTGCTGACTGCCAGCAGTTCGATCCTGACTAGCTCAGGGTTGACTCAGCCTTCCATCTTTTTGATGTCAGTAAAGTGAGGATCCTGGCTGTTGTGGACAATATGCTGACAAATTGCTTAGAGAAAGGTGTAAAGCTCTATGAAGCAGTGTATAAGTACTATTGCTATTCCTTCCTTTCCTTTCCTTTCCTCTTCCTCCCCCTTCGCTCCTTCCTTCCCTCCCTCCCTCCTTCCTTCCTTCCTTCCTTCCTTCCTTCCTTCCTTCCTTCCTTCCTTCCTTCCTTCCTTCCTCCCTTTCCCATTCTCCTTCCTGGTGGCACAAGGGTTAGAATGCAGTATTGCAGGCAAACTCTGCCCACTATCAGGAGTTCGATCCTGACCGGCTCAAGGCTGACTCAGCCTTCCATCTTTCCGAGGTCAGTAAAGTGAGGACCCAGGTTGTTGGGGACAATCTGCTGACTCTGCAAACTGCTTACAGAGGGCTGTAAAGCACTATGGAGTAGTATGCAAGTCTAAATGCTATTGCTATTTTTACAAGCCTGCAGAATTAAGCCAGGCTGAGCTCTGCTCCATTTCTCTTTATTCATACGATATTCAACCACTAATGTCTCTCCCTGGCTGATTTCTCTTTTGGGTCCTTCTGCCATTGGCACCATGAAACCGCTGCAGACACTTGGCAGGTCCTGTTGCAGTCTATAAGACGTAAATGTAGAGCAGAGACTGGCTGCTCCAGAAAACCACATCTCAGATAAAATAACAAGTGGAATTTTTTTTTAAAGAAAAAAACAAGGCACTGTATATATGAAATTTATGTGATAAGACAGCCAAACGTTCAGTGGCACGAAGTCAAAATCTTGGTAGCGAAGGAGATCTTGTCTTTACTGGAGCTGAGGCCTTGCGGTTTCCTTCGCAGGCTGCTGCTTTGGATCAGAATCAGACACGTTTACCCCCCCCCCGCCGCCGCCCCTTCCCCCCCATTGCTGTGAACAGCCTCGAGTCAGAAAATGTTTTCTTCCAATTCACATGGAAGAGGAGATGGGCGCAGAAGAGAGGATATGGGTGAGGAAGAGGCGATGGGTGGGGTGGCGGGCGGCTTTTCATTATTAGTCGTCTGTTGCTTCAGGGAGAGCTTTTGAGACAGTCAGAGTTCTTAAGAAGAAGCAGGCTGAGTGTCTGACATCCTTGACTGGCTGACACAAAGAACTGCCCTCTCTTTGCGAAAGAAAGAAGGAAAGAAAGAAAGAAAGAAAGAAAGAAAGAAAGAAAGAAAGAAAGAAAGAAAGAAAGAAAGAAAGAAAGAAAGAAAGAAAGAGAGAGAGGGAGGGAGGGAGGGAGGGAGGACGGGGAAGGGAGGAAGATGGGGAAGAGAGGGTGGGAGGAAGGAAGGAGAAGTGAGGGAAAGGGAGAGAAAGGGAAGGAAAGAAGGGAGAGGGAAGGAAGGAAGGAAGGAAGGAAGGAAGGAAGGAAGGAAGGAAGGAAGGAAGGAAGGAAGGAAGGGAGATAAACGGAAGGTAAGAAGGGAGGGGGAAGGAAGGAAGGAAGGGGGAGGGAGGGAGGGAGGAAGGAAGAAGGGAGGGAGGGAGGAAAAGGGAGAGAAAGGGAGGGAAAGAAGGGAGAGGGAAGGAAGGAAGGAAAGAAAAGGAAGGAAAGAAAAGAAGGAAAGAAAGAAAGAAGGAAGGAAAGAAGGAAGGAAGGAGAAGGGAGGGAAAGGGAGAGAAAGGGAGGGAAAGAAGGGAGGGGAAAGGAAGGAAGGAAAAGAGATAAATGGAAGGAAAGAAGGGAGGGGAAAGGAAGGAAGGAAGGAAGGAAGGAAGGAAGGAAAGGAGATAAATAGAAGGAAAGAAGGGAGGGAAAAGGAAGGAAGGAAGGAAGGAAGGAAGGAAGGAAGGAAGGAAGGAAGGAAGGAAGGAAGGAAGGAAGGAAGGGAGATAAATGGAAGGAAAGAAGGGAGGGGAAGGAAGGAAGGAAGGAAGGAAGGAAGGAAGGGGGAAAGAAGGAAAGAAAAGAAGGAAAGAAGGAAGGAAGGAAGGAAGGAAGGAAGGAAGGAGAAGGGAGGGAAAGGGAGAGAAAGGGAGGGAAAGAAGGGAGGGGAAAGGAAGGAAGGAAAAGAGATAAATGGAAGGAAAGAAGGGAGGGGAAAGGAAGGAAGGAAGGAAGGAAGGAAGGAAGGAAGGAAGGAAGGAAGGAAGGAAGGAAAGGAGATAAATAGAAGGAAAGAAGGGAGGGGAAAGGAAGGAAGGAAGGAAGGAAGGAAGGAAGGAAGGAAGGAAGGAAGGAAGGAAGGAAGGGAGATAAATGGAAGGAAAGAAGGGAGGGGAAGGAAGGAAGGAAGGAAGGAAGGGGGAAAGAAGGAAAGAAAAGAAGGAAGGAAGGAAGGAAGGAAGGAAGGAAGGAAGGAAGATAAATAGATGGATGATAGCTGCAATAAAAATGCATTTAAAACTTTATAAAAATAAAATTAAAAACCCTGCAATTATCCTTCTGGTTGTATATTTGTTGGAAGTAAAGATCCAATTATACACTTATACGGTTTTTTACATTTACTTTCAAATGATACCTTTGAAAAAAGGGGATCCATCCAGTTAATACTTCTGTATATCAAACATATTACCTTCGTAAAAAAAACAAACACAAGAACAACACAGCATTGAGGCAGGAGAAAACATCATCGGATCTGTAAAATGAAAGTTTTCTATTTCGAATCTCCTGAACAGATAATCTGTTCTGCTAAAGAAGAATCTTGGTTCTTCCTTCTTTGACCAGCTGTAAATACTGCTTGGCCAAATACACTTTTGATGGAAAGAAGTTTAATTTCATCCATTTTGGAGAACACATTAAAGCTTCTCTTTGAGAATCACTGCAAACCGCATTAGAACTGCAGGTTTCTTTTAACATGAACCCTCCATATTCTAATGGTAAAGGACCTGTTAAATCAGAATAAAGTTTGGACTGAATTTTTTGAACATTTTGAACTTGTTTCGTGACTTATAGTGTGTTGTCTACTGTAGCTGATACTTAGGGATTGTTTTGATTTTAATAACCGCTTGTTCTTTCCACATTAGATGATGTATTCAATTACCTAAAATTAATTAATGAAATATTGGAAGTTTAACCTAATTTAATAAGGGTAGTAAATTCCCTGTTTATTCACTTCCTGGTCATAATAGCAGCATTTCTGCTTAATTTTTTCTTCATCTCTTTCTTTTCCATTTGTTTCCCTTTCTTAATGAAAAATAATGGAAGATAATAATAATAATAATAATAATAATAATAATAATAATAATAAGTTTTAAAAATCCAGGAAAAAGGAGCAGAATACCCTCCCAGCCTTTGACAAGATCAGTTTCTCAATTGAAATATCTTTCTTTTTTTAACATTTATATGTGTACTAGCTGTACCCAGCCACGCGTTGCTGTGGCTCAGTGTGGTTAAATGGAAAAGAAAGAAAAGAGAAAGCACATGTTTGTAATATGTTCAATTTCACAATGCTTGTGGGTATATAATATTTTTTGTTGTTCCATTGTGTGTGCAGATATAGAGATTACGTCCAACAGATGGCCCTGTTTTTTAAAAAAAGCATGTTTTTACCTGTCACAGGTGTGACATCTATATAATATAGGTATATATAAACACGCACATATTCGAATGCAACGTTGAGTCAAACTTTCAAAGCAATCGGTGAAGAACTTTCAAAGATTTAAGATTTTGAACAAACGAACATTTACATTTTTATTTATATAGAGAAGAAGAGATTGTTTTTGATTGTTCTTAAGGAAGGAGAAAGAAATTTAATTTTCACCATTAACTCTCAAAGCCTTGAAGTATCTTAAGACCCAAACAGACTTTTTAATTGGCTCTGCCTTTTCCTTTGCTATTAACTCTGCTTATTATCACCTTCAGAATTAATCAGTGCTAATTGTGGATACTGATCTTAGAATTCAGCGTTATCCAACTGTTAATGATTTACTAGCATCTGAAGTACTCAAAAAAAAGTACAAGTACAGTCAAAATAGTTAATGCAACCCTGCATTAATAGAGGGATAAACTCAAGATTAAGAATCAAGAATCAAGTACCACTTTACAAGGCCCTGGTAAGGCCACACTTGGAATACTGCATCCAATTCTGGCCACCACAATATAAAAAAGATGTTGAGATTCTGGAAAGAGTGCAGAGAAGAGCAACAAGGATGATTAGGGGACTGGAGGATAAAACATATAAGGAATACTTACAGGAACTGGATATGTCTAGTCCAGGGGTAGACAACATTGGCTCTTTTATGACTTGTGGACTTCAACTTCCAGAATTCCTGAACCAGCATGGCTCAGTTTGGAAACCTCTCCCTTTTCCCTCTGGGAGTTGAAGTCCACGAGTTATAAAAGAGCCAAGGCTGCCTACCCCTGGTCTAGTCTAATGAAAGGAAGGGCTATGGATGACATGATAGTAGACTTCCAATATTTGAGGGGGCACCACAAAGAAGAGGGGATCAACTTATTTTCCAAAGCACTAAAAGGCAAGATGAGAAACAACGGGTGGAAACTAACCAAGGAGAGAAGCAACCTACAACTAAGGAGAAATTTCCTAACGGTGAGAGCCATCAACCCATGGAACAGCTTGCTTTCAGAAGTTGTGGGTGCTCCATCACTGGAGACTTTCAAAAAGAGCCCAGGCAACCATTTATCTGAAATGGTATAGGGCAGGCATGTCAAACTCGTGACATCACGTGATGTTGCGCAACGTATCGGAGCTTTTTCCCATTGCCGGCAATGGGGTGGGCGTGGCTTCCTGATGACGCATCTGGCCCATGGGCTGGCAGTTTGACACCCCTGGTATAGGGTGTCCTGCTCGGACCAGAAGACTTCCAAGGTCCCTTCCAACTCTATCATTCTATGTTCTACGTACTCAACAGTGGAAGGGTTGTACGCATCCACACAATCCTGCAAGCATCTGGGCAGAGCTTTCAAAGTAGTCCCCTGGTGCTTCCAAAGGACGTATTTAGAGAGATCCTTTGCACCAAAGCATTTTGTAAAGAGCTTCTTCTGAATGCTTTCCACAACTCTAAGACACATTTTTTTAAAAAAGGGGGAAATGGAAAGTTTCCCTCTGTCCACTCATGTCCAACTTTAGGGGACATTGCTCATCTCTGTTTCCTAGCCGAGGGAGCCAGGTCATCTCAAGATGCTTCTGCTGAGGCTCATGGAATGCTGTTACCTTCCCATCACAGAGATACTTATTTATCTACTCCCATTTGCATGCTTTAGAACTGCCAGATTGGTAGGAGCTGGGGCAGAAACGGGAGCTCACCTGTCATACAGTCCTTGGGTCTCGAACCTCCAACCCATCCGGTTGACAAGCCCAGCGTTTTAACCACTAGGCCACCACAACCCCTTCTTTTTAAAAAAAAAACATTTTATTAATTTTATGATTTTAACAACAAAAAAATCCAGATTAAATACAACTCAACTTAATACATTCTTTTTCAGCATACATTCTTTTAAATACATATATAAAATACTTTAAATAACTATGGGTGTTGCTCGGTGGCACCCCCCCTACCACATCCCCCTCTTTCTTCCTCCCTATCTCCTACTTCCCTCCTCCTCACACCTCTCTCCTTCCCTCTCCTCCCTCCTCTCCTCCAACCATCCTACTTCTTCCCCCTCTTTCACTCCTCCCTCACAACCCCCTCTAGATGTAGTACAGAGGTACCGTCCGAGCAACCCCTCTTCTATCAGTAAGTATTTCTTTCTTATATATTACAAGTATTACAGTTGAGTACATTATTACACTCCCCCCAACCTACCCCCCCAACTTCCCAGAGTGAATACAGGGTAAAAAAAAACCTCCAATATATTAAACAACATTATTATATAAATGCTAATAAAAAATTTAACTATATGCTAAATAGAATTTTTTAGATTGATATTTCCCTTGAATATACTCTATCCATTTTTTCCATTCCAACATATATTTTTCATTCTAATAGTCTTTCAAATATGCAGATAACCACCACAACCCCTTCTAAGGCACCTGCCAGGAGTTAATTTCTTTGAAAAGCATCTCTAGGGGCTGTGAGCGTCTTCCTCTGCTTAAGTGACTGGGAATATCACATATCTGAAAATATGGAGAAATAGGACTCGGGAAAAATGCTTAGCATCTTACAGGGAAGGTGAGAAAAGAAGGAAAAAAAAAACAAATCCAGAGAAGCAGATGGAAAAATTAACACTTGTCTAATGAAGAAATAAACTGATTCAGAACGCAGTAACACCATATGGTAGCTTGATGCTTTGTAAGTGTAAGGTTGCAGATCTGTGAAAGTTACGTGATGTGAGAGCTGGTGTTTGTGCCTCCTGTCACTGGGATAATCATTTCCACTGCCTTGCCGTGTCAAACGGGTAATTCCGTATATATTATTTTGCATTGTATCTGGGATTAGAGGTGGAAATTAGGGACCGGCTTTTTTCAAGGGATCCCGTCTTGGCAAATGATTGATTTATTCATGTAAAGCCATTTGAAGAAAAAAAAAACCCCACGTACTTCTGCAAAAAAAGGCTCTTGAATCAATTCAGTTAAAAAAACAGAGATTTGGGGGGCGTTTTCGCATCAAAGATGCCACACAAAAAGAAAATGGAGTCAAGGGAAGAGTGAAAGGGATGTGAACTAGTCATCAGAAAAATGAATTTAAATTTATTTTGTTCAGTTTCTAAGGCCACCCTGTTCAAAATGAACCTGGGTGGCATACAGTATTAAAACGACACCATCAAGAGTTGAATTGACTAGAGAATAGAGTAGAGTAGAGTAGAGTAGAGTAGAGTAGAGTAGAGTAGAGTAGAGTAGAGTAGAGTAGAGTAGAGTAGAGTAGAATGGAATAGAATAGAATAGAATTAGAGTAGAGTAGAGTAGAGTAGAATAGAATAGAATAGAATAGAATAGAATAGAATAGAATAGAATAGAATAGAGCTGGAAGGGATCTTGGAGGTCCTCTAGTCCAGCCCCCTGCTCAAGCAGGAGAATCTATGCCAGCAGTTCTTAACCTTTTTCTGGCTGCGACCCCAACCTGTGCCGCGCATGCGCAGCGCGACGACCTGCACCACGCATGCGTGGTGCTACCCCACGCATGCACGGTGCTGCCCCCTGCGCTGGCCGAGGCATAGGCCGCCGCCCGTTTGGGGCGGCGGCAGGCAGGCCCAGGTGCTCAGGTGCTCCTTGGCGGCCGTGGCAGCGATGGTGCAGGGCGACCACGGGCTGGGCCACCAGCTGGCCCAGCCCAGGGAGGTAAGACATCTGCCGGGCCCCACACACACCAAAAACCCTCCCTGTGCCCACCACTGCCCCGCTAGCCTTGCCTTCACTGTCACCCGTTTGGGGCGGCAGCAGGCATGCCCAGGCGCTCCTGGGTGGCCGCGGCAGCGACGGCACAGGGCGACCATGGGCTGGGCCACCAGCTGGCCCAGCCCAAGGGAGGTAAGCCACCCGCGGGGCCCCACGCACGCCAAAAACCCTCCCTGCACCCACCGGCCTCCCACCTCCCACCCCTGGCCCTCTTTTACTTACAGTTTTAGTAGTTGCTCAGCAGGGAGGGGTGGAAACTTCCAGACAGCTCGCCTTCGCTTAAGACAACTTGCAGCACCGTTTGCAGGCTGGGACTTTTGGCGGGCTCAGCAGGGCGGAGACAGCCTGGACAATTCCTATTGGCTTTGGAAAGCCAGTAGAATTAGACTCTATTCAAGAGAGTCTATTCTATTGGCTTTCAAAAGCCAATAGAATAAGAGGGAGTAGCACAGCTAAGGAAAAGGGGGAAAAATGGCGTAGCATAGCTAAGGAAAAGGGGAAAAAATGGCGGACTGCGTTGTTTGGCACCCCCGTGAAATGGTTGTTCGACCCCAAATGGGGTCGCGACCCACAGGTTGAGAACCGCTGATCTATACCATTCCAGACAAGTGACTATCTAGCCTCTTCTTAAAAACCTCAAGTGATAAAGCACCCACAGTTTCTGAAGGCAAGCTGTTCCACTGGTTTATTGTCCTCACTGTCAGGAAGTTTCTCCTTAATTCCAGCTTGCTTCTCTCTTTGATTAGTTTCAAACCATTGTTTCTTGTCCTGCCTTCAGGTGCTTTGGAGAATAATTTGACCCCCTCTTCTTTGTGGCAGCCCCTCAAACACTGGAGTACTGCTATCATGTCACCCCTATTCTTTTCTTTAGACTGGCGAAACCCAATTCCTGCAGCCGTTCTTCACATGTTTTAGTCTCCAGGCCTTTGATCATTGCAGTTGCTCTTCTCTGAACCTTTTCCAGAGAAGATGTAGCATTCCCATCCCATGACAAGAGAACTGTTGGGGACCCAGCCATGAGGAAATCCAAGGCTTTTTAAGGCTTTAAGGGCTTTTTAAAGCATGATAAAAGAGGAGGGAATACTGTTCCAGAGAGCAGGAAGAATGAAGGTGAAGGCATGCTTTCCTGGATCCTATCAGATGACCTTGTTTTATTGATGAGAAGAAACAATGCATTTATTCATTCATTTGTATCCAGGCTTTATTATTTTCACAAATAATATCCAGCACACCTCCCTCTTCTTCCTTTCCCACAACAATTACCCAGTGAGGACGGTTGGCTTTCATGGCTAAGGCAGCACTTGAACTCATGATCCCCTTCTTTCTAGCCTAGTGTTTTAAGCCAACGATCCCCAATCTTTGGGGCACCAGGGACCAGTTCCACGGACAGAGGTTTTTCCACAGACCAAAGGGGTGCTGTTCTGTGTGATGCTGAATCCCATGGATGGGGCTTCATGTGTTTGCGCGGCCCAGTTTTCTGGCATGCCATAGCCCGGTTCCAGTCCACAGACTGTGGGGTTGGGGACTCCTGCTTTAACCAGTAGACCAAACCGGCTATAAATAATCAGTGCATATTCTCCACGCACTGTAGAAGCCTTCTTACCAAGGTTTGCCAGCTTATCTTTCTGGTTCAGCGGTTCTCAACCTTTTCCGGGGTTCGACCCGGGGCGCATCGCGCATGTGCGGTGCGACGGGGCGCATCGCGCATGTGTGGCGCAACGGGGCACATCGTGCATGTGCGGCACGACGGGGCACATCGCGCATGTGCGGCACGACGGGGCGCATCGTGCATGCATGGTGCGACGGCCCGCATCGCAAAGGGGAAAAAATGGCCGACCAAAAAATAAAAAACAAAAAATGGCCGACCCCCCAAAAAAATGGCGGGCCTGCATCGCGCATGCGCAGTGCGACGGCTCGCATGGCAAAGGGGAAAAAAATGGCCGACCAAAAAAAAATGGCCGACCGAAAAATAAAAAATGGCCGACCACCCCCCAAAAAAATGGCGGGCCCGCATAGCACATGCGTGGCGCAACGGCCCGCATGTCAAAGGGGAAAAAATGGCCGACCAAAAAAAAAATGGCGGGTCTGCATCGCGCATGCGCGGCGCGACCGCCCGCATCGCAAAGGGGAAAAAATGGCCAACCAAAAAAAATGGCCGACCCCCCCCCAAAAATGGCGGACTGCGGTGTTTGGTGACCCCCGTGAAATGGTCATTCGACCCCAAATGGGGTCGCGACCCACAGGTTGAGAACCGCTGTTCTGGTTAATGGTTTCCAGAATGTAAACTTTGGAAGAGATATTTATATCTGAGTTAGCTTGTAGTCTGAAGGCCAACTTTGGTGAAAGTTCTGGACTTTTTTGGCTTTTATGTTTGTGTACTGGACCCAAGAGCTGTTCGTGTATGGGCCCAAGAGCTGTCATAGTACATGTTGTAATTCACCTACTGTTTAGTCTACTGTAATCTGTGCTCTGCGGAGCTGACCTTGAAGAATATTCTGAAGATATTTTTGTTCAGTCACTAAGTCATGTCCAACTCTTCATGATCCCGGGGATCACAACATGCCAACCCCACCCCCAATCCTCCACTGTGTCCTGGGGTTTGTCCAAACTCATCCCCACTGCATCAATGACCCCCATCTAACCATCTCATCCTTTGCTGTCCCCTTCTCTGTTTAGCTTCCATCTTTCCTAACATCGGGGTCTTTTCCATGGAGCCTTCTCTCTTCATTATGTGGCCAAAGTCTTTGAGCTTTCTCTTATGCTATGTTTTGTTTTGTTTTTTTCTTTTGGTTCACATCACTGCCCATAAATAAGACAAACAGGTTGTGGTTTAAAAACCGTTTAGAATAAACCAGTTGTATTTATTTTAACAAGTAAGAGAACTGAAGCAATTTATTCAGGGACTTTAATGTTTCAGGAATGCTAAGGTATTTGCCAGGCTGCTCACCCTTGATGGTGCTACCCCAGTTCATTCATATTTTATGGCAGGCATGTCAAACACAAGGCCTGGGGGCCGGATGAGGCCCGCGAAGTGGTTTCATGTGGCCCGCGAAGCCATCCTGGAAAGAGGGAGGGAACGGCCCCCGCTGCCTTGACCCTGGCCCAAGCCGGCTGGGAGCCAATGTACAATTTTGTGGTGGCCATTTATGCTGAAACGCATTCAGTCTTAGCTCCACAACGCCATCTAGAAACAGCAAGGAATCAGCCCCTGCCGCATAGGCCCCGTCCCCTGGGTGCATGCTGGGGAGGTGTCACCCTTTCTGAGGATTGAAGAAATGGACCACGCCTTGGCACTTGCCCCGGTCCCCCCCTTCTTCCAAAGACCCTCAGATCTGCCCCACTCCTGCCCAGGCCCCCACAGGCACCCTTGATGCGAACGATGTAAAGCTGTCCACGCCCACCCAGTAGGCCACACCCACTCCATCCACGCCCACCCAGTAGGCCGCACCCACCCTGGTCACCCCCCCCGAGGGCAACCACAATGCTGATGCAGCCCTCAGTTAAATTGAGTTTAACACCCCTGTTCTATGGTATACAGCTGGTTACTTTATTATGACAATATCCAACACTGTGCACCATCAATATAATTACTCAGGACACCATTTTTGTGTGTGCGTGTGTGTGTGTGTGTGTGTGTGTGTGTGTATACTCATTCGTCATCTTCAGGCTGGTGCTTTCGGCTTCTGCTTCTAGGAGCAATGTGAGATTTTAGCTGTTTCTTCCTTTTAACTGCCAGTGGGGGTTTGAACTGATTGGCTGGGAGCTCAGCTGTGTTCTGATTGGGTGGAGGTGTGTTCTGATTGGTTAGGGGCTTGGCTCAAATTCTACGTGGGAGAAAACCCGAAGAACCAAAGACCTACATACAAACAGCCGCGAAAACCTCAGAAAACACACACACACACACACACACACACACACATACACATATATATGCATATATACAGAATATATAGAATAACAGAGTTGGAAGTCCAACCCCTTATTCATGCCATCCCAGTTAAATGGTTGCCCAATCTCTTTTTATTCTTTTCTGCCTTTCATCTGACTAATCTTCCCATTACGATTAGAGTTAGAAAGCTAACCTCATTTCATCTTAGACGTTTCCCACGTCTACAAAAATGTCCTTTTGTTTAGTAAGTTTATATACAATTTATAGTTGCCCTTGCACTATACACACATCCTGAAATATGACTGAGAGGCCAGGAACCTTTATTCACATGGGGTACATTTAGATGCTTGGTTCTTTCTATTTTTTTAAAATAATATTCACCCCTGGCAATGCACTAAATACATCCTGTTAACGGGCAAACAAAAGTCTACTTTACTCAACCGATCGATAAAGCCATATCTCATTTGGGAGCATAGCAAAGTTTTGAAATAGTTCTCGGTGCTATTTAAACTGCGATGCACAGATATGAACACTGGCAAATGCTTTTACGATATGGGTTTTATGGACTGGCTGAGTTTGTGCAGTGCAAAATGTGTTTGAACAAGGAAACCAGTTTCCACCAGTTGTAGAACCACTTCCTTAAACACAATTGTGCCAGAGACCCCAACTCAATGACCTTTGGATAACCATGGTGGGGCCATCAATAACATTATCTGGCATCACTGGGGGGGGGGGCGGTATAGCCGAGGGTCTCTAGCTGAGTGTTTGCTTGTACAAACAAGCAAACAAAAATCTTTCCAAAAGGATTGCATAGATACTCTCCAAATAAACTTGATAAACCTAAATTTAAATTTTTAACTGCACACTACCTAGAGTCACGCTGTGAGAGAGATGGGCAGTCTCTAAATTTGATATAAATCTAAATATGCAGAATAACAAAATTGGAAGGGACCTTGGTGGTCTTCTACTCCAACCCCCAGTCAAGCAGGAAGTCCTACAACATTTCAGACAAATGGGCGTCCAGTCTCTTCTTGAAAAACCTCCAGTGATGGAGCACTCACAATTTTTGGAGGCAAGCTGTTCTCCCTTTCCTATGTATATTCTCTTTCTTCTGTCTATATTCTCCTCTTCCTCTTCTTCTTCTTCCTCTTCCTCCTCCTCCAACCCAAAGACAACTTCTTTGAAATAAGGATTAGTAGCTATTTACTGACAGATTAACACTTTGCTTTCATCACTATTCGAAATTATGACTTGCAGAACACTAAGAGGTTTCATATTCAGGTGACTTCTTTGACAAATATATATATATATATATATATATATATATATATATATATATATATATATATATATATATATATATATATATATATATATGTGTGTGTGTGTGTGTGTGTGTGTGTGTGTGTGTGTGTGTGTGTGTGTGTGTGTGTGTGTGTGTGTGTGTGTGTGTGTGTGTGTGTGTGTGTGTGTGTGTGTGTGTGTGTATATATGTTCTGTCTAGCCCCTCTCAGCTGCCAAGAATCCCCTTAACGAGGTCGTTAAGAGTGCACACGAAGGCAGTTCAAAACACACGGCTTTATTTAACAGTTTACACAAGCACACTAAGAACACCAGTTATAAACTCACTGTGAAATCTCTCAGGTCTCTTCTTGAGCACAACGTTGCTCGTGACTAAAACAGAGGCTTCCGTTTCCCTGTTAATATAGCCTCCCAGGTCACGTTCGTCGTCCACCCAACTGACCCCTACGCCTATCAGCCCGTCGGTATCGTGGATTGAGCCAATTAGTTTCCTGGCCCACATCTGAGTCATCGTCCTCTGACTCAGCATGCATACCAATCTCCGTGGTATCTGGCTCAGCTGCCGGGAGGAGAAAACACCCAGAAGGGCCTGCCGGTGCTGAGTCATAATCATCATCGGACAAGTATCTAGCCTGGCCAGAGACACTCACAACACTATCCCCCCCCCGCAGGCCCCTCCTCCGGGGTCCGTCGTAAGGGATGTGGTTTGGAGGGGAACGCGGTATGGAAATCCGTTGTTAACTCAGGAGCCTCAATATCCTGAGCATCTACCCAAGTGCCAGCGGATGGCCCACCCCCGGTCAAGTCAACTAAATATTGGAAGCGGTCATCGAGCCATCGGGAATCTCGGATGCCGGACACCTCCAACCGGGAAACAGGAACGTGAGCACGGCGAGCTGTCGGGCCCGGATCAGGAGGTTGAAGCGGAGAATCAGGGTTGACAGGAACAAGCAAAGAGCGATGAAACACAGGATGGACACGAAGAGACCTAGGCAAAGTCAACCGATAGGTCACCGGATTGATGACCGTCTCCACAGGAAAAGGACCCAGGAAACGTTGATCAAGTTTGCGGTGAAGTCTCCCTGGAAACAAGTACTTGGTGGAGAGCCAGACCCGATCTCCAACAGCTAACGGCGGCGTGTCGCGACGCGAGCGATCTGCAACCCTCTTGTAGTCTTCCTTGGCCTTCGTCAAGTGCTGCTTCACCATCTCGTGGACTGACTGGAGTTCGGTTAAATAGTCCTCTGCAACTGGTACGGGAGAATCAAGGAGCGTGAGCGGGAAAAATCTGGGATGATAGCCGTAGTTGGCAAAAAACGGAGTGGTCTGAGTGGAAGTGTGCTGAGAGTTGTTGAAAGCGAATTCGGCCACGGAGAGGTATTTGGACCAATCGTTCTGTTGGTCGTTGATGAAACAACGCAAATACTGCTCCAGGATGCCAATCACTTTCTCTGTACCCCCATCAGTCTCTGGGTGATGCGTGGAAGCTAAATTAACTTGGACTTGCAGCGCGGACATGAGTTCTCTCCAGAACTCCGAGGTGAACTGGGTTCCTCGGTCGGACACTATTTTGTCAGGCAAACCGTGTAGCCGGAAGACATGTTGAATGAACAGCTGAGCAGTGACCTTGGCTGTTGGTATTCGTCGGCAAGGAATGAAATGTGCCATTTTGGTCAGCATGTCCACCACGACAAAGACAACGGTGTAGCCGGCAGAAACAGGTAGACAAGTTAAGAAGTCCATGGAAATAGCTCCCCAGGGTCTCTCCGGCGTGGGCAACGGCTGTAATAATCCCGGAGGGGCTCCTGTGGCGTGTTTTGCCTGACGGCACCGTACACATGAATTCACATAGGACTGAACATCATGGCGAAGTCTGGGCCACCAGAAAGTCCGAGACACTAAGTGAAAAGTCTTAAAGAAACCAAAATGACCTGCCGCAGGGTTATCATGGCACTGAGTCAGGATGAGACCCCGGAGTGGGCCCGCTGGAACATACAACAGGCTGCGGCAGCGCAACAGTCCCTCGGACAAGGTCCAAGGTGAGTCGGGACCCATCTCTTGTCTCTTTCGTATCGCAAAGTCATCCAGTTGTTGCGCTTCCCGAATCTGTCGTCGTAGATCTACCGGATCGTGCACTGCTGCGATCGATTCGACAGGCAGAATGGTTCGAAGCGGCAAGGGATCCTTGACCTGTAGATACTCAGGTTTACGGGACAGGGCATCTGCTCTTTTGTTGTACCCTTTCGGAATGTAGGTGACTTTGAAGTTGAATCGAGCGAAGAACAAAGACCAACGGATCTGACGTTGATTCAATTTCCTGGCAGATTGCAAGAATTCCAAGTTTTTATGGTCAGTCCGAACTTCAACTTGATAGCGAGCTCCTTCCAGGTGGTGTCTCCAGGTCTCAAAAGCAGTCTTGATGGCCAAGAGTTCCTTTTCCCAAATGGTATAATGGCTTTCGGAGGGACTCAATCTCCTGGAGTAATAAGCACACGGGAACAGGGGGCCGCCATCCTGGCGCGTTTGAAGTAGCACAGCCCCTACTGCCACATCTGAGGCGTCGGCCTCCACTACAAAGGGACGACAAGGATCTGGATACTTGAGAATGGGTTCCTGAACAAAAGCCTTTTTGAGGGTCTGAAACGCCTGTTGCTCGGTATCGCCCGACTGGAACTTAACGCCTTTCCGTAACAGTCGAGTAAGGGGCGCAGTCAACGCAGAAAATCTCGGAATGAACATCCGGTAATAGTTCGCAAAGCCCAAAAGTCTTTGGACATCCTTTGCTTTGCATGGGGGTTGCCAGGTTTGCAAGGCTTCAACCTTGCCAGGATCCATGGCGATGCCTTGTGGAGAAATCACATGTCCCAGAAACTCAATGGTGGTTTGATAGAATTGACATTTCTCTAACTTGGCGTAAAGGTGATGCTGTCATAAGCGTTGCAAAACTCGCCGGAGATGCTGAAGATGAGTTGCTCGTGACGGGGAATAAATCAGGATGTCATCGAGGTAAACCACCACAAATTGATCCAATAAATCCCGGAAAATGTCATTCATGAAATGTTGAAAGACGGCCGGAGCATTGGTGAGTCCAAAGGGCATGACTGTATATTCAAAATGACCGTATCTGGTCCCAAACGCGGTTTTCCACTCGTCCCCCTCTCGGATGCGAACCAAGTTGTAAGCACCTCGTAGATCTATCTTGGTGAAGATGGTCGCTGATCGGAGACGGTCCATGAGATCAGGAATCAAAGGCAGAGGGTACCGGTTGCGCACCGTGATGGCATTGAGCTTGCGATAGTCACAGCATAGGCGTAAATCTCCGGTTTTCTTCTTCACGAATAACACAGGAGCTGACAAAGGCGAGGAAGAGGGACGAATGAAACCTCTGGCCAGGTTTTTGTCCACAAAGTCTTTTAATGCGACCAACTCGGGTTCTGACATGGAGTACAGGCGTCCCCCTGGAAGCTTGGCATTTGGCAGCAAATCAATGGCACAGTCATATTGCCTATGCGGAGGCAATTGGTCCGCCTCTTTCTCACTGAATATATCCGCAAAGTCCGCTAGGTCGGCCGGCAAGGTGATGTCAGGGTGAGGTGGTAGTTGGGCTGCGCAAACATGGCGTACGTGGTCAACGCATTGCAAACTGGGAAAGGAAACAAAGTTCTGGGACCACACCACACAAGGATCATGGGTTCTCAACCAGGCTAAGCCGAGAACTAAGGGGACATGAAGTCCCTTGGCGATATAGAATTGGATGGCTTCTTCATGTTGTCCTATGACCAGGCATATGGGCTGGGTCATAAACTTGATTGGTCCAGACAACAACTCACGACCATCTATTGTCTCAACCGACATAGGCGGCTTTACGGAGCACAAAGGTATGGCATGTTGACGAGCGAAAGCTTCATCCATGAAATTAGTGGTGGCTCCAGAATCCAACAAGGCATGTGCCGAAATGCCCTGGGCATGGGTTCCCAAACATATACTGGTTGCTAGGAGCAGATGTCTCGGAGGACCGGGGTCGTCGTCTGCGGAACGGGGACTGAGTTTGACGCCAGCCCGACCCAATGTTTCCATTAGGCCGGGCTCCGGCCGTTTCCCGGCAAGGTGGCTTGAAACTGCTGAGTGGGAGGTCGAGCTGGAACAGGAGTAGGACCTGCCGTGCCACGTCGTTTCTGGAGGCAGGCCATAACGAAGTGCCCCATCTCTCCACAGTACAGGCACAATCCCTCAGCTCTCCGTCTTGCCTTCTCAGCCGCGGTCAAACGAGATCTAACTGCCCCGAGATCCATGGGTTCCTCACTGGCCATGGGTACAGGACGCCTCTCGGTGTAAGCCGGCAACGATTGGAGAAGACGTCTGGGTGCCGGGATGGGTGGGGTGATAGGTAGGGTCTGGAATCCTCTGCGTGGTGCAGGAACTGGCTTGGTATTGCTGGTGACTTGAACCATCTGTGTGGCCAAGCGGGCATCCATGGCTTGTGTTTGCGATTCAAGAGCCAAACAGTGTTGGTATACTGCAGCCAGGGTTGGGGGTATTACAGTCACTTTCAACCCATTCAGGATTTGGGCAGACAGACCATCGAGAAAGATTTCTATGAGAGCTTCGTCATTCCACTTAATGTCTTGAGCTAGGCGGCGAAACTCTGATATATAGTCCGCTACGCAGCGCGATCCTTGCCGTAGCTCTCGTATCCGACGGGTGGCATTTTGCCTACGAAGGGGATCAGCAAACTCCCTTTCCATCAGCTGACAGAATCCAGCATAATTGCTCAAGACAGGATCTTGTCCTTCTATCAAAGGAGACGACCACTCAGCAGCGGGGCCAGAGAGTAGACTCAAAATGAACGCTACCTTCGTTTCATCCAGCTGAAAGTCTGCTGGGGTTGAGGCAATGAAGATTTTACATTGATTCAAAAAAGCAGGAAATTTACCACGTTCCACAGTGAACTTATCCGGCAAGGCTAGGTAACACCTGCTTGGTCTGGGAGGGGCGGCTGGAGCTTGGGCTGTTGCAGCGTGAAGCTGTTGTTGCAATTGTCCAATTTGCTGCTGGAGAGATTGCAATAATTGAGACAGAGCCGGGTTATCAGCAAGTAATTGTTCCATGCTGGCACTGAAAGCTCGGACTAATGTTCGTCCTTTCTGTTATCTTGTTTTGCTGTTTTGGAGTCACGAGCAATCTGTTCTGTCTAGCCCCTCTCAGCTGCCAAGAATCCCCTTAACGAGGTCGTTAAGAGTGCACACGAAGGCAGTTCAAAACACACGGCTTTATTTAACAGTTTACACAAGCACACTAAGAACACCAGTTATAAACTCACTGTGAAATCTCTCAGGTCTCTTCTTGAGCACAACGTTGCTCGTGACTAAAACAGAGGCTTCTGTTTCCCTGTTAATATAGCCTCCCAGGTCACGTTCGTCGTCCACCCAACTGACCCCTACGCCTATCAGCCCGTCGGTATCGTGGATTGAGCCAATTAGTTTCCTGGCCCACATCTGAGTCATCGTCCTCTGACTCAGCATGCATACCAATCTCCGTGGTATCTGGCTCAGCTGCCGGGAGGAGAAAACACCCAGAAGGGCCTGCCGGTGCTGAGTCATAATCATCATCGGACAAGTATCTAGCCTGGCCAGAGACACTCACAACAATATATATATATATATATATATATATATATATATATATATATATATATATATATATATATATATATATATATATATATATATATATATATATATATATATATATATATATATATATATATATATATATATATATATATATATATATATATATATATATATATATATATATATATATATATATATATATATATATATATATATATATATATATTTGTTTTCTGAGGTTTTCGCGGGTGTTTGTATGTAGGTCTTTGGTTCTTCGGGTTTTTTCCCACGTAGAATTTGAAGTGTCTTGGCGACGTTTCGACGAAGTCTCATTCGTCATCTTCAGGCTAGTGCTTTCGGCTTCTGCTTCTAGGAGCAATGTGATATTTTAGCTGTTTCTTCCTTTTAACTGCCAGTGGGGGTTTGAACTGATTGGCTGGGAGCTCGGATGTGTTCTGATTGGGTGGAGGTGTGTTCTGATTGGTTAGGGGCTTGGCTGTGCTCTGATTGGCTGGGGGAGTGTTCTGTTTGGGTGGGGGCTTTGTTGTGCCCAGCCAATCAGTTCAAACCCCCACTGGCAGTTAAAAGGAAGAAACAGCTAAAATCTCACATTGCTCCTAGAAGCAGAAGCCGAAAGCACCAGCCTGAAGATGACGAATGGGACTTCGTCGAAACGTCGCCAAGACACTTCAAATTCTACGTGGGAGAAAACCCGAAGAACCAAACACACACACACACACATATATATAAGATATCCATTTGTACATGTAAACAAAGAAAAAAAATTCAAGTTAAAGCCATTCAACTTAATAAAAAACCAGGGGAAAATTCAAGCTAACTGCTATCCAACTTAATATGATCGATTTAAATTTGTAAACATTCTTCACTCCTTATGTCAAGATTTAACTATAAGCCAGATACATTTTCTTTGATTGGTGTTTCTCTTGTATGTAGTCTATCCACTGTTTCCAGTCTATCATATATTGTTCATTTCACTGCTTTCTTTGATAAAGAATTCTTAAGGGTAGATTCTTAAGACATGGGATTCTGAATTGCCTTGAAGAAGACCAGTGTTTCAGACTTAAGTTAAAGGGGGAAAAATACTTTAATGTATTATTTTTTTTAAAGAGACAGTTACAAATAATAGTTTCTATCCATGCAACCGTATTATTTGGAAGACTGGATAAAGCTATTTTGGATGCTTAATAAGTCAAGTGGTTTAAGTAAAAGCAAGGAAATCAATTTGTCAGAGAATTATTATTATTATTATTTTGCTGAAAATGCTCCGTTGCTTCACTTTTATCAGGATCGTAATTCTTTTCTTCAGTTGTGTTGGGGTTTTTTTTGAGTTGCGGAAAATATCTCGGACGAAACGCATCGCCTACGGAAGCTAAATTAATTTCAGATTTCTCTTTCTTTTGCAGAACTACAGGAAACCAAGACATCCCAGTTTTACTCCCTTTCCCATCACCCCTTGGACTACAGGATATTAGTGATGGATGAAGATCAAGACCGGATCTACGTTGGCAGCAAAGATCACATTTTGTCATTGAATATCAATAACATAAGCCAGGAGCCACTGAGCGTAAGTTCACGGCGTGATTGAGAATGGAAGATTTTTCTAGTTAAAAGTTTTGCATGAAAAATGGAGGGATAACAATATGTCTCATTCTTCCGTTAATAGTGAGGGAACGGCCCCCGCTGCCTTGAACCTGGCCCAGGTTGGCCGGGAGCCAATGTACAATTTTGTGGTGGCCATCTATGCTGAAACGCATTCAGTCTTAGCTCCACAAGGCCGTCTGGAAACAGCGAAGAACCAGCCCCTGCTGCGTCAGCCCCGCCCCCTGGGTGCATGCTGGGGAGGGGTCATCCTTTGTGAGGAATGAAGAAATGGACCATGCCTTGGTGCTTGCCCCGGTCCCACCCCCTTCTGCCAGAGACCCTCAGATCTGCCCCACTCCTGCCCAGGCCCCCACAGGCCCCCTCGACAGGAACGATGTAGAGCTGGCCATGCCCACCCAGTAGGCCACATCCACCCATCCACGCCCACCCAGTAGGCTGCACCCACCCTGGCCACACCCACCAGGCCCCCCAAGGGCAACTGCAATGCTGATGCAGCCCTCAATGAAATTGAGTTTGACACCCCTGGTCTATGATGTCTTCCAGCTGTGAGTCCTCAGAGTCTGACTCAGCTTCTCAGCACAGCTGTGTCTCAGCCTGAGCGTGAGTAGAGGGGCCAGGCTCCTTGTCAGATTGTACGTCTTGGAGCTCCTCAAAGCCTTCCTCCGACTCTGATATCACTCCAGGCCCTTCCTCCTCCTCCTCTGATTCCCCGGACTCAACTGTCGGGTCCACTGGCTGGCGAGGAATCCCAACAAATAGATGGAATGAATTTATGTATTCATTTCCTCCCTCCCTCCCTCCCTCCTTCCTCCCTCCCTCCTTCGTTCCTTCCTTCGTTCCTTCATTCCTTCCCTTCCTCTTTCCTTCCTTCCTCCCTCCCTCCCTCCCTCCTTCCTTTCTTCCTTCCTTCCTTCCTCCCGTCCTTCCTCCTTCGTTCCTTCCTTCATTCCTTCGTTCGTTCATTCCTTCCTCCCTCCCTCCCTCCTTCTCTCCTTCCTTTCTTCCTTCCTTCCTCCCTTCGTTCCTCCTTCGTTCCTTCCTTCGTTCCTTCCTTCGTTCATTCCTTCCTTCCTCCCTCCCTCCCTCCTTCCCTCCTTCCTTTCTTCCTTTTTTCCTTCCTTCCTCCCTCCCTTCCTTCCTCCTTCGTTCCTCCCTCCCTCCCTCCCTCCTTCATTCTTCCTTTGTTCCTTCATTCCTTCCCTCCCTCCCTCCCTCCCTCTTTCCCTCTTTCCCTCCCTCCTTCCCTCCTTCCCTCCTTCCTTCCTTCCTTCCTTCCTTCCTTCCTTCTCCGTGATAATAAAAATAAATACATTTTAAAAAAATATATCTTTCCAAACATTGCCAGCCCTGAGTGCGGATGTCCCATATGCGCCATCTGCCCTGCTTTCCAAGGAACAGGCTCTGTTTTGAAATGACGCTTGAAGGCTGCCTTTTAAAAATATCCTCCGTCTGTGCAGAAGTTCAGGAGTTTTGTTTCTCTAATGCCTCATACGTGTCGGGTCCCAACTATGAAGATGAATGAATGGGTGTTAATATTAATGGATTCTGTTAATATTGTGTTCTTAAAAAAAACAGCTAAAGAAATATGTCAGAGATGCTACTGTCTTTGCGTATTTACTGATATGCTAATCAGTGTTTCTCAACCTTGACCATTTTAAGGCAGGTGGACTTCAACTCCCAGAATTCCACAGCCAGCCATGCTGGCTGTGGAATTCTGGGAGTTGAAGTCCACCTGCCTTAAAATGGTCAAGGTTGAGAAACACTGTGATAAATGAACGCAGACCAAAACTTTGGCAATATTAACAGAAGAGCAGGATAACAGAGCTGAGAGGGATCTTGGAAGTCTTCTAGTCCAGGGGTAGGCAACCTTGGCTCTTTTATGACTTGTGGACATCAATATCCAGAATTCCTGAACCAGCCAGGCTGACTCAGGAATTCCCCATCCCCTGCTCAAGCAGGAGACCCTATACCATTTCAGTCAAGTGGCTGTCCAATCTCTTCTTAAAAACCTCCAGTGATGGAGCACCCACAACTTCTGGTGGCAAGCTGTTCCACTGGTTAATTGTCTTCACTGTCAGGAAGTTTCTCCTTAATTCCAGGTTGCTTCTCCCCTTGATGAATTTCCATCCATTGCTTCTTGTCCTGCCTTCAGGCACTTTTGGAGAATAGCTTGACTCCCTCTTCTTTGGGGCAACCCCTCAAATACTGAAAGACTGCTATCCTGTCCCATCTAGTTCTTTTCTCTAGACTGGCCATACCCAATTCCTGTAACCATTCTTCATATATCTTTGTCTCCAGGTCCTTAATAATCTTAGTTACTCTTCTACATACCTCTACTATTTCTACTCTACCTGTACTACTTCAGAAATCTCCCAAGAGAGATTTTGTTGCTGTTCAGTTGCTGAATCATGTCTGACTCTTCATGACCCCATGGATCATAGCATGCCAGACCCCCTTGTCTTCCACCATCTCCCAGAGTTTACCCAAATTCATGTTCATTGTGTCGATGACACTATCTAACCATCTCACCCTCTGCCATCTCCTTCTCTTTTGATGAGGCATGTTGTGGGAAGAACTCAATGAATCTCAAGGTGTTCTAATTTCCTGGCTAATGTCCATTCATCACATAGGAGACTTTGACAACTTTTTGGTCAGTCACTAAGTCATGTCCAACTCTTTGCGATCCCCATGGACCACCGCACACTAGGCTCCTCTAGTCTTCCCCTGTCTCCAGGAGTTTCCCCAAATTCATGCTCATTGTGTTGATGACACTATCTAACCATCTCCTCCTCTGTTGTCCCCTTCTCCTTTGGCTTTCCATCTTCCCCAACATCAGAGTCTTTCCCAAGGAGTACTCTCTTCTCATTTGGTGGCCAAAGTATTTGATCTTCAGCTTCAGCCTCTGTCCTTCCAAAGAACAGTCAGGGTTGGTTTCCTTTAGTGTTGACTGATTTGATCTCTTTGAAGTCCAAAGAACATTCAAGAATCTTCTCCAACATAGAATTGGATAGGTATCCCTTTAGAATAGAGTAGAGTACTGCATCCAGTTTTGGTCACTATGATGTAAAAAAGATGTTGAGACTCTAGAAAGAGTGCAGAGAAGAGCAACAAAGATGATCAGGGGGCTGGAGGCTAAAACACATAAGGAACGGTTGCAGGAATTGGGTATGTCTAGTCTAACAAAGAGAAGGACAAGGGGAGGCATGACAGCAGTGTTCCAGTATCTCAGGGGCTGCCCCAAAGAACAGGGAGACAAGCTATTCTCCAAAGTGCCTGAAGGCAGGACAAGAAGCAACGGATGGAAACTGACCAAAGAGAGAAGCAACCTAGAACTAAGGAGAAATTTCCTGACAGTTAGAACAATTAACCAGTGGAACAACCTGCCTCCAAAAGCGGTGAATGCTCCAACACTGGAAGTTTTTAAGAAGAGACTGGACAGCCATTTGTTTGAAATGGTATAGGATTTCCTGCCTGAGCAGGGGTTGGACTAGATGACCTCCAAGGTCCCTTCCAACTTTATTATTATGAGTAGAGTAGAGTAGAATAACAGAACAGAACAGAACAGAACAGAACAGAACAGAACAGAACAGAACAGAACAGAACAGAACAGAACAGAACAGAACAGAACAGAACAGAACAGAATAGAATAGAATAGAATAGAATAGAATAGAATAGAATAGAAAGGGACCTTGGAGGTCTACTAGTCCAACCCCCTGCTAAGGCAAGAAACTGTATACCATTTTAGCCAAACTGCTGTCCAATCTCTTCTTAAAAACCTCCAGTGATGAAGCACCTACAACTTCTGGAGGCAAGTTGTTCCACTGATTAATTGTTCTGTCAGGAAATTTCTTCTTAGTTTCCAGACTCTCCTAAAGAGAAAAGTGATATTCTAACCACATGGAGTTTCAGGTTCTTACTCATTCAGGTCTTTTGCCTACATTCTGCATTGCTCCAGGCAATAACCTGGGAGTGAGAGCAGCCAGACACTAGTTTCTGACCACATTGGCTAATCCCTGTTTAACGTCTCATTCAAAAACTTGTCTTCACACTGACAAGCCATTGCGATTATGGAAACTTGAGATGCATTTTATGGTGGATCCTCGAAGCAGAACGAATTTGTTGAAACTTCACATAAAGGAACCCCGAAGGAGAACAATGTCTGTCTAACTTTTCTAGACTCGTAATTGAAAGTACAAACTGATGGCAGCTTATTCCGTCAGCAGACGCTACGAGCTGGAATTGCTTCAACAACTGTATAATACTAAGCTGTGTTCTTTGTTCATAGCAACTGGGGTTTAATTTATTTTTCTTTTATTTTTCTTTTCTTTTTTTCATTTTGGGTCTGGCTTCTAATCCTATTTCACTTTCCCTTACTAGCCTGTGTGAATCTCATTGAGAATATGCTGTTTTTTGGAACCATGTTTTTTTTTAATCTTTAGCAACAGCAAAATCAGACTTATTTACTGCTCCGTAGCACTTTACAAACAATTCAATTAGAATAGAGCTGGAAGGGATCTTGAAGGTCTTCTAGTCCAACCCCAGGCTGAAGAAGGAGACTCTATACCATTTCAGTCTTCTGATGTCCTGGAAAATAGGTTGACCCCTTGTCTTTGTATGGCAAGGGGGCCATTCGCCCAGGTTCGCCTGGTGCTCCAGTTGAGGCCCTATTTGGACCGGGAGTCACTCCTCACAGTCGCCCATACCCTCGAGATTCGACTACTGTAATGCTCTCTACATGGGGCAACCTTTGAAGAATGTCCGGAGACTGCAGGTGGTTCAGAATGCGGCCGCGCGAGCCGTCTTGGGTCTCCCAAGACATGCTCATATCACTCCAGCCCTCCGTGAGCTGCACTGGCTACCATTTGGTCTCCAAACAGAATTCAAAGTGTTGGTTATGACCTATAAAGCCCTTTATGGCAATGGGCCAGGATACTTGCGGGACCGTCTCCTGCCTCATGAATCCCAGCGACCGGTTAGGGCACATAGGGCTGGCCTCCTACGGGTCCCGTCTGTTAGACAATGTCGTCTGGCGGGGCCTAGGGCAAGGGCCTTCTCCGTTGCTGCCCCAGCCCTCTGGAACCAGCTTCCCTCGGAGGTTCGTACTGCTTCCTCCCTCCTAGCTTTCAGAAAACTGTTGAAAACACATTTATGCAGACAGGTTTGGGGCGTATGAGCTGTGCTCTGCCCCTGGGCCCTAGGAGTATCCCTCCACCAGCGACTGTGAGCTGATTGTGCTTGTATGTGGTGTGAATGAAATTAATTTTTAAATTTTTATTGTATTATTGTATTGTTGTTGTGAGCCGCCCTGGGTCTTAGGAGAAGGGCGGCATATAAATTTGATTAAACTTAAACTTAAACATATTGGAACACTTGCTATCATGTCACCCCTAGTCTCTTCTTAAACACCTCCAATGTTGGAGCACCCACAACTTCTGAAGGCAAGCCATTGCACTGGTTAATCAGTCAATCAATCAGAATAGAGATAAAAGGGACCTTGGAGGTCTTCTAGTCCACCCCCCTGCTCAGGCAAGAGACCCTATACCATTCCAGACAAGTAGCTGTCCAGTCTCTTCTTAAACATCTCCAGTATTGGAGCACCCACAACCTCTGAAGGCAAAGCCATTCCACTGGTTAATTGTTCTCACTGTCAGGAAGTTTCTCCTTAATTCCAGGTTGCTTCTCTCCTTGATTCGTTTCCAATACCTTGCTCCTGAGCCCCTCCCCCCCAATCCTTTAAGATCCCAAAGGGAGGAGATCAAAGCATTGTGCCTCCTGTCAGAGAGACTCAATTTGGAGAAGACATCCCATGGGCCCAAACCTTTCCCAGTAGTTGGAGTTACAAAAATGTCTTTGTGTGTGGACCCTGTCATGCAGAAAACATTCAGGCAAGTTTAGGCAAAGAATGAGCAAGTTGCAAAGGCAAATGCTAAATCTGCTTTCTCTTGCTCAACTATCCCCAAAGTGACTCATGACTCACTGGACATGTCAAAGGCTATACAAAATCAAAATGTTTGTGCCTTCAGGCCATTGAAGACTCCTAGCAGTTGCCTGGATAAGCCAGGCAAAATGTTCAGAAGTGGTTTGCCCTTGCCTCCTTCTCCTTCTCCTTCTCCTTCTCCTTCTCCTTCTCCTTCTCCTTCTCCTTCTCCTTCTCCTTCTCCTTCTCCTTCTCCTTCTCCTTCTCCTTCTCCTTCTCCTTCTCCTTCTCCTTCTCCTTCTCCTTCTCCTTCTCCTTCTCCTTCTCCTTCTTCTAATTCTTCTCCTCCTCCTCCTCCTCCTCCTCCTCCTTCTCCTTCTCCTCCTCCTCCTCCTCCTCCTCCTCCTCCTCCTCCTCCTCCTCCTCCTCCTCCTCCTCCTCCTCCTCCTCCTCCTCCTCCTCCTCCTCCTCCTCCTCCTCCTCCTCCTCCTCCTCCTCCTCCTCCTTCTTCTTCTTCTTCTTCTTCTTCTTCTTCTTCTTCTTCTTCTTCTTCTTCTTCTTCTTCTTCTTCTTCTTCTTCTTCTTCTTCTTCTTCTTCTTCTTCTTCTTCTTCTTCTTCTTCTTCTTCTTCCTGAGAGTGAGAAGGACTGTCCAAGATCACCCAATTGGTTTTGTTACTAAACTGGGACTAGAATGTTAACTGCCTGGAACGTTAACTGCTCCAACACACTGTTTCTCTTAAAAGTCCAAAAGCACCCTCAAAGCGCAAATGTGATTCTCTCAGCATGCAACTTACCCTGCAGCTGATATTTCTGCTGTCCTGGTGGTCAAATCGAGTGCCCTAAACCAGGTCCTTAAGGAGTTGAGGTTGCTCCAGAATGTACCTCTAGAACTTACCTCCAGAAGCTGTGGGTGCTCCATCACTGGAACTTTTTTTTTTAAGAAGAGATTGAACAGTCGTTTGTCTGAAAGGGTACAGGGTTTCCTGCTTGAGCAGGGGGTTGGACTAGATGACCTCCAAGGCCCCTTCCAACTCTGTTATTCTGTTATTCAATTGGTACTTCAGAAGAGAGGATGGGAAAAAGGAAAAAAAAAGCTGCCTTCAGTCCCTTAAATAAGTTTTTCATAAGAAAAAAAACAACAACAACTAAAGACAAAATTCCCCAGCTAGTTAGTTAGTTGAGCAACAATATTGACTTTATGAGTTTAGGCACCGTGCAAATGCAGTAGGAATCCCTTCCTCCCTGAATATGTATTAAAGATTATGTGATTCATTTAAAATATTTTGTTTTCTTTCCACACAGATTTTCTGGCCAGCATCAACAGCCAAGGTTGATGAGTGCAAAATGGCTGGCAAAGACCCTACAGTAAGTCTTTTATTTTTTTCCCCTCTTAATTAGACCTATGGCTGCTTGGACCTTCAATTCAGCTAAAAGCAGAAGGGAAATATATATATATATATTCCAGGAAGGGTGAGTTCTGACTGAAGAGAGTTAAATAACTCGAAATAGCTATCTCAGAAATCCCTTATTTCTTTGTCAACAATTTTAAAAACATATATATATTTGTGCTTGCAGATGGCTCTGGGTTGAGCTGAAACAAGCAAAGGAAAGAATGATTTCTTCCTCCCATATTTGGGTTTACAGGGTGCTATCTAAAAAAGAAACACTATATATATATATATATATATATATATATATATATATATATATATATATATATATATATATATATATATATATATATATATATATATATATATATATATATATATATATATATATATATATATATATATATATATATATATATATATATATATATATATATATATATATATATATATATATATATATATATATATATATATATATATATATATATATATATATATATATTTGTTTTCTGAGGTTTTCGCGGGTGTTTGTATGTAGGTCTTTGGTTCTTCGGGTTTTCTCCCGCGTAGAATTTGAAGTGTCTTGGCAACGTTTCGATGAAATCTCATTCATCATCTTCAGGCTGGTGCTTTTGGCTTCTGCTTCTAGGAGCAATGTGTGGTCTAAGCTGTTTTTTCCTTTTAACTGCCAGTGGGGGTTTGAACTGATTGGCTGGGAGCTTGGCTATGTTCTGATTGGTTAGGGGCTTGGCTGTGCTCTGATTGGCTGGGGGGTTGGCTGTGTTCTGATTGGCTGGGGGAGTGTTCTGTTTGGGTGGGGGCTTTGTTGTGCTGGAGAGGTTCAAAGTGGCCAATGTTGCAGCTCTGGTCTGGCTCCTGGTCTGTGGTCTTGCCTCATCATTGGTGTGGGTTTGGGTTTGCTTTTTGCGTGGATGTGTGGAGGTGGCATCCTGTGTGTTTCTGGTGTCAATCTTTGAGTTAGGAATACGTTTGTCAATAAGGGCGGGTTTCCAAATGGCTGGTAGGCGGGAGGTATCATCTCGTTTGTTCATGCTGTGGGGGCGTTTTTCTATCTCGATGGCTTCTCTGATTATTCTGTTATTAAAATGTTCAGTTTTGGCAATTGTTCTGGTCTTTTTGAAATCAATTTCATGTCCTGTGGCTTTAAGGTGTTGGACCAGGGAAGAAGTTGGTTCCTCTCTTTTGACTGAGTTTTTGTGTTCTTCAATGCGTGCATTTATCCTTCTGTTGGTTTGTCCAATGTATGTAGTGGGGCAAGCAGTACATGGGATTTCATATACTCCTTGATTTTCTAACTCAATTTTGTCTTTAGGGTTTCTTAGGATGGTGGATATTTTTCTGTTTGTGCAGAATGCTGTTTTGACGTTATATTTCTGCAGGACTTTGCTGATCTTGTCTGTGGTGCCTTTTATGTATGGGAGGAGGGCTTTGCCGTTTTCTTGTTCTCTGTCATGGATTTTAGTGGGAGTTTCTTTTTGGATTAAGTTGGAAATCTTATTTCTTGGGAATCCGTTGGATGTTAGTACATTAGTGAGAGTGTGTAGTTCGGTTTTTAGGTGTTGTTCGTCAGCTAGGCATTTGGTTCTGGAGATGAGTGTCTTGGCTACGGAGTTGATCTGTGCTGGGTGGTGGTGTGAGCGTGCGTGCAGATAGCGGTTTGTGTGTGTTTTCTTCTGGTAGATGGTGTGTCCTAGGGAGCCATTGGATTTCTTGTAGACTAAGACATCCAGGAAGGGAAGTTGGTTATTAGCTTCTGTTTCCATGGTGAACTGTATTTTGGGGTGTAGGCTGTTGAGGTGTGTAAGGAAGTTGTCCAGTTTTCCTTTCCCATGTGGCCAGATTACGAAGGTGTCATCTACGTATCTGAGCCAGAGTTTGGGTTTGTGATCAGATTTTTCTAGAGCTTGGGTTTCGAAGTGTTCCATGTAGAGGTTTGCAATGACAGGTGAGAGAGGTGATCCCATGGGTGCTCCTTCTATTTGTTTGTATTTTTGTCCGTTATAGATGAAGTATGTGTTGGATAGACAGTGGTTGGTCAGATCTAGGATGTGTTTGGGGGGGTTATATTTGTTTTGGATAGCTGTTAAGGCTTCTTTGATTGGCACTTGGGTGAAGAGGGATATGACATCGAAGCTCACGAGTAGGTCGCTGGGCTGTAAGTTTTGTTTCTTTATGATCTCTATGAACTGGAATGAGTTGGTTACTTGTGAGGTGATGGATTCTGCATAGGGCTGTAGTTGTTTGGCGAGAAATTTGGCTAGATTTTGTAGAGGTGAGCCTATGGAGCTGACTATGGGTCTTAGTGTATACACACACACACACACACACACACACACACACAACACACACACACATTTGTTTTCTGAGGTTTTCGTGGGTGTTTGTATGTAGGTCTTTGGTTCTTCGGGTTTTCTCCCACGTAGAATTTGAAGTGTCTTGGCGACGTTTCGACGAAGTCTCATTCATCATCTTCAGGAAGAAACAGCTAAAATCTCACATTGCTCCTAGAAGCAGAAGCCGAAAGCACCAGCCTGAAGATGACGAATGAGACTTCTACGTGGGAGAAAACCCGAAGAACCAAAGACCTACATATATATATATATATATATATATATATATATGTCCCTTCCTGGATGTCTTAGTCTACAAGAAATCTGATGGCTCCCTAGGACACACCATCTACCAGAAGAAAACACACACAAACCGCTATCTGCACGCACGCTCACACCACCACCCAGCACAGATCAACTCCGTAGCCAAGACACTCATCTCCAGAACCAAATGCCTAGCTGACGAACAACACCTAAAAACCGAACTACACACTCTCACTAATGTACTAACATCCAACGGATTCCCAAGAAATAAGATTTCCAACTTAATCCAAAAAGAAACTCCCACTAAAATCCATGACAGAGAACAAGAAAACGGCAAAGCCCTCCTCCCATACATAAAAGGCACCACAGACAAGATCAGCAAAGTCCTGCACAAATATAACGTCAAAACAGCATTCTGCACAAACAGAAAAATATCCACCATCCTAAGAAACCCTAAAGACAAAATTGAGTTAGAAAATCAAGGAGTATATGAAATCCCATGTACTGCTTGCCCCACTACATACATTGGACAAACCAACAGAAGGATAAATGCACACATTGAAGAACACAAAAACTCAGTCAAAAGAGAGGAACCAACTTCTTCCCTGGTCCAACACCTTAAAGCCACAGGACATGAAATTGATTTCAAACAGACCAGAACAATTGCCAAAACTGAACATTTTAATAACAGAATAATCAGAGAAGCCATCGAGATAGAAAAACGCCCCCACAGCATGAACAAACGAGATGATACCTCCCGCCTACCAGCCATTTGGAAACCCGCCCTTATTGACAAACGTATTCCTAACTCTAAGATTGACACCAGAACCACACAGGATGCCACCTCCACACATCCACGCAAAAAGCAAACCCAAACCCACACCAATGATGAGGCAAGACCACAGACCAGGAGCCAGACCAGAGCTGCAACATTGGCCACTTTGAACCTCTCCAGCACAACAAAGCCCCCACCCAAACAGAACACTCCCCCAGCCAATCAGAACACAGCCAACCCCCCAGCCAATCAGAGCACAGCCAAGCCCCTAACCAATCAGAACATAGCCAAGCTCCCAGCCAATCAGTTCAAACCCCCACTGGCAGTTAAAAGGAAAAAACAGCTTAGACCACACATTGCTCCTAGAAGCAGAAGCCAAAAGCACCAGCCTGAAGATGATGAATGAGCCTGAAGATGATGAATGAGATTTCATCGAAACGTTGCCAAGACACTTCAAATTCTACGCGGGAGAAAACCCGAAGAACCAAAGACCTACATATATATATATATATATATATATATATATATATATATATATATATATATATATATATATATATATATATATATATATATATATATATATATATATATATATATATATATATATATATATATATATATATATATATATATATATATATATATATATATATATATATATATATATATATATATATATATATATATATATATATATATATATATATATATATATATATATATATATATATATATATATATATATTTGTTTTCTGAGGTTTTCGCGGGTGTTTGTATGTAGGTCTTTGGTTCTTCGGGTTTTCTCCCATGTAGAATTTGAAGTGTCTTGGCAACGTTTCGATGAAGTCTCCATATATATATATATATAACCCTAACCCTAACCCTATATATATATTCCTTTAATACTCTTTGGGCTGGACAATCCTGTGAAATTGTGATCGGTGCAAAAGTTTAGGTCAGAGGTCCCCAAACGTCACTCTCCAATGCAAAAGAAAATCATACTTAACAATTTCTTCTCCCAAAGATTGTTGTCTTTTTCACTTACTAAAAGATGGTGGCTGAACTGGAATGATTGAGCAAAGTCAAATAACACTGCTCAATGTTCAAATTAGAATTTCAGTACTTTTTTTAAAAAAGCAGGGCATTCGAATTTTATTTCCTACATCTCCGTCTCCATTTCCCTGCTATGAGCGCATCGTATTTTCAAAGAGGTTTTTATTTGCATGGCTATACAGACACTTTCTCTTGAAAGCAACGAAGAATTAAGCATGTGTGATCTAATGCTAGCATTCCGAATGATCAGAATTTTGCCTGTTATTCAGATATTTGAAGCTGCACAGGATTCTTTTTGTAAATGACTTATACATGCAAAGTCACCAAATAAATATTATGTTCAGATATCTTTATAAAAAAAAAATCGGGCTGCACAAGGGCAGGCGAGTGAGTGAAGTTTCATCTACACCTGCACACCATCTAGATTGCACATACCAAACCATTCCCTACACATACAACACTCCCGGTCCATGAAAGACAATTTTCCTTCCGAAGCTAGTTCCTGGAGCCATTAAAATTGGGGACCGCTGGTCTAGATCTCACCACCAGGGTCTGGAAAACTTAGCACGTTGCTTATGTTCAGAACTGAGCTAATTTAAAAAAAGAAAATCCACAAAAACAAATAGACTTTAAACCAGAATTATTTTTGTTAGGAATAATAGGAGCTAATTATGAGAAAGATTGCAGATATTTAATGCTACACATACTAATGGCAGCAAGAATTGTATTGGCCCAACATTGGAAAAATGAAAACTTACCAGCTGAAGAAGTACTAATTAAGAAAATTCTAGCGTGCACAGAAATGGACAGATTGACTTTAGAGATCAAAGAGAAAGAAGACTCAGTGTACTTTAGAACATGGGATAAGTTCTATCAATGGCTAGAAAGACAAGTTAGAGAGAAAGGAATGTGATATGTAATTTTGAATATGTATTACGAGGGATAGAATCAAGATCACGTGAAGTACTAATACCACTTTACAATGCCTTGATAAGGCCACACTTGGAATATTGCATCCAGTTTTGGTCACCACGATGTAAAAAGGATGTTGAGACTCTAGAAAGAGTGCAGAGAAGAGCAACAAAGATGATTAGGGGACTGGAGGCTAAAACAAATAAGGAACGGTTGCTGGAATTGGGTCTGCCTAGTTTAACGAAGAGAAGGATGAGGGGGGGCGTGATAGCAGTCTTCCAATATCTCAGGGGCTGCCCCAAAGAAGAGGGAGTCAAGCTATTTTCCAAAGCGCCTGAAGGCAGGACAAGAAGCAACGGATGGAAACTAATCAAGGAGAGAAGCAACCTAGAACTAAAGAGAAACTTCCTGACAGTGAGAACAATGAACCAGTGGACCAACCTGCCTCCAGAAGTGGTAAATGCTCCAACAGTGGAAGTTTTTAAGAAGAGACTGGAGAGCCATTTGTCTGAAATGGTATAGGGTTTCCTGCCTGAGCAGGGGGTTGGACTAGATGACCTCTAGGGTTCCTTCCAACTTTATTATTATTATTATTATTATTATTATTGTTATTATTATTATTATTATTATTATTATTATTATTTTTATGAAGGCTACTGAGTGATCAATTAACATATTGTTTCTGATAATTAACTAGTATCTATTATTGTTTGTTAAGTACATGAACCGAGCCCACCTTATTGCTAACCCCATAAAAACTAATAAAACCTATACAAAAAAAAAAGAAAATCCATAAAAAGCCAACAAAATTCTCGTCTTGCTTTTCTTCTTCCTAACGATGGAAACCATCGGTAAGACTTGCTTTCAATAACTCTTAAAGAATATAAGGCAGGCTCAGCTAATACTCACGTAAATGCTTGGATAGCATCCCAGACAGTATATATATATGTTTCATTTTGCATGGGGGGGGAAACCCCATAAATTTATACATTCCTAAAGCACTTACTGCGTGATCATAAAACATTGTTTTCAGCAGATGCCTGAAAAAGATTTAAAACTTTCTTAGAGCAGGTAAAGGTGGTTCTGAATGTTAGACTCAAATCACGGATTAGGGCAAAGAATCGTCTGTTAAGCCAATTACTGGGGAGGGAGGGAGGGAAAAAAAACCCTCCAAGAAATTCTGGATCAAACAAGGCAGCATCTTTGTTAAGTTAAGAGATTAATGTGGCGTATCGGGCAACTCTTGAAAAGGCTGCTGTAAGAAATTAAAAGAATTTTAATTCTACTTCAGGAGTTGGAGGCGTAACGCTAGTCTGGCCGAACATTTGGTGGTGGAAACTCAGAGCTAGCGTTCTGTAGTTTTCTTTTTTCAAAGAGATGTGCTAAGTGTTCGCTGTCTCTTTTATTACAACTGTAGTGCTGAAGATATTGAAAGTGGGTATCAAAATTTTCAAGAACGTTTACTCTTGATGGGATCTTGGAGTCAGTTGACCTCAGTTTATTAATAGATCCTAATTCTGTCAGTTTTTACAACTTATGAAGCCGGAATCCATGATTCATCAACTAGAGTATCCAGGTTTCCAAGAACACACTAAACTAAAATTTAAAAAAAACAAAACATTATGATATATTCAAGGTTGTTCACTGTCAAAATATTTTCCAGCATGATTTTACTATGAATCATAGTTTTATTGTAGAGACTGTCTTTAATGAGAAACTTCATATACAAATAATACATTCCTTTTACAAAACTATCAATACCCAGATATATATGTAGGCTTTATGGAACTAAATGGCAATGCATAAATACATACAAAGTGGCTGTATTATGAAATCTCTTTTCTGCTAATATTGGAAAAAGGTGTGCTAATTTTAACGGGCCAGAAATAAAACCAATGATTTTCTTGTTCATAAGATTAGGCAAAGAATCAATGGACTGCACACGTGGAATAATTACATTATAATCTCTACATCAAATAAAAACAACACCTTAAAACTCTGTTTTTACCACCCTAGAATGAGAAAGATAAGCTTCTTTATCGTTGCGTGATTCCTAAAATCTGACTCTCAATTTAAATCACATTCAATAAAGCCAGGAGAGACAAGTTTCTTTGTTTCACCACGATGTAAAAAAGATGTTGAGACTCTAGAAAGAGTGCAGAGAAGAGCAACAAAGATGTTTAGGGGACTGGAGGTTGAAACATATGAAGAACGGTTGCTGGAATTGGGTATGTCTAGTTTAATGAAGAGAAGGACGAGGGGGGACATTCCAGTATCTCAGGGGCTGCCCCAAAGAAGAGGGAGTCAAGCTATTCTCCAAAGTGCCTGAAGGCAGGACGAGAAGCAACGGATGGAAACTAACCGAGGAGAGAAGCAACCTAGAACTGAGGAGAAACTTCCTGACAGTTAGAACAATTAACCAGTGGAACAACCTGCCTCCAGAAGCGGTGAATGCTCCAACACTGGAAGTTTTTAAGAAGAGACTGGACAGCCATTTGTTTGAAATGGTATAGGGTTTCCTGCCTGAGCAGGGGGCTGGACTAGATGACCTCCAAGGTCCCTTCCAATTATTATTATTATTATTATTATTATTATTATTATTATTATTATTATTATTATTATTATTAAGTTTCGTTGTGTCAAATCAGCCTCTTTTAAACTGCCCTTAAAGTGCAGCATGCTCAACCTGGAAAGTTGTAAGGAAAGGCTTTTAGCCTTCTCTCCTCCAGGGCAGCACACAGAGATAACTGTGACTGATGGATGTGTTTGTAAATGCATTATCCCAAAGGTGCTTTTTCACAAGGCAACTGGACTTTCTTGTTGTTGTTTTTTCTTTGAAGACGTTTCGCTTCTCATCCAAGAAGCTTCTTCGGCTTCTGGATGGTGGGGAATGGAAGGATTTATACTCCTTGCAGACAGCTGGTTATTTGCATTCTTTTAGAGAGTCATTGAGGCCACCTGGAGGTTGTCCTGGGTCCTCAGGGTCACCTGAGTGGTGCAAATGGGTGTGGGGAGCCTTCTTGGAGCTGCTGAAAGGACTGTGTTGTATACTGGAGATAGATGATGGCCTGTGTTGTATACTGGAGATAGATGATGGCCTGTGTTGTAGACTGGAGATAGATGATGGCCTGTGTTGTAGACTGGAGATAGATGATGGCCTGTGTTGTATACTGGAGATAGATGATGGCCTGTGTTGTAGACTTGAGATAGATGATGGTCTGTGTTGTAGACTGGAGATAGATGATAGCCTCTGTTGTAGACTGGAGATAGATGATGCCATATCCCTCCCCCTCTGTTGAGAGAGGGCTGTTCATTTTTGACATAGATGACTGAGAATCCACATCAGGGGTCTTCAAACTTGGCCCTTTGATGACTTGTGGACTTCAACTCCCAGAATTCCCCAGCCAGCATGCCTGGCTGAGGAATTCTGGGAGTTGAAGTCCACAAGTCATCAAAGGGCCAAGTTTGAAGATCCCTGATCTACACAGACATTGTAAATGCCTTGTATCACTTTTCCTGTTCTCACCTCTTCTTTCTCTTAATATTTCCTCAGTTCCACCCATTTTAATTCATCCTGAAATGTGAGAGTCAGAGATTTATTATTATTATTATTTATTTAATTTCTATGCCGCCCTATTCCGGAGAACTCAGGGCGGCTCACAACATGATAGAAATTACAATAAAATACATAAATATAAAAACCCTTAAGTTAAAACAGAAACCAATCATTCCACAAACATACACACAAACATACACTGGCTAGGGGCAAGGTGTTAGCTGCCCCAGACCTGCCGGCAAAAGTATGTTTTAAGCAATTTACAAAAGGCGGAGAGGGTGGGGGTGACACGGATCTCCGGGGGAAGTTGGTTCCAGAGGGCCGGGGCCGCAACAGAGAAGGCTCTTCCCCTAGGCCCCGCCAGGCGACACTGTCTGGCTGACGGGACCTGGAGAAGGCCCACTCTGTGGGCCCTAACCGGCTGCTGGGATTCATGAGGCAGCAGACGGTCCCATAAATAACCTGGTCCGATGCCATGTAGGGCTTTATAGGTCATAACCAACACTTTGAATTGGGTTCGGAGACCAATTGGCAGCCAATGCAGCTCGCGGAGTGATGCCAAAATGTGGGCATTTCTAGGCAAGCCCAACACTGCTCGCGCGGCTGCATTCTGCATTACCTGAAGTCTCCGAACATTTTTCAAAGGTAGCCCCATGTAGAGAGCATTGCAGTAGTCGAACCTCGAGGTGATAAAGGCATGAGTGACTGTGAGAAGAGACTCCCGGTCCAAATAGGGCCGCAACTGGTGCACCAGGCGAACCTGGGCAAATGTCCTCCTAGCCACAGCCGAAAGATGATGTTCCAAATTTAGCTGTGGATCAAGGAGGACGCCCAAGTTGCGGACCTTCTCCGAGGGGGTCAAAAGCTCTCCCCCCAGGCTAATGGACGGATAGATTGAAATATCTTTGGGAGGCAGAACCCATAGCCACTCCGTCTTGTCGGGGTTGAGTTTTAGCCTGTTGGCACCCATCCAAACCCTAACAGCCTCCAGACATCGGCACATCACTTCTGTTGCTTCACTGAAATGACACTGAAATGGAGATGTAAAGCTGGGTATCATCAGCATACTGATGATATCTCACCCCGTGTTGTCGGATGATCTCGCCCAGCGGTTTCATGTAGATATTAAACAGCAGAGGGGAGAGGACCGATCCCTGAGGGACCCCACAAGGGAGGAACCTAGGGGTCGACCTCTGACCCCCTGCCAACACCGACTGTGACCGACCAGTGAGGTAGGAGGTGAACCACCGCAAAACAGTGCCCCCAAACCCCAACCCCTCCAGTCGGTGCAGAAGGATACCATGGTCAATGGTATCAAAAGCCGCTGAGAGGTCAAGTAGCACCAGAATAGTGGATAATCCCTTATCCCGGGCCCGCCAGAGATCATCCGTCAGCGCGACCAAAGCAGTTTCCGTGGAGTAGCCGAGCCTGAATCCTGACTGTTGAGGGCCCAGATAATCGGCCTCATCCAAGGACCATTGGAGCTGGAGTGACACCACCTTCTCAACAACCTTCCCTATAAAGGGAAGATTGGAGACAGGACGGTAGTTGTTTAAAACAGCTGGGTCCAGGGAAGGCTTCTTGTGGAGGGGACGCACAATTGCCTCCTTGCAGGGAGCCGGAAAGGACCCCTCCCTCAAAGAAGTGTTGACAATCTCCTGAACCCAGCCCCGCGTCTCCTCCCTGCTGGCCAAAACCAGCCAGGAGGGGCACGGGTCCAATAAACAGGTGGCGGAGCTCACAGCTCCAATGGCCTTGTCGACTTCATCAGGTGCTACCGGGTCAAACTCCTCCCACACAACAGGATCAAGATGAGTCCCTGTCATCTCGACTGAATCATTATCAGCCGATACTGCATTCCAATTGGAGTCAAGGTCCATCCGAATCTGGGCGATTTTATCCACGAAAAACCTATTAAAGTCCTCAGCACTACCCTGCAAGGGTGCATCAACCCCCCCCTGATTAAGGAGGGAGCGAGTTACCCTGAACAGGGTGGCTGGGCGGGATTCCGCAGATGCAATCAAGGCGGAATGATACACGCATCTTGCCGCCTTGAGCGCCACCTGATAAGTCTTGATATAAGATCTTACAAGTGTTCGGTCAGATACGGATTTACTTTTCCTCCATCGCTTCTCTAGGCGTCTTTTCTGGCGCTTCATCCCCCTGAGTTCCTCGGTAAACCAAGGGGATCTCCTGGGTCTGCTACCACAGAGAGGTCGCAGCAGCGCAATCCGGTCCAGAGCCCCCTTTGCAGCCATATTCCAGGCCGTAACCAGGGACTCTGCCGAACTATGAATGAGAGAATCCGTTATTTCCCCAAGCGTCCTCTGAAAACTCTCTGGATCCATCAGACGTCTGGGGCGGAACCACCTAATCGGTTCCGCCTCCCTGTAGGGGGGGAGTGGAGCCTTAAAAACAAGCCATAGCAGAAAATGATCTGACCATGACATAGGCAAAATATCTAAGCCCCTTAAATTCAGATCATTGCTCAACTGTTCTGAGAGGAATACCACGTCGGGAGGGCTCAAAACAGCTACTATACTGGAACCAACTAGCAAATGAACAGAACACAGAAACTTCCAGCTTGATATGGATCTTGGGAATTAAAACACACTGCCTTTTATTAAGCATCCCCAGCAGGCCTGGGGATGACTGTGATTGTGTGTGAATGATGAATGTGTTTGGGGGGTCTTTTTAAATGCTTTGTAGATTTGGTTTTAGATTTTTTTTTTTAAATGGATAAATACTTTTGCATAAAACTGATGAGCATACTTGGGCAAACGCAGCCCACTCTCTGTTAATACCATAATGGCCCTGCAGTTGTAATTTAAAAAATGATATTATATCAAGGTATATTAAGTACATTTTGCAGGTTCAACTTTTTTTTAATCAAATCAGAGGAAAGAAATATCGACTCTTACAAGCCTAATAGATTATATCATTAAGCTGTCACCAGGAATGGAATCATAAGCTTTCTGTTTAATTAAATCAGGATAATTTTTTAAAATGCACATTGTCCTTCCATTAGCAGATGAGGATGCCTTTCTAATACATTAAGCACAGAATGTTTTCGTATTAATCCTTATGATGAGCATGTGCATATAAGCGTACGTGGGTTTGTGTGTATAGATACAGTAGCAGTAGCACTTAAGACTTATACAGTATACTGCTTCACAGTACTTTACAGCCCTCTCTAAGCAGTCAGCATGTTGCCCCCAACAATCTGGGTCCTCATTTTATTAACCTCAGAAGGATGGAAGGCTGAGTCAACCATCAGCCATTGAGGATCGAACTCCTGGCAGTGGGCAGAGTTAGCTTGCAGTACTGCATTCTAACCACTGTGCCACCAGGAAGGAGAATGAGAAAGGGAAGAAGGAAAGAAGGAAGGAAGGAAGGAAGGAAGGAAGGAAGGAAGGAAGGAAGGAAGGAAGGAAGGAAGGAAGGAAGGAAGGAAGGAAGGAAGGAAAGCAGGAATGGCAATAGCACTTAGTCTTATATACTACTTCATAGTACTTTACAGCTGTAAGCAGTTTTTCAGAGCCAGCATATTGCCCTCAACAATCTGGGTTCTCATTTTATCAACTTTGGAAGGATGGAAGGCTGAGTCAACCATGAGCCATAGAGGATCAAACTGCTGGCAGTGGGCAGAGTTAGCCTGCCATACTGCATTCTAAGCACTGTATGCTAAGTACATACAGATTGACTGGTATGTCAACATCAGTAAGTGCATGTGTGCATGCCATCTTTCAGAGTGTTGAGATCTAGATGAGTGGGAGGGAGATTTTGGCTGAATATTAGGGAAAATGTTCAAGCAGTAAGGAATGGAGGTGGACAAGCTGCAAAACTGGTGGGTGTATTTATACAGAGGCTGATGCGCCTTAAATGTTTTACAATGCACTCTCTCCCCTTGTCCCTTGTGTAAATTTGTGTGTTATGTACATATGTCTTAGGTCAAAGCAAATGTTCATTCTGACACTTTTATTCCATATGGGTTTTGTTAAGTTCTCTAAGAGGTCCAACCATTACCCTTGGCTATGCTGCATTTCCAGTCTGGGCTGAAGGCTGCTGGGTGTCGTAGTTCAGAAACATCTGGAAGATGATAGGAATGCCCCAGATATTATAAAGGATCTCAGAATTTGGTCGGCTAGAAATCCCAGTAAAACCTCCATTGAAAGCTGGATGTTTGTTAAATTGTGGGTTTATTCTAATCCTAACAAGAATTTCAAACAAGAGCAAGGCAAAGTCAATGCCCATTGTCCCCTCAGAATGGGAAGGGATAAGTCCTAAAATCTTTTTTTTTTAACAAATATCCATCTTCCCTTTCTTGAGTTTTGCTATTGACTCAAGAGTCAACAAAACGTCTTTTCTTAATGTCTAGACAGTTTCTCCAGCAGTATTGAAGATTTGCTTGTAACATCAACTGCAGCAGACAAGAAACATTTAACCACCCATGTGGAAGATGTAAACATGTAATTTGTTCCTTTTCTGTTCCTGGCATTCTTTCATTCCTTGGTTCATTGTAGACCCCGAGTAAGGCCTGCTGGCACACAGATGTTTTTTTTTCAGATGTGGGCTTGTTTAGGACCCAGTTTGGCTTTTGTATCCAGCACCTGCTAATGGCCTCGATGTTTACGTACACGTAAACCACCATTTATCACTGCGCAACGTGTCGTCTCTGTCTCCAATCTTATTTGTATCTTTTTCTTGAGAAGCAGAAAGGAAGGGAAATTGGAGGGGTAGCTTTAGACATTTGGATAGAAGCATCCAAATAGGCTAAATCAGTGGATGAGTCACCTTTGTTCCCATCTTCTTTACATCGGCTAGAAGGGGCCACCAATTTAGATCAAAGAGACTGGATTGCTTCCTCCCCGCCCGATACTTCCAAAAAATGTATTAATGGGGGGCATTTGCCCAGGTTCACCTGGTGCACCAGTTGTCTCCTTATTTGGATCGGGAGTCTCTACTCACAGTCACACATGCTCTTGTCACCTCAAGGATTGACTACTGCAACGCTCTCTACATGGGGCTGCCCTTGAAGAGTGTTCGGAGACTACAATTAGTGCAAAATGCAGCTGCACGAGCAATTGTGGGCCTTCCACGTTGTGCCCACATTTCGTCAACTCTCCGCATGCTGCATTGGTTGCCTATCGGTCTCCGAGCGCAATTCAAGGTGTTGGTTATTACCTATAAAGCCCTTTATTGCATTGGACCAGGATATTTACGGGACCGTCTTCTGCCACATACTTCCCTTCGACCGGTCAGAGCGCACAGGGTCGGCCTCCT